>CM066048.1:132506892-132998808 GCA_033557465.1 Ichthyophis bannanicus | reverse complement strand
CCCGATGGTGCAAATCAAGGCCCAAGGACGGAGTTTCCTTGGGAGGTCATGTTGGGTTAACACGGGAACTGGGTTAACTTCTGCTGCCAACCTACACTTAGTACCAGTTGCAGATCCAGGGCAACTGGGGTCTTCTACTGACCGGTTGATGACTATGGTGCTTACATCCTTGACTGTACTCGACTGCACAGGAGAGGTTCCTCAATTCTATTCATTTTAAATTTCTATTCGCGGGGATGACTCAGGCCTGAGAGCTTCGGCAACCTATGTTAGGGCTTTCTTCTTCAAACTTCAAAGTGGTAAGAAGCCGTACTGGGTAGTTTGTTTACCCGAGGCGGAGGCACTGGGTCCAGGGATAGCAAAGATCAGTAAACAGACAGTATCTGATAGTCTATGAGGACAGGGTTGGATGGTGCAGAGGATGTTGATTCAGTCCTCAGAGAATGAGGTTAGAGGTGAAGGAGAGTTCCAGAAGAAGAACCAACAAAGTAGAATGTGAGAGTTTTTCGTTAAAAGAGGAATTACATGCTTTGCTTTCTGAGACTCCCAGGTCTGTAAATATGCCTGCGGGGGGCGTCTGGAGGCTGCGCGAGGAATCTGTGGGAGATCCGCTTTTGCAGGCGATGCGGAAGTTGCCCAGAGGGGGGGGTGTTTGTTCCAGTTCATAGTGTTTTTAAGTCTATGATTCAAGAAGAGTTGGGACTGTCCTGAGGCAGCTCTTTCGAGGTTCTAGATTTTTAACTCGACTTTACCCTCTTTACTGATTCAAGCCCGATTTAAGGAGTTTTTTCACTCTCCTAAAGTGGATGCTGCGGTATGTCAAGCTGTGACCAAGAAAACTACAATTCCAGTTGAAGGTGGCCGCGGCAATTAAAGGAGGTTCAGGACCGGAAAATTAGACACTTTGCTTAAGCAGGATGTTTGATCGTTAGCGCCCTCCAAGCTTCCTTGCCGGGGCCTCGATCGCGGGGGCATGGGTCGCGAGGGAGGAATGTTACGATGTCACAAAAGTTGGCCGGTAGATAAGATAAAATGAGCAGTTAGAGGAGGTGGGTTAACTCGGTTGGAGGCGGTGCGCGCTGCTTATTTATCGGAAATTTCATTACAATGATCTCATCTATCAGAGCACACTGGCTAAACGGTATCGGCCTCGGTTTGTTGGCGTGCCAGACGATACCTTTGGTTGCGTTAACTGGTCAACGGGAACGCTTCGTCTAAAGGCTCGTCTTAGTAAGTTACCTTTTAGGGTAAAATTTTGTTTGGTGAGGATTTGGCAAAGTTAGTTAAATGAACTCGGAGAGGTCAAGGGCGGTAGTCTGCTGGAGGATAAGCCTACGCAGAGTCGAGGTGCTGGGGCTCTCGAGCGGAAATTCTAGAAGAGTTTTTCAGGTAGATTTCGGAGTCGCCTCGTTTTAAGCCAGCCCCAACGGGGAAGGTTCCTGCAGTTATGGAGGGGTCAAAGGTATTTCAAAATTTCCGGGGAGCCTGGCAGGGGGTGTTCTCCTCAGTTTTTCCGGGCGAGTTTCCCAAACCTTAAGAAATACAAATGAGGGGGGGGGGAAATTCGAAACAGGCTCAGGCAGGGTGTATTCCCGTGGGAGGATTAGGTTGTCCAGGGATTTTTTACCCTTCTATGGGTTCCCAAGATTACCAACTAGCCAGTGGGTTTAGGAGAATCATTTCGGCACGAAGGTTTATGCTCGTAGAGCTCCTTCGTGCCCATGTCCAGATTTCCTTGGTGCCATCTCCTTGCAGCACTCCGCAAAGACTTGGAAGTGACGCTAGGCGCCAGAGAGGCTGCCAATAGCGTTTGACTACAGATCTCTCTGCCCCCCGGCCGGTCGGTACTTTTATCCCATTCCTGAGGAGCAGTGCGGTCCTCGGTCGGTTCAACTCCAATCTATGTCATAGAGCGCAAATGAAAAAAGAGGGCCACGTGTTTCGGCCAATTCTAGATTACACCAAAGGGGTTAAATCGCCTGTTCTTCGGATGAGTACCTAGTTTGGTTTGGGGCGAAGGTCTTCCGGCCGGAGGTCGGAGGGTTGCAATCCCACCATAGGACAGCCACCTTGGGGTGGGCCCGGCAAGGACTGGGGGTTTCTAGTCCCACGATGCTCCTCTCTGGATCCTTGGGGCAAGCCACTTATCCTCCAGACCCAGGTCCCGGTAATAATTAGTGTATGAGTCTCATACCTGCGTGGTTAAATGTATCCCCAATTGTGTTGTGACCGCTTTTCGATGAAGGATAAGGCTGTATACCAAACGGTCCAATAAACTAAAATAAATTACCCACTTTCAGGATGGAGACGCATTACGCTCTCCCGCTCATCGCGGCTGTGCACCAGGAAGACGATTATTCATAACCTCATTAAGGATCTGACAAGAAGCTCTATTTTACATATCCCCGCGGTAGAAGGATCATTCAAAGATTAGAGAGCGCCTTCCTGCCCATGGAGGCATTTTCAATTTTCAAGCGCGCTTTGCCCTTTTCAGGGTTGGCAACAGCTATTGCGAAACGTTTAACAAGGTTTATGGTAATGGTAGCGGCTGCATATACGACCCAAGGAAGGTGTTTACGCCAGTGCATCCTTATTTAGAGGATGGTCTGAATTCGAGGCAAAGTCAATGCAGGAGAGTCCTGATTGGCACGATCTGCGTGGTGGCTAGTACTTTCTTAGTACAGTTGCGGAGAACCTAGGCTGGGTGGTTCAATCTTTGCAAAGAGAAAAAGATTGGACAACACACACAGTCCTCCTAGAATATTTTAGGAGCACGTTTTCGAAACAACAGAGGCGGAAAGCTGTCAGTTTTCTCTTCCAAGCCACAGAGAGTTCGAATGGGGGTCAGAGGGAGATGGTGATGTCGGTTTTTCCTAACAATACAGGCCGACTGGACAGCGGTTGGTTGGACCATTATATACAAGTACCCTGGGCACAATTGCTTTGGCCACGATCGGAAGTCGGTTACCGTGGGCCCAGAGCTCATATGCGTGCATTGCCAGTGGGGCACTTCTGCAACGATGATCTCACCAGAAAGGATGCGTTGACTCGGCGCCTAATCCCTGTCCTCACAGAGGTGTCGTCAGGATCTTCTCTGGTGGTTAGCGGAGGAACATCTGGAGCGGGTATGACCCTCTGGCAGCCCTCCATTCGTGGATTTTGCTAACGACGGATGCAAGCCTCACAATGGTGGGGGGGGATATAATTTACAAGGCCAGGTTTGTCCAAGGTCTCTGAGTCACCGGAGGAACAGACTTGGTCCATCCAACCGTCTAGAGTAGAGAGCTGTGAGTTTTGGTCGCTTGCAGCAATTTCAGAATTCTCTGAGTCAGTCCAGCAGTACGGGGTGTTCTCCGACAATGCGACAACCAACGTAGCCTACATCAATTCTTTGTCGCTCCACCCGTGTGCTCTCTCTTTTACTCTATCCCTCCGGCATCCTGTCGTCAAGGAGGGGGGAACCGGCAGTTCCTGGCTCTGCAAATGGAGGCGAGGACCTAATGGCTTTTGAAAGTGTGCAGAGCGCAATCTGTTGGTCTCTTCCACGTCAGCATGTCACAGGTTGTGGACAATGTGGAAGTGGAGTTTTCTAAATCGTCGGCAGAGTAGACCCCAGGCAGAGTGGCAGCTTCACCCGGAAGTGTTTGCGTTGTTGGTATCAACAATGGTGGGGATTCCCACTACTGGACTTGATGGCAAGTTCGCGAGTTCCGGCGGCAGGGGTGTCGCCCCGATTTTTCCATCACGGTTTACGGCGGGAAAGAATGTCGAAGGCTGTCAATGCTTACTTAGCACAGAAATGGCCGGATAGACGGGTATCCTTTTACTGTTTCCGCTGTGGACTCTGATAGGGGCAGGGTACTTACTCAATGGGTGGAGCAAACATCGAGGTGGGGTGTATACTAATATCCGCTTTTTTTTTTTCCCCCCCACGAAATTGCCGCCTCGGAGGACCTGGCCGTCGCTATGCGGATTTTTAGTGCGTCTGCTAGTGGACATGCCAATGGAGATTCCGTTTCGTTTCGAGAGGATCTTTTACAGCAAGGTCGCAATACGTATGCCCCAGGTAGCTCGATTCTCGCTTACGGCATCTTGGCTCTTGAAAGGGCTAGGATGACGGCATATAGGGACTACGCTGTCGGCGGTCATCGATCTATCTTTGCTTAAAGAGACGGTAGACGTTCAACTTCGCCTGGAGTACCTTACGGGTCTTGGAGAACATTTTTTGACAGCTATGGTTGTGTGTCGAGGACGGAATCTAAGGCCGTTAGGGGCCTGCGGCTCGCCCCGCACTGATTTCCTTTCTTTTTACACGTATGGTGGTGGAATAGAGGTCTAAGAGGCTATTTCTTTGAGTTAGCTTACAGTCTGGCAGCTTATCTCATGTTATCGTGACCTGGTTGGATTCAGGGGCCAGCTATTTGGTTACTCACGCAGATATTCGTAGATTTTAAGAGCTCGAAATTTGCTGATGCGTCCCTCCTAACGTAATTTAGTACCTTTAATGGGATTTAAATTGTGGTGTTTAGAACTCTCTAGTGAGTCCACCTTTTGAACCATTGGGAGTTTACGTCATTTGAAAGATTTAACATTGAAGACGGTGTTTTCTCGTGGTGATCTGTTCGGGCTGTAGAAGAATTTCGGATGTATCTGTTTAGCCAGGCTTTAATCCTGTAAGAGCCATATTTATATCCTTTTTTAATCACAAGGTAGTATTACTACAGTGCCGGCCATATTTTACCGTGAAAGGGGTTTCTGTCTGTTTTCATGTCAATCAGGTGTGTTTTCACTTCCTGTGTTTTCAAAAGAGTCAAGAAAAGATAAGTCAGGTTTGGGAGACTTGCACCCTTCTGGATTTACGTAGAGTTGCTGAAGTGTGTATCTCCGCAGAAAGCCCGCTCCTTTCAGGAGGTCCGATAGTTTGTTTGGTGACCTTTGGAGGTCCTCGTTATAGGAGAATTGCGTGCTTTGCCACTGCAAAGTCTTCCTATTTCTAGATTCGCTGGTGATGAAAGAACGTAATTAAGCACATCTGCATTTCTGTCTTAAAGGAAAAGGCGGTTCTGGTGGTGTCTTCGCAGCACACCGTATCAACCAGGGCGCCCACGCTGCGCTCTTCGGGCGTGATGGTTAGTTTTAGCTTTTTTTCCGTGTTGAAGATTATCTGTAAAGCGTTGCTACATGGTCGTCCTTACGGGTATTCATTCCCTTTACATTTAAGCACTATCGGTTAGATGTGGCAGGAAGCAGGAAACCATGGACGTTTGTGGTTCACCCAGCGGGTTCTTCAAGGGCTGGGCTTGCGGGTCCCTCCCATTAAGATTAACTGCTCTGTTACATCCTCTAGGTGTTTCCGGGACTTGGAGGGACGTCCAAAGGAAGATGAAATGTAGGTCACTCAGACATCCCATTTGTTGTGTCCTTAAGGACAACTCTCAGTACACCCGCTCCTTTGGATCCCCTGACCCAGTGTAATTATGAAGGGTTTTTTTTCATCAGCCTGAGTTGTAATCAGTTGTGGCGCGGTTTTAATTTAAAGTTTTTGCAGGCATTTCGATATAGTTCAATGTTTTGGATACTTTGTTGCCGAGCAGTGCCCTTTGTTAGCATGCCAAAAAAAACAATATTATTAGAGATTTACAGTACTTATGTTTGAGTTATTTTGTTGACGATTAATAGTTTTTATTATCTACTTATTTGTTGCTCTGTCTGAGTCTGCACTTTGTCAATAGGTACTGGTGAAAGGGGGCGTTTGTTCAGCCTACTTGTACCGGTGACATCAGAAAAATGACATCATTCAGTCTCCAAGGCTGCTGGAGGACATTCTAAACTCTAAGGTTCCGGGACTGGACTAGAGTTCCTTAAGGAACAACAATTAGCAGGTAAGTTTAATTTCGTCTTCAGGAACTGCTCAGGGGAGAGAGAGGGGCGGGAGGGGAACAGCAGGGGCAATAGCCAAGCAGAGGGATCTTCAACACAGCAGGAGTTCTCGGATCTTCATTTAAGGCAATCTGAACGAGAGCCACTAGACGAGCATCAAGTAAGTTAAATTGATGCATATATATCGATAATGTGTCTATCGATGTCAGATATCTTGTCTTTTCTTGAATTAAACTTGGTGGAGAGTAGAAATCCGTCTTGCTGGCAAGGGCGGAAGAACTGAAAACTGGCTAGCTAGGGGCGGGCCAGGGGGCAGGGCCAGTTGGCCCATGCTCAGGAGAAGGGTCAAAAAGGGCTCCCTTCTGAGCTATGGAGAGTACTTCCGTCTCGGCGCCGTCGGATGACGTCACCAGGTGTGGCTGACTCATCCTGCTTGTCCTTGGAGAAGCAGAGATTCAGGAACTGCTCAGGGGAGAGAGAGGGGCAGGAGGGAGAAGGCAGGGGCAATAACCAAATATTCAAGAACTGCTCAGGGGAGAGAGAGGGGCAGGAGGGGAACAGCAGGGGCAATAACCAGAGATTCAGGAACTGCTCAGGGGAGAGAGAGAGAGAGGGGCGGGAGGGGGAAGACAGGGGCAATAACCAGAGATTCAGGAACTGCTGAGGAGAGAGAGAGGAGCAGAACGGGAACAGCAGGGGCAATAAGCAGAGATTCAGGAACTGCTCAGGGGAGAGAGAGGGGCAGGAGGGGGAACAGCAGGGGCAATAAGCAGAGATTCAGGAACTGCTGTTGTTATGGAAGGACAGTTGTTATGGAAGGACAGACTAGATGGGCCTTGTGGTCTTTTTCTGTCATCATGTTTCTATGTTTCTATGTAAGCACGGGACAAACACAGAAGATCTCTAAAGGAGAAAAAGGGACTATAGTAGATGCTACGGAAGGGCAGACTGGATAGGCCGTGTGGCCTTTTTCTGCCGTCATGTTTCTATGTATCTTATAACCAGAGATACAGGAACTGCTGAGGGGAAGCAGGGGTAAAAGAAGGGGAAATAACCAGAGATACAGGAACTGCTGAGGGGAAACAGGGGCAATAACTGGAGATAAAGGGGGAGAGAGAGGGACAGGGGTAAAAGGGGCAATAACTAGAGATACAGGAATTGCTGAAGGGAAACAGGGGCAATAACTGGAGATAAAGGGGGAGAGAGAGGGGCAGGGGTAAAAGAAGGGGCAATAACTAGAGATACAGGAACTGCTGAGGGGAAACAGGGGCAATAACTGGAGATAAAGGGGGAGAGAGAGGGGCAGGGGTAAAAGAAGGGGCAATAACGAGATACAGGAACTGCTGAGGGGAAACAGGGGCAATAACGAGATAAAGGGGGAGAGAGGGGCAGGGGTAAAAGAAGGGGCAATAACTAGAGATACAGGAACTGCTGAGGGGAAACAGGGGCAATAACTGGAGATAAAGGGGGAGAGAGAGGGGCAGGGGTAAAAGAAGGGGCAATAACTAGAGATACAGGAACTGCTGAGGGGAAACAGGGGAAATAACTAGAGATAAAGGGGGAGCGAGAGGGGCAGGGGTAAAAGAAGGGGCAATAACTAGAGATACAGGAACTGCTGAGGGGAAACAGGGGCAATAACTGGAGATAAAGGGGGAGAGAGAGGGGCAGGGGTAAAAGAAGGGGCAATAACTAGAGATACAGGAACTGCTGAGGGGAAACAGGGGCAATAACTAGAGATAAAGGGGGAGCGAGAGGGGCAGGGGTAAAAGAAGGGGGCAATAACTAGAGATACAGGAACTGCTGAGGGAAAACAGGGGCAATAACTGGAGATAAAGGGGTGAGAGAGAGGGGCAGGGGTAAAAGAAGGGGCAATAACTAGAGATACAGGAAACTGCTGAGGGAAACAGGGGCAATAACTGGAGATAAAGGGGGAGAGAGAGAGGGGCAGGGGTTAAAAGAAGGGGCAATACCTAGAGAATACAGGAACTGCTGAGGGGAAACAGGGGCAATAACTTGAGATAAAGGGGGAGCTAGAGGGGCTGGGGTAAAAGAAGGGGCAATAACTAGAGATACAGGAACTGCTGAGGGGAAACAGGGGCAATAACGAGATAAAGGGGGAGAGAGAGGGGCAGGGGTAAAAGAAGGGACAATAACTAGAGATACAAGAACTGCTGAGGGGAAACAGGGGCAATAACTAGAGATAAAGGGGGAGCGAGAGGGGCAGGGGTAAAGAAGGGGCAATTACTAGAGATACAGGAACTGCTGAGGGGAAACAGGGGCAATAACTAGAGATAAAGGGTAACGAGAGGGGCAGGGGTAAAAGAAGGGGCAATACTAGAGATAAAGGAACTGCTGAGGGGAAACAGGGGCAATAACTAGAGATAAAGGGGGAGAGAGAGGGGCAGGGGTAAAAGAAGGGGCAATAACTAGAGATACAGGAACTGCTGAGGGGAAACAGGGGCATAACTAGAGATAAAGGGGGAGAGAGAGAGGGCAGGGGGTAAAATAAGGGGCAATAACTAGAGATACAGGAACTGCTGAGGGGAAACAGGGGCAATAACGAGAGAAAGGGGGAGAGCGAGAGGGGCAGGGGTAAAAGAAAGGGGCAATAACTGGAGATGCAGGAACTGCTGAGGGGAAACAGGGGCAATAACTAGAGATAAAGGGCGGGAGCGCGAGAGGGGCAGGGGTAAAAGAAGGGGCAATAACTAGAGATACAGGAACTGCTGAGGGGAAACAGGGGCAATAACTGGAGATAAAGGGGGGAGATAAGAGGGGCAGGGGTAAAAGAAGGGGCAATAACTAGAGATACAGGAACTGCTGAGGGGAAAACAGGGGCAATAACTGGCGATAAAGGGGGAGAGAGAGGGGCAGGGTTTAAAAGAAGGGGCAATAACTAGAGATACAGGAACTGCTGAGGGGAAACAGGGGCAATAACTGGAGATAAAGGGGGAGAGAGGGGCAGGGGTAAAAGAAGGGGCAATAACTAGAGATACAGGAACTGCTGAGGGGAAACAGGGGCAATAACTAGAGATAAAGGGGGAGAGAGAGGGGCAGGGGTAAAAGAAGGGGCAATAACTAGAGATACAGGAACTGCTGAGGGGAAACGGGCAATAACTGGAGATAAAGGGGGAGCGAGAGGGGCAGGGGTAAAAGAAGGGGCAATAACTAGAGATACAGGAACTGCTGTGGGTAAACTGGGGAAATAACTGGAGATAAAGGGGGAGAGAGAGGGGCAGGGGTAAAAGAAGGGGCAATAACTAGAGATACAGGAACTGCTGAGGGGAAACAGGGGCAATAACTAGAGATAAAGGGGGAGCGAGAGGGGCAGGTGAAAAAGAAGGGGCAATAACGAGATACAGGAACTGCTGAGGGGAAACAGGGGCAATAACTGGAGATAAAGGGGGAGCAAGAGGGGCAGGGGTAAAAGAAGGGGCAATAACTAGAGATACAGGAACTGCTGAGGGTAAACAGGGGCAATAACTGGAGATAAAGGGGGAGCGAGAGGGGCAGGGGTAAAAGAAGGGGCAATAACTAGAGATACAGGAACTGCTGAGGGGAAACAGGGGCAATAACTGGAGATAAAGGGGGAGCGAGAGGGGCAGGGGTAAAAGAAGGGGCAATAACTAGAGATACAGGAACTGCTGAGGGGACACAGGGGCAATAACTGGAGATAAAGGGGGAGAGAGAGAGGGGCAGGGGTTAAAAAGACGGGGCAATAACTAGAGATACAGAAACTGCTGAGGGGAAAACAGGGGCAATAACTGGAGATAAAGGGGGAGAGAGAGGGGGCAGGGGTTAAAAGATGGGGCAATAACTAGAGATACAGGAACTGCTGAGGGGAAACAGGGGCAATAACTGGAGATAAAGGGGGAGAGAGAGGGGCAGGGGTAAAAGAAGGGGCAATAACTAGAGATACAGGAACTGCTGAGGGGAAACAGGGGCAATAACTGGAGATAAAGGGGGAGAGAGAGGGGCAGGGGTAAAAGAAGGGGCAATTACTAGAGATACAGGAACTGCTGAGGGGAAACAGGGGCAATAACTGGAGATAAAGGGGGAGAGAGAGGGGCAGGGGTAAAAGAAGGGGCAATTACTAGAGATACAGGAACTGCTGAGGGGAAACAGGGGCAATAACGAGATAAAGGGGGAGAGAGAGGGGCAGGGGTAAAAGAAGGGACAATAACTAGAGATACAGGAACTGCTGAGGGGAAACAGGGGCAATAACTGGAGATAAAGGGGAGAGAGAGGGGCGGGGTAAAAGAAGGGGCAATAACTAGAGATACAGGAACTGCTGAGGGGAAACAGGGGCAATAACTGGAGATAAAGGGGGAGAGAGAGGGGCAGGGGTAAAAGAAGGGGCAATAACTAGAGATACAGGAACTGCTGAGGGGAACAGGGGCAATAACTAGAGAGAAAGGGGGAGCGAGAGGGGCAGGAGTAAAAGAAGGGGCAATAACTAAAGATACAGGAACTGCTGAGGGGAAACAGGGGCAATAACTAGAGAGAAAGGGGGAGCGAGAGGGGCAGGGGTAAAAAGAAGGGGCAATAACTAGAGATACAGGAACTGCTGAGGGGAAACAGGGGCAATAACTAGAGATAAAGGGGGAGCGAGAGGGGCAGGGGTAAAAGAAGGGGCAATAACTAAAGATACAGGAACTGCTGAGGGGAAACAGGGGCAATAACTAGAGATAAAGGGGGAGAGCGAGAGGGGCAGGGGTTAAAAGAAGGGGCAATAACTAGAGATACAGGAACTGCTGAGGGGAAACAGGGGCAATAACTGGAGATAAAGGGGAGGGAGAGCGAGAGGGGGCAGGGGTAAAAGAAGGGGCAATAACTAGAGATACAGGAACTGCTGAGGGGAAACAGGGGCAATAACTGGAGATAAAGGGGGAGAGAGAGGGACAGGGGTAAAAGGGGCAATAACTAGATACAGGAAACTGCTGAGGGGAAACAGGGGCAATAACGAGATAAAGGGGGAGAGAGAGGGGCAGGGGTAAAAGAAGGGGCAATAACTAGAGATACAAGAACTGCTGAGGGGAAAACAGGGGCAATAACTAGAGATAAAGGGGGGGAGCGAGAGGGGGCAGGGGTAAAAGAAGGGGCAATAACTAGAGATACAGGAACTGCTGAGGGGAAACAGGGGCAATAACTGGAGATAAAGGGGGAGCGAGAGGGGCAGGGGTAAAAGAAGGGGCAATAACTAGAGATACAGGAACTGCTGAGGGGAAACAGGGGCAATAACTGGAGATAAAGGGAGAGCGAGAGAGGGGCAGGGGTAAAAGAAGGGGCAATAACTAGAGATACAGGAACTGCTGAGGGGAAACAGGGGCAATAACTAGAGATAAAGGAGCGAGAGGGGCAGGGGTAAAAGAAGGGGCAATAACTAGAGATACAGGAACTGCTGAGGGGAACACGCGCCATAACTAGACAGAAAGGGGGACCGAGAGGGCCAGGAGTAAAAGAAGGGGCAATAACTAGAGATACAGGAACTGCTGAGGGGAAACAGGGGCAATAACTGGAGATAATGGGGGAGCGAGAGGGGCAGGGATAAAAGAAGGGGCAATAACTAGAGATACAGGAACTGCTGAGGGGAAACAGGGGCAATAACTGGAGATAAAGGGGGAGAGAGAGGGGCAGGGGTAAAAGAAGGGGCAATAACTAGAGATACAGGAACTGCTGAGGGGAAACAGGGGCAATAACTGGAGATAAAGGGGGAGAGAGAGGGGCAGGGGTAAAAGAAGGGGCAATAACTAGAGATACAGGAACAGCTGAGGAGAAACAGGGGCAATAACTGGAGATAAAGGGGGTGAGAGAGGGGCAGGGGTAAAAGAAGGGGCAATAACTAGAGATACAGGAACTGCTGAGGGGAAACAGGGGCAATAACTGGAGATAAAGGGGGAGCGAGAGGGGCAGGGGTAAAAGAAGGGGCAATAACTAGAGATACAGGAACTGCTGAGGGGAAACAGGGGCAATAACTGGAGATAAAGGGGGAGAGAGAGGGGCAGGGGTAAAAGAAGGGGCAATAACTAGAGATACAGGAACTGCTGAGGGGAAACAGGGGCAATAACTGGAGATAAAGGGGAAGAGAGAGGGGCAGGGGTAAAAGAAGGGGCAATAACGAGATACAGGAACTGCTGAGGGGAAACAGGGGCAATAACGAGATAAAGGGGGAGAGAGAGGGGCAGGGGTAAAAGAAGGGGCAATACCTAGAGATACAGGAACTGCTGAGGGGAAACAGGGGCAATAACTAGAGATAAAGGGGGAGCGAGAGGGGCAGGGGTAAAGAAGGGGCAATAACTAGAGATACAGGAACTGCTGAGGGGAAACAGGGGCAATAACTAGATATAAAGGGGGAGCGAGAGGGGCAGGGGTAAAAGAAGGGGCAATAACTAGAGATACAGGAGCTGCTGAGGGGAAACAGGGGCAATAACTGGAGATAAAGGGGGAGAGAGAGGGGCAGGGGTAAAAGAGGGGGCAATATCTAGAGATACAGGAACTGCTGAGGGGAAACAGGGGCAATAACTGGAGATAAAGGGAGAGCGAGAGGGGCAGGGGTAAAAGAAGGGGCAATAACTAGAGATACAGGAACTGCTGAGGGGAAACAGGGGTAATAACTAGAGATAAAGGGTAGCGAGAGGGGCAGGGGTAAAAGAAGGGGCAATAACTAGAGACACAGGAACTGCTGAGGGGAAACAGGGGCAATAACTAGAGATAAAGGGGGAGCGAGAGGGGCAAGGGTAAAAGAAGGGGCAATAACTGGAGATGCAGGAACTGCTGAGGGGAAACAGGGGCAATAACTGGAGATAAAGGGGGAGCGAGAGGGGCAGGGGTAAAAGAAGGGGCAATAACTAGAACTAGAGATACAGGAACTGCTGAGGGGAAACAGGGGCAATAACTGGAGATAAAGGGGGAGAGAGAGGGGCAGGGGTAAAAGAAGGGGCAATAACTAGAGATACAGGAACTGCTGAGGGGAAACAGGGGCAATAACTGGAGATAAAGGGGGAGAGAGAAGGGCAGGGGTAAAAGAAGGGGCAATAACTAGAGATACAGGAACTGCTGAGGGGAAACAGGGGCAATAACTAGAGATAAAGGGGGAGCGAGAGGGGCAGGGGTAAAAGAAGGGGCAATAACTAGAGATACAGGAACTGCTGAGGGGAAACAGGGGCAATAACTGGAGATAAAGGGGGAGCGAGAGGGGCAGGGGTAAAAGAAGGGGCAATAACTAGAGATACAGGAACTGCTGAGCGGAAACAGGGGCAATAACTGGAGATAAAGGGGGAGCGAGAGGGGCAGGGGTAAAAGAAGGGGCAATAACTAGAGATACAGGAACTGCTGAGGGGAAACAGGGGCAATAACGAGATAAAGGGGGAGAGAGGGGCAGGGGTAAAAGAAGGGGCAATAACTAGAGATACAGGAACTGCTGAGGGGAAACAGGGGCAATAACTAGAGATAAAGGGGGAGCGAGAGGGGCAGGGGTAAAAGAAGGGGCAATAACTAGAGATACAGGAACTGCTGAGGGGAAACAGGGCCAATAACTGGAGATAAAGGGGGAACGAGAGGGGCAGGGGTAAAAGAAGGGGCAATAACTAGAGATACAGGAACTGCTGAGGGGAAACAGGGGCAATAACTGGAGATAAAGGGGGAGCGAGAGGGGCAGGGGTAAAAGAAGGGGCAATAACTAGAGATACGGGAACTGCTGAGGGGAAACAGGGGCAATAACTGGAGATAAAGGGGGAGAGAGAGGGGCAAGGGTAAAAGAAGGGGCAATAACTAGAGATACAGGAACTGTTGATATGGATGAAGGGTAGGGGCAGGATGGGGCAATAAGCACAGATACAGGAATAGCTGAAGGGGGAGAGAGGTATAGGAGGAAAAGCAGGGCCAATAACCAGTGACAGAGGAATTGCTGAAGGGAGGGGAGGCAGTTAAAGGTGAGTTTTCTGTGGGTGGTTGTCTGTAGTTCTTATTATAGAGCTGTTGGACGGGCTGGTTTGGTGAGTGAATTCCATCTCACTCTCCCTCGCGTTACATATCCTGGTTCGAGTTTGCTGGCGCTGTTTACAGGGGACGTGGAGGACGTGTTGGAGTACACAGGCAGCCTTCTGACCTTTAACCGAGTGCCTTCTCGCCCTGAGGAATGTGTGCCAAGCCTGGGGGTGTGTATCTCCACGTCACTGCACGGATGTGCCAAGGGTGTGTGCTACCGTTGCTTGTGTGTTCCCCCTTTCTGCTTGTGGTTTTCAGTCCCTGCACAGGACATAGACTTTGTTTCTTGTTTGCAAGGCCCCCCCCCCTCCAATCTCTTGGCCAGCCTTCTGAAGGATTCCTGGAGTCTCCCTTCCCCTGCATTAACCAGTAACTCCGAGGTGTGACAAAGCCACAGTAAATAGCTCCCTGCGGAGCTGGGGCTCAGCAGTAACAGTCTGTAGGGACTCTGGGAGCTGTGTCAATAATTAGCCCCACAGGACTGGGGCAAATCCCCCCTCCCCCTAGCTGTCAGGAAAGCAAACTGAAACGCCATGCATGAGGCTTTAGCGAAAGGTAAATTTATTCAGAATAAAAAAGCAAGAGACACATGTCAGTACTACATGATAAGATAAATTACAAAATAAAAAGCAGAAAAGGTTATTTTTCAAAGTCTTGGCCTTTTCCTGGTTGGAACCCAGTACTGTATCTCAAATGTGCCCTCGTGTCTTAGCTGCAAGCCATGGCAATCCTTGGAAGCTCTGCAATCCAGCCCCACCATCCCGGCCATGGTCTGAGCCCCCGTGGATGGACTTTATGCACTGAAGCGTTCATCTGTCCTGAGGGCTTTGGGTTCACTGTCCACCAGCCTCTTCATTTGTACTCTATTATGGGACATGTGCGCCTACCTCTCCTCTCCATGTGGCCTCTGCCTCTCTTATCATATTGTAGTATGGGACTTGTGGCCTTCCTGTACTATATGGCCTGTGGTTCTTGTGGTACAGTCTGGAACCTAACAGTTAAAGTGCATCGCTTTCCCAGCCTTCTGTATTATGATTCTTTGCTCTGAATGTAAAAAGACTAATAAAAACCTTACAGTATAGAAATCACAGTTGAATGACATATAGAAGTTCCAGTGGCAGCAGTATTACCCGTGTCCCTCCTTCAGTGCTTTGTAATGATGGTTGCAGAAGGTCACCGGGTGCATGGAGAGCACCGATGCTGGGAGGCCTTTCGGGCAGAACCATGATTACTGCCTGCCGTCCACCCATCCAGGTGACCCATACAAGGGAAAGGACATCCAGATATTGCAAAAAACGGTCCTATAATCCCCTTCCTTCCTCTGTTTACATATATATTTCGATTGGGCATTGCAAAGCAAAACAAAATATAAGGGAATTCAGCAGGATTCATCTTTGGTTTATGTGAATTAACCCCCCCTCCCTTCAAAGAATTTATTAAATGATCTTTATGTAAACAAGTTTGGCTTACCCCTCCCCTGCCTCTCCCCTCTGCAGGGAAGTGGCAGTTCTCCTCAAAGGTCCCCTGACAAATCGCCCCTTTCTCCTCTCCTTTACATTTTCTTCACCCTTCTCTCCAGAGCCTCCAGTTCCTGAGACACCTCCTTGGGGAGGTCTTCATTGACCTGTTCTGTAAAATAGGCCCACACATCCTTCACCTCCTGCTCCCAGAACTCCTTGGGCAGGGAAAAGAGCTCCCGTGTGTCCACCTTGCCCAGCCCTTCCAAGTTAAGGGCCCCTTCGGCAGGGACATAGCCAATGGGTGTCTCCCGGGCACTCTGCTCATTATCCACACGACGGAAGATCCAGTCCAGCACACGAGAGTTCTCGCCAAAGCCCGGCCAGAGGAAATTACCAGCAGAGTCCTTCCGGAACCAGTTGACATGGAAGATTTTGGGAAGGTGGGCACCCTGGCGGTCCTGCATGCTCAGCCAGTGTGCAAGGTAGTTTCCAAAGTTGTAGCCAAAGAAGGGTCGCATGGCGAAGGGATCATGCATAATGACCTTTCCTGGGGAAGAGATATAGGAGAGGTGTGCAGATAAGGACAAAATTCTTGCCACACACGTGAGACATCACAAGGACCCAGTGTTTATACACAACCCAGTTTAATCAGTGATGGCATAAGAGAGAAGCTTGGGCAATGACTTAGGAATATTTGCATCCATTAACCATTATTTAGCCGGATATACTTAGATGTCCTCCACTTCCTGTTTCTGAGTGTGATACATGGAATGGTTTTTCCTCTTTTGGAATCTGATGGGCACTTCCCAATGACTCAGAAACAGGATGCTGGGCTTGATGGACCACTGCACACCTATGGGGGAGGAGGGTCATGACAAACTCCTTCCACCCTGAAGGGGTGAAAAAGAAACCTCCCAATACACTGTACAAACGGAGAGAGAAGAAAATGACTGTAGCAAATACCTTACTTGTAATCAAAATAAGAGCCTCTTTGACACATATTTCAGCACACCAGACAAAATATGATATAACGCATTACATAAAGGAAGGAAAAAGACCTCAGTGTTTCTGGAGTCTTTACCACTGTCTCTGTACAATTATGCCAATGGATTTGGCTCTGCAGTTCAGCATCAACGGCCTAAAAAAATTCACCAAAACATTAAACTTTTATATCACCATAATTTACTATTTTATAATTTTGTAATTTATACTGTGTCAATTCTAATACAAAACAGTCAGCTTTTGTATCATACCATCAGTGATACACAAAAGCTGTATGCAACATTAGCTGTTGGACTTTGCAGTTGTTAAAGTTGACAAGACAAGGTCACTCCTTGAAGCAAAGCTCAGCAAAACGTTGTCCGCGTCGGAGTGAGAGGAATGGAATTGCAAATGTGGCAGCAGGAATTGAACAACCAGACCATATGAACGGAGCTCATTGAAACACCAGATCAGATATTTTTGAATCAATTATCTTTTTTTTTTAGATTAGAAGGTCAGAGTGTTGTATTTTAGGTGAAAAACTCAAATCATCAACATGTTTTGTATTAGAACTGACATAGTATAAATTACAAAATAGTAAATTATGATGATATAAAAATTTAGGGCTCGATATTCAAAGGCATTTACATGATATATTCAGCAGCATTAACACAGCTAGCGCTGAATATCTGTTGGTACCACTGCCGCGCACCCCAAGACTAACAGCACCGGGGCTTTCCGTGGGCAGCACCTGGGAATAACTGGTCAGCAGCAACGTTCAGCTACTTCCCGGTTATGTTTATGTTTATTTGACTTGATAGACCACTCTTCACTGACGCAGCAGAGCGGCGTACAAAATTAAAAACATAATTCAAATATAAAGACAGACAGAGAACACCATTTCTTGACAGGGAAGGTTGAAAACACTCGTACCAGGGAAAACTGGGGAGGGGAGGGGGCAGGGAAGGAGCAAGGGGGGGGAGACGAGAGGGTAGTGTCTATAATCATAAAACTGGTAGGTCATGCGCGATACTGAAGAGATGGGTTTTTAAAAGGAACTTGGGATATGAGGGTTCGAGTCGGAGGGCGGGGGGGGGGGGGTGCATTCCAGGAGGCAGGAGCAAGGAAATAAAAAGCTGAGGAGCGAGTGGATATTGGCCGGACCTGAGAAGTGGAGGGAAGATGTAAGTGGTTAGAGTGAATATTATAGAGAGTGAAGGAGCAGAACGTCAGAGAGATAGTGGGGGGAGCCTGCGTGCGGTGCGCGATGAACCCTCAGTGTCAAAAGTTAGGCACATTAAAGGCTTTCGCCGCCAAAACTAAGCCACTGTCTAGTTAAATTCCTGCTTCGCCAGCCAACCCAAATATTCAATGTCAGTGGATGGATATGGCTCCAGCGTTGAATATCCGGGTTTATTATTCAGCAGCAACAGCTAACCGCTTTAATCGCGCTAGCCACTGCAGCTGAATATTGAACTGTTAAAGTTTAAAGTTTTTTGGGAGGATGTTTTAGACCGTTAATGTTGAACTGGAGAGCCAAATCCATTGGCATAACAATACAGAGAAAGAGGTAAAGACTCCAGAAACACTGAGGTCTTTTTCCTGCCATTATGTAATGCGTTATATCATATTTTGTATAGTGTGCTGAAACGTGTGTCAAAGAGGCTCTTTTCTTAATGATGAGTGGGTGTTTTATTGGACTATCATGTCCTTCACTCAGTAGGGAGATTTTTTCTTGATTGTAGCAAATACCTTGCCATATCTGTGTCTCAAAGAGGGGAGGCGCTCACCTTTGTGTTCTGCTGCAGCCGTAGCCTCTGACCTCATTGCACTACCCACAAACACACCATGGCGCCAGTTAAAAGACTCATAGACCAAGGGAACCCCTGTGAAAAAAACAAGAGAGAATTGGGTTATGAACACAAAAAAGCAAGGGACAATCATAGCATCCAACAACAAAGATCTTAATACCCATCAACTGCATCAAATGAAAGGGCCGTAACCAGTGTCTAATGACAAAGATCACAATCAATGCCTAAAATTAAAGATCATCAGCACTCAAAGATGAGGACAACTGCACCCATTGACAAAGACTATAACTACTGCCTAAAGACAAGAACCACTAGCAATAGCCATCAACTGCACTCAATTATCAGGGTCAGACCCTTTGCCTAATAATAAGGACCAAGACCATCACCACTTAAAGACAAGGACGACCACCAATTGCACCTAAAAACCTGTCAGTTGAACCTCAATCTTTGAGAAGGGGGACCCAATGGGACCTATGCTGTACTGGATGACATACATCGTGCAACCTGAAGAGAGAGGAGAAACAGAGGTCAGCACTAGCACCCATCAACTGCACTTCATTACAAGTTAGTGCCTAACCACAAAGACCACCATTACTACTGGTTAAGATACAGCCCTGGTGGGGCTCAAAATGGTGCACCAAAATTTCTAGGGTAACTCATATCTCCATCTTTGTCTTCTGCCTTGTCTCTTGTTTTCCATTTGATCGAGAGAGAGCCCAGTCCCAATCACTTTCAGATCTCCTCCTACCTATGCTTCTTCCTGGTTTAAATGTTAAGTTGCTTTGGCCCGGTATTTGTTGCTGTGTAATCGGTCCTGGAGGCTGACTTTGCCTTGTTTTGATAATTGTTCCTGTATTAGTACCTGGCCTGTATTTTGCCCTACTTGTTTCTGCATCCAGCCTTTGGACTTTGTATGCGTGTTCTCGAATTGCCTTGTTTGCTAAAGATATTGTGTTAGCTTGTTAGTAATAAACAACTTTTGCAAATGACCTTGGATTTTTTCCAGCTTCTACTAGTATTTGAGGTTCACATCTTATATCACAGCTGTGAACCCTACATACCAAGTCCCCATTCTTCATCCACCCACATCTTGACCCTGATAGTGCCTAAAAACAAAGATCATAAACATAATTCAACTGCACCAATGGCAAGAACCAGCACCAGCTTCCACAGACCACTTCCAGTAACCAGGGCCATCAGCAGTGCTTAATGTACACAGTGACAAGAGCCATCAGCACTCATATACTACACCCAGTGACAAGGGCCACTGCCGGTGCCCAATGATAAGAGCCGTCAACACCAAAAGACAATGACCACCATCAGTTCTTTCAGGCTGTTTGTTTGTACCCAATGACCACCAAAGACACCAGGCAACAAAAACCATTAGGTCCCAAAGATAAGTACAAACAGCAGCACCAACGGCAAAGACCATCATCACCCAAACACAACAATCATTAGCACCAGCCCTTGAAAAGCACTATCAGTATACAAACACCACATGTAATATCTAAAAGCAAAAACAACCAATAAACTTTCAGTCTTCCTCCTTCAAGACCCCAGAATCCCCACACTCTGTATGTAAAGTGACTGGAACAAATACCTTTGGGTCGCCGTCCTCCAAAGATAATGGCATCAATGGGCACTCCCTCTGGTGACTCCCATGCTGCATCCATGATTGGGCATTGCCGGGCTGGGGCACAGAATCGAGAGTTGGGATGTGCACAGGGCTCCTTATTGCCTGCAAGAAAATCAGGGGGCAAGGGACAGGTGTTACACTGTGAGGCAGACAAGGGAAGGGACAAAGATTGGATTAGAAAGAGAGAAACAAAGCTAAAGGAACCATACCTGGCTGCCAGGATTTCCGGAGCCAAGAGGTGACTGTGATTCCTGGGGGCAGAGGCTGGTCAATGCCTTCCCAATACACCCCACCATCACTGGTCTCTGCCACATTGGTGAAAATGGTATTCTTCTTGCAGGTCATCATCGCATTGGGGTTTGTCTTAGTAGAAGTGCCAGGGGCCACACCAAAGAAGCCATTCTCAGGGTTAATGGCTCGCAGACGGCCTACGGAAAAACATTCTGTCAGTTCTTTCCTTTCTCCTCTCCAGCCCTTAGTTTCCCTTTGGTTCCAACCCCATATCCAAATCCTTCCAAACTCAATGCCCCCTTCTTCCAGCCCTGAGCTCTTCCTCTGTCCATCTCCCCATAGCATCCTAGCCCCTGGATCTTCCCTATTCCCTCACTCCAGCCCTTTTACCGTTCTTCCTTATCGTTGATTCTCCTTTTTCTCCATGCCCCCCCCCCAAGCTTCTATCTCTCCTCTTTTCATGATCTCTCAGTCCTTGGCTATCCCCCCTCCTCCCCAGTTCTTGGTTCTCTCTGCAGTCCCTTAGCCCCAGGTTTCCCCACAGTCACCAACCTTCGCTGTCAAACTTCATCCATGCAATGTCATCCCCGACACATTCCACCTTCCAGCCGGGTAGTGAAGGGTTCATCATGGCCAAATTTGTCTTCCCACAGGCACTTGGGAAGGCTGCAGCGATGTATTTCTTCCGTCCTTGGGGGTTAGTGATGCCCAGAATCTGTACAGCAGAAAGAAGGGGGAGGAGGCTTAGCAAAGTACTAACCTCATCTATTCTATGTGTCTTCCTCTTTCTTTTCCCAACACACTTCCTTGCCCTCCCTCTCTTCCTTCCTAACATACTCCCTGTCTCTCTTTCTCAATATGCGTCATTGTGAACCATAGCTGATGTGATGCTCGGAGCATAAGGTGAGCCATTCTAAGTGTTCCCTGGGTTTGGCAGTCTCTTAACTTCAACCCATTCCCCCTCACCAGCATGTGCTCAGCAAGCCAGCCTTCATCCTTGGCGATTCTTGAGGCGATGCGGAGTGCAAAGCATTTCTTCCCCAGCAACGAGTTCCCACCATAGCCGCTGCCAAAGGACACGATCTCGCGACGGTCAGGAACATGGGCAATCAGCGTCTTCTCTGGGTTGCATGGCCAGCTATTTATCAGCTCCCCTGCAGAGTCAAACCATGGCCAATGGGTCACTGTGTCTCAGCACACTTCTCCCAGTCAATAACCAAAACAGACCCTGTCCTAGAAGTAGGGAATCAACCCTTAGAGCAAGAAAGGCTACTTATGAGAGCATCTGAGATTTGAAGCCTAATCCCCAGTATTGTTACTGACATTCTCTCTTTCTTACCCTTGGTGAGTCATTTTGCTACCTATGCTTCAGTTCTAATCTCTGTGACAGATGAAGTCAATAATAAGTGTGAAAGGGTGGGATCTGTACCCTGTAGTGGCAGTGGGCATCCCACGGAGTGCAGACATTTCACAAACGAGTCATCCCCAAGGGTCTCCAGGACACGGGAGCCCATACGAGTCATGATACTCATGCTGGCAACAACGTATGGGGAGTCTGTCAGTTGCACCCCAATCTTGGAGAGGGGTGAGCCGATGGGTCCCATGCTGTATGGGATGACATACATTGTGCGACCTGAAGAGAGAGGAAAAACAGAGGTCTCACATGCACTGGGCTGTTTCAGGACACAGGATTCAGCCGCACACTTCCACATGAGGTACCCCCACACACCACACTATGAGGAGCCCACGGCATCTAAGTGACATGTCAGGATACGGGATCTCAGTCAGAAAGCAGTACACAGGGGAGCCCTAGGATCTCAGCAACACAACAGAAAGTGCTATTTCTCAACAGAGACATTTCACAGGCCCACCGTGTAGCATTAGCTGTGTTAGCGTGTCACAGACCTTCTGGTTCCCTTGTGAACTGTAAGTAGGCAAAGAACAGGCCCTCACCTTTCATGCATCCAGGAAACCTCTCCTCCACTGCCACCTTAAAGTCTTGGGGGGACAACCAGTTCCCCAGCTGACCCTTGGCCCCTCCTATGGGGGTAGGGACGGTCTCTCTCCGACTCTCCGTCACAATCACCGTTTTGCTCTCCACTCTGGCCACATCCTTGGGATCCGTCCTTGCCAGCCAGCTGTGAAAAGGAAGTGAGGTTGGGGAAAGAAGGTGGAACGTGAAAGATTTCCTCAACTTCATCTTCCAAGATCCTAAAGCGCACTGGCATTCGGGAATGTGCACGAGTCCACTCTGACAGGGCTGCGTATGCAGACATACCCTACAGAACTGCATTCAGAAGTACCTAGCTGTGTGCATCTGAGCACAGTGTTAAGCTAAATGGGAGAAGATCTTGGACGGACACTAACATGCACACCTTCTGTCTGACTAAAGGGCCAGATGCCTTCAGTGGAACACCAAGCTAGACGCTTGAATGCGCGCCACAGGCCCAGGTGAGTAACATGCATGCTGAGAACAAAAGTAGCGGGTCCAGTGTGAGGCTACGTCCTCAACCAAAGCCACGTTAACAGATGTCTACAGGTGAGTGCCCTGTTACCATCAAATGCTCAACTTGTGTATTTGGGAATGTCTTGGGTAAACTCATGCAAACGTTTGTGCAATGGTTTTTAACTTGGTCCTCTAGGAGACCCTCCAGTTGGCCCGCTACCCTGTTTTCAGGATATCCATAATGAATATACAGAAGCCATAAGGTGTGCAATAGAGGCGGTATGTGTAGATCTATCAACTGCATATTCATTGGAGATATCCTGAGTGGTTGCGGACAGGTGGAGAACCACTGGCTCTGTGCATCTGTTAACCTCTTCTGTAGGTCACCCTGCTGCTCACTCTCTCCTGGTGTTCTCCGTGCTCCCCTCTGGGCACCAGCAGCCCCTCACCAGTTCTCATATTTGGTGAGTCTTTTGATCATGCCCTCCTCCTCCAGCTGTGCCAGCACCCGATTGTTCTCCTCCACAGACCCATCACAGATGTGGATACTGTCAGGCTGGCAGAGTGTCGCACCACTAATCACAAAGTCCTGGACTTTCTGTGAGAGCCGATCCAGGTCCCCGTTCAGCACCCTTAGGGCATGGATGGAGCAGATCCGAGGCCCCTGAGCAGCAGCCCAGCGTTTCACAGACTGGGAGCAGATCCTGCAGGGGGAGAAGCAGAAGCAGGATTAGAGCCTAGGCACAGCAGATGAAGTGAGCTGGAGATCAGAACCCTTTATGCACTGGAGACCCGCATACTCCCCATGAGTGGGATTGAAGCACACGTGTGTGAGTGTGTGTGTGACTGCTTGGCTAAGGCATGCTTGAGTGCATACAGGCAAGAGCGAGTGCACAACTATATAAAGCTTTTCTTTAGACATTGGCCTCTACCCCCTTTCTTCTCCAGGTGGTTCTCGGCTCTTGGAATCCCATGAACTTTCCCCTACATGCCTTCTGGGGCTAGACACACACATCGTGTAAACAAACCAAGGCTACAAGATCCTGCCTCTGCCCTGTACTTCTCACTCCGCCCCTGAACCCCTCCTGCCCCGCAGCAAGAGACTAGGCACCCAGAGAGGGGGTATTCCTTCCGCCCTGCAGCATGGGTGAGAGGGAAGCACGAATCCTCATAGCCTCCCTACAGATAACCTTCAATAACAAACGCCAAGTTTAAGCTGCTGGCCAGAGTTTGACGGAAGCGATTCACTGAATTTATCCCCTGCCAAAACTTGTTCAGGAAACAGCAGGTGACACATAGCATCATGTCTGTCTGAGAAGGGGGGAGAGAAAGAGAGACTCCCATTGTTGCCCTGAACCTTTAGACACGGTCCTGGAAGGTCCCCAATGACATCACACATTCACTCCTGTTCTTGGAGATCATTAGCAGGTCAAAGTTCACTTGCTGGAGAACATGACAAGCTCCATATAGTAAGGGTTAGAACATGCTCACAACACATGAGCTTGCGAGTCTCAGCATCATACACACATTTAAGAATAAAACATAGAATATGGGACATATTTTGGACCGATGCTGAACATTTAACTATCAAATCGAATGTGCCGTGATGTCATTAAGCATCATGAAAGCCTCAGAGTATGGTACAGTACGGCTGTGATGTCAGCTAGCACCACTATAGCCTCAAAGTGCAACAGAGCTGTGATATCACTGTTATTAAATAGCTAAGGCAAAAAAAAAATGGTCCCACTAATTGGATGGGTGCCCTCATTTTCTTATTCAATAGTACACTGTGAGCTCCCCCCACACCCACTTCCTCCATCCTCTTAATAACAACTTGCCCATTAATAAAAACGTACCCCCTCCCCATGCCTACAAGACACTTTAACTCATCGTCCTCCAAAAAGATAGAGCTTAGAGCAGGGACCGCCAGCTCGGGGAAGCCACGAGGGTGACATTATAATGTTAATAGTAGTTTCTCGTATTAAGAGGCAGTTGAACTCACCCCAGCATCCTGCTGTAGAAAGTCGTCATGTTGTGGCTGAGACCCCTGCTTCAGAGAGGGGGTGGGAGTGCAGAGCAGGCTGAGAAAAGGATGGAGACAGGATGGCCCAGAGGGTGTGTATGGGGGGGGGGGGGGTCTCTGTCAGAGGAAGGAAGAGAGAGGATTCTCTTAGTCCACAGAGAGCAGTGGCAGCAGGCTGAGAGCTCAACGGGGAGCTTTATAAAGAGGGCAGGCAGGGGAGGGGAAAGAGGCGGGTGATTGGCACTGCCAGCTCTACTCTCTCCTGCAGCTTCTTCCTCCTCCGCAGGCTCGGCCCCTGCCCCTCCTCTCCACAAGGGCCATATTCACCAAAGAATGTCGCCCACTCCGGACTGGCTAGGTGCTGCTGGCCTTGCCCCCCGTTCCTCATTGGCTTACAGGAGACATACCCCTCGCTCTCCCCTGTCCCTCCACGTTTCCCTTCCGCATCTATCGCCTCTATCCTCTTGCCTGGCTGATGTAAGAGCTGAAGGACCTTACAGAGAGGGAGGGAGGGAGGGAGGGAGCACAGAGCTGTCACTGCCAGGGCAACACTGCGGGCTCACAGAGGCTTGTACTGTCATCAGAGAGTCTCTCACACAATGCCTGTCCTTATCAGAGAGCCATCCCACACAGTCTCTCCCCCTCCCCGTCCTGCTCTCATCAGGGAGCCATCACACACAGCCTCTCCCCTCCACATCCTGCTCTCATCAGGGAGCCATCACACACAGCCTCTCCCCTCCACATCCTGCTCTCATCAGGGAGCCATCACACACAGCCTCTCCCCTCCACATCCTGCTCTCATCAGGGAGCCATCACACACAGCCTCTCCCCTCCACATCCTGCTCTCATCAGGGAGACATCCAACACACCCTCTCCCCCTCCCCATCCCATTCTTATCAGGGAGCCATCACACACAGCTTCTACCTTCTCCTTCCTGTTCTCATCATTGAGCCATCCCACACAGTCTCTCCCCTCCACATCCTGCTCTCATCAGGGAGCCATCACACATCCTCTCCCCTCCCCATTCTGCTCTTATCAGGGAGCCATCCCACACATCCTCTCCCCTCCACATCCTGTTCTCATCAGGGAGCCATCACAACAGCCTCTCCCCCTCCCCGTCCTGCTCTCATCAGGGAGCCATCCCACACGGCCTCTCCCCCTCTCCATCCTGCCCTCATCAGGGAGACTTCACAACAGCCTCTTCCCCTCTCCATCCTGCTCTCATCAGGGAGCCATCACACACATCCCCTCCCCTCCCCATCCTGCTCTCATCAGGGAGCCATCACACCAACCTCTCCCCTCCCTATCCTGGTCTCATCAGGGAGCCATCACACACAGCCTCTCCCCTTCCCCACCCTGCTCTCATCAGGGAGCCATCACACAGAGCCTCTCCCCCTCCCCATCCTGCTCTCATCAGGGAGCCATCACACACATCCCCTCCCCTCACCATCCTGCTCTCATCAGGAAGACTTCACAACAGCTTCTCCCCCTCTCCATCCTGCTCTCATCAGGGAGCCATCAAATACAGCCTCTCCTTTCACATCCTGCTCTCATCAGGGAACCATCCCACACAGCCTCTCCCCCTCCTCATCCTGCTCTCATCAGGGAGCATCCCACACAGCCTGTCCCCCTCCTCATCCTGCTCTCATCAGGGAGCCATCCCACACAGCCTGTCCCCCTCCTCATCCTGCTCTCATCAGGGAGCCATCCCACACAGCCTGTCCCCCTCCTCATCCTGCTCTCATCAGGGAGCCATCCCACACAGCCTGTCCCCCTCCTCATCCTGCTCTCATCAGGGAGCCATCCCACACAGCCTGTCCCCCTCCTCATCTTGCTCTCATCAGGGAGCCATCCCACACAGCCTGTCCCCCTCCTCATCTTGCTCTCATCAGGGAGCCATCCCACAAACCTGTCTCCTCCCCATTCTGGTCTCATCAGGGAGCCATCACACACAGCTTCTTATTCTCCTAGGACAAGCAGGATGTGTCAGCCACACCCGGTGACATCATCCGATGGTGCCATGGATTCGGAAGTACTCTCCCAGAGCTCAGAAAGGTGAACGGTTTGGGGTTTAGAAGTGGCAGGATATGTGCCCCCACCCCCGGGCTCGCCCCTATCCGGCTTCGTTCTTGTTCTTCCACCCTGCCACACCGACAAAATATCAGCTCTCCTACATTTAGTTTATCATGGTTAAAGAAAAACATGCAAGGAAAAGCAAGGATACACAGGAAGAGAGCAGCAAACCTGGGTTCAAGAAATGCCCAAAATGCTACAAGAAGATGACTTCCACAGATGACTATGACCACTATTTGCACTGCTTGGGGAAGGATCAGCGCATGGAAGACTGCCCTCACTGTGCCCGCAGGTCCCCCAGGGTTCGCCACTCACGCAGCCATGTACTACAGGACTTTCTTTCTGGCAAAGACTCACCCTCTGAGGCTTCGTCTTCAGCAGCTCAAACCAGCACCAGCGGAAAAAAGAAACAGCCGGCAGGAGTGAGGGGAGCTACCGCATGGCTGCATCTAATATGGCCACCACCATCCAGGACTCTGTGCCTTCAGTCGCTGCCCGGGATGCACCTCCAGGGGCCTTTATCCTCGGCCCTGCTGCAGCAACTCCTTTCCATGCGCCCGCTGCCCTAAACTGAGTGCAGCTGTGGCAGCAGAGAAAAACAAGGATCCCCGAGGGCTTCCCCGTGCCAGCGCCGAACCTCATACAAAAAAGAAGTCTCTTCCCTTGGCCGACGTCACGATGATGTTGGCCATCATCGCGCCAATATGGAAATCAGCCAGGCCAGCCCTCAACGCGCCATGCATTCTCTTCAACGCTGGCGCGGGCGCCACACTCACAGCCGTGCCGCAGATCAGGCAGTGGCAACAGCAGCAGCAGCTGGGACACAGAGAAAAGGTACAGACGCCGAGCAAGGAGTTTCTCCAGCAGCTTTCTCTCTTCTGCCTCCTACACACGCCCCCGGAAGAGTCAGCAAAGGGACAGCAATGGCCATGCACTGCACAGATCTTCGGCCTCGGCAGCACTCGACCCGGATTGACCATCCACAGCCATCATGAACTTTTGAAGGATCTTTTTGGCACAGAACTGCCCCACACAAAGCATCCAGAAACTGCAACAGCCACAGACACCAGCTTTAATCCCTCGAATGCCACCCCTGCAAATGTCTCCCTCACTGGTCGGGTTCTCCCTGGGGCCTCTCTCCTCAGACAGTGAGGCGGAGGAGGCAGCAGAATTGATTTCTATGCACAGCTCCTCCCCTCCAGTTGATGACAGGGAGACACCTTTGGAGCCCTCTCCAATGCCACCACTCCCACCATCACCATCAGAGGACCTAATGTACCCCAAGTTTCTACAGAAGCTGTCTTCACACCTAGCTCTCAATCCCGCAGACACCTCGGACCCTAGACGTGAGGTCCTGGAGCTCCTGAAATACCTTGATGCGCCCAGATCAGTGATCTCCATTCTGATCCTCATTGCACCATATTGGCTGAGACAGATGTGGTTCCTCTACCTCCAACGCCTCGCCGAGAGCTCACTAGTGCATCTACTGATGCACCTGGACCTTATTACCCAGGACTAAGGGAGAACCATGCACCCCAAGCTCTCCTCCCATGCACTAACTTCCTGGAAATTGAAAGGTCACACCTATCCAACATGAATCTCACAGGCGAGGTCCAACAAGTCATCCTGACTGCCCGAAGGGAGTCAATTTGACATTCATATACACTAAAGTGGAACCGATTCGATGCATGGTGCAGGGCTGCAGAGGTCAGCCCCCCTCCTACCCCCTGCCGAAAGTATTCCAATATCTGTCCTCCCTCACTCAAGCTGGCCTTCAGATGTTGTCCATCAGGGTCCACCTTGCTGCCATCGCAGTCTTCCACGACCACCTCGATAGCCAACCTATTTCCATGAACCCCTTGGTTTTGTGCTTTATGAAAGGCCTCGCCAACCTATGGCCCCCGGTGAGGAAACTGGTGCCCTCCTGGGACCTCAACATGGTGCTAGAGCAGCTCACAAAGGAACCCTTCGAGCCACTGGAGTGGGCTCTGCTCAAATTCATTACATAGAAGACATTGTTCCTCGTCGTCATTATGTCAACCAGGAAGGTGAATGAGCTCCAGGCACTCGTTGCACACTCCCCCCTATACCATGCTCCACTCAAACCATGCATCACTGTGGACCCACCCAAAATTCCTTCCAAAGGTGGCCTTGCCTTTCCATTTCAACCAAACCATCGAGCTCCCTACCTTTACCCAGAGCCAAATGATAGTTCAAAGGAGTGTCGCCTCCACACCCTCGACTGCGTGCATGCACTATGTACCTATCTAGAGCAGAAGGCAATGGCCTGTCAGGGACACCAACTCTTCTTGGCCTTTACCCCAACAGACCCGGATGGCCAGTTACAAAGTGGATGCTGTCCCAGTGGATCACTGCATGCATCACCTACTGCAATTCACAGGTGGGTACCGACCCTCCAGCACACATCCAAGCATATCAGTTATGGGCCATGGCGACCACTATGGCGGATCTCAGCACAGTCCCTCTACACCACACCTGCAAGGCTGCAACTTGGGCCTCGCCACACACCTTCCAGAAGCACTACTGCCTGGAACAATTGACACTGACTGACAGCTCATTCGGCTGTTCCATCCTGGAAGCAGGGACCCAGATAAAAGACGGGCCAGCCCCTGGGGACTCTGGCCTGGAGTAGCTCCTGGCCCACTCTGCCTTATTCTGGAATAGCGGGCAACTACCCCTGGACGATTGATACCTGTTGACTGTTGTGCGCCCGCTGGACCAATTGTTGATGTTGTGACTTGATTGCTCATTGCAAATGTTGTGGTTGTTGACTGTTCGTTGCTCGATGCTCGTTGCATCGAGCCATTGTGATTTGCAGTGCATAGGTCTCCAAAAGAGCCCCAATAAACAACCCCAGTTGTAACTGAAGGTATCGTGTTTTGGTTAGAGGTCTCATCGTAAGACTGGTGCCTTCCTCCTACCGCAGCCTAAGGCAGCAAAGCCGTGTTGGTGAGTCACGAGGTGTGGCTGACTCTTCCTGCTTGTCCTAGGAAAAAAACAAGGTTACTTACATGTAACGGGAGTTCTCCATGGAGAACAGGATGAGTCAGCCACACATTCCCTCCCACCTCCCCTACGGATGAAAGCACCGCGGTTCCCTCCACCACACCACTGAGATGGACCACACCCCTACCTGGGCAGTAGGACTGACATAGACTCAGTATGAACTGAGCCAGGTAGGGGCAACCAGCACGTGCTCAGAAAGGTTCACCTTTCTGAGCTCTAGGAGAGCACTTCCGTATCCATGGCGCCGTTGGATGACATCATCAGGGGTGGCTGACTAATCCTGCTCTCCACGGAGAACTCCCATTACAGGTAAGTAACCTCATTTTTTTGTTCTAACCATTTACTATAGATGCCATCTGAAAGCCACCATTTAATAGCTTTGTCATTGACAGGAGAGTAGCAGAAGGGTTTCTTGGGATATTATGCCTGCCTCTCTGTCTCTTTCTAGGGAGGGATGTCTTCCTTCCTACTGCTCTCCTTTCTCTTTGTCAGGGAAACAGCGAACAGGGCCTCTCCATAACCCTCTGTCACTTTCTCAGTTGAACAGTGGGGATCTCTCTTTGCCCTCTGCTCCCTTTCTCAGGGAAACAGAGGGGGGGGGGGCTCTCTGGCATTTTATCTATCTGCACTACTTTGCCTATTTCAGGAAACAGCTAAGAGTGTCTCTCCCTGCTGTCTGTCTGTTTCTCAGGGGAACGGGTGAAGGTGAGGCATCTCTCCTGGTCTGTCTCTTTCTTCTGGGGGAGGGGGAGAGTGAGGGGTTAGGTAGAGAAACTAGAGGGTGGGTGTAGGCAATCTCTTGATGTCTGCCTCTCCCTTCTCCTGACTGCTGATTTCAGCTGGTTTAATGCCCTAATGAGGACTTTGTGATAACCTTGCCAGAAGCTAGGAAATGATTAAACAATGCAGAATGTAGCAGATACACCGAGAGACAGCCCCAGGGTCACTTCTCAATGTCAGTGTTACCCCTCTCCTAGGCATGTCTCTATCTCATAGTTCTTGCTCTCTGCGCCCCTCTTTGGTGTGCAACACCCCCCCCCCCCCCCTCTTAAATACCAGCACTTCCTAGTCCCCCACATTTGCTGGCAAAGTGATACATGTTAAATTTGACATTTTATTTTGTTTTTAAGCTATGTTGCCATGTTTCTTGTTCTCTGCTGTATTGCTATTTATTTCGGGTGGCATTTTCGAAGGCATTTACACAGGCAACTGCCCTAGCTACCTGTGTAAATGCCTAACTGGGATTTTCCAAAGGCACCTACACAGATAGTGCCTTTGAAAAATCCCGGATAAGTCCCTACGCACCCAGATGCTTATGTGGTTAGCATCGGGGCGTGTTGGGAGCGTCCCAGGGCAGAGGAAAGGGCTAAACGGGTAGCAGCAATTTTCGATGCTACCTGCTTAGCCCTCTGCACCTTAAAGATAAGCAAAGCTTTTCCTCACCTATCAGGCGCAGGGGCTAAGCGGGTAGCATCAAAAATTGCAGCTTCCGGGTTGTGCGGTGAGAACTGGATTTTCAATGCCGGGGCCACATATGACCCCGGCATTGAAAATCCGGGTTAGACAAACAGCGAGCGGAGTATGTGCTGATGCGGCACATAGCACTCCCCAAATGAAAATCGGGCCTTTATATTTTATTTGCATTTGCATTTTATTTGCAAGTTCCTACATAAAAGTGTACTGTATTTGTAATTAGTTTCCCCCGTTACTTCCATGTTTTACTTCCCTGTTCATTGTAAACTCAATGTTCCTGTGGCATTGTAGTATATTTTTGTTCAACTGTACACTGCACTGATTATAATAGCGCGGTATATAAGAAATTTAAATAAATAAAAATTGTCTGTTTTTATATTTGTATGAATTATTGTTTATCATTGCTAAACATGTAGATAGTCATGGTTTAACGGGACAGAGCCAACATGCATTTAACGAAAGGAAGTCTTGCCTTACCAGTCTGCTACATTTTTGTAAAGGTATGAATAAACAGATAAAGGTGATTAATTCAGTGGATATAGTGCATCTGAATTTTCAGAAAGACATTGACAAGGTCCCTCCTGAGAGACTCTTGGGGAAATTAAAAAGAGGCAGTGTACTATTGTGCATCAGGAACTGGTTAATACAGTAGATAGAAAACAGAGAGTAGGCCTAAATGGCCAATTTTCTCAATGCAGTACCATAGGATCTGTGCTAGGCCCGCTGCGTTTTAACATATTTATAAATGACCTTGAAATGGGAAACACAAGTGAGGTGATCAGATCTGCAGATGACACAAAATTAGTCAAAGTTGTTAAATCACAAGAGGACTGTGAAAAATTGTAAGAGGACCCTGAGAAATTGGGAGACTGGATGTCCAAATGGCAGAGGAATCTTAGGGGTATGTTTGCTAAATGGCGGTAAAGGAGCAAGTGCGCCATTAACCCGTGGTAACGGCACACATGACCCCTTAACGCCGCAAAAATGCTGAGTTTCCGAGCGTAAAAGGCTCCTGCAGTGTAAAGGGAACAGGAGGCAGAGAGTGGGCAGTAACAACGTGTGTACCTTTAACGCCTGTTGCGCTAACACCCTCTAGCGGCCCTTAACGCCTGTAAACTTACTGCCATGTGAAGCGTCGTGGAAAGGATGTCTGATGGGCAGAGAGAGCCTATTTAAATGTCTGCCATGTGAAGCGTCGTGGAAAGGATGTCTGATGGGCAGAGAGAGCCTATTTAAATGTCTGCCATGTGAAGCGTCGTGGAAAGGATGTCTGATGGGCAGAGAGAGCCTATTTAAATGTCTGCCATGTGAAGCGTCGTGGAAAGGATGTCTGATGGGCAGAGAGAGCCTATATAAATGTCTGCCATGTGAAGCGTCGTGGAAAGGATGTCTGATGGGCAGAGAGAGCCTATTTAAATGTCTGCCATGTGAAGCGTCGTGGAAAGGATGTCTGATGGGCAGAGAGAGCCTATTTAAATGTCTGCCATGTGAAGCGTCGTGGAAAGGATGTCTGATGGGCAGAGAGAGCCTATATAAATGTCTGCCATGTGAAGCGTCGTGGAAAGGATGTCTGATGGGCAGAGAGAGCCTATTTAAATGTCTGCCATGTGAAGCGTCGTGGAAAGGATGTCTGATGGGCAGAGAGAGCCTATATAAATGTCTGCCATGTGAAGCGTCGTGGAAAGGATGTCTGATGGGCAGAGAGAGCCTATTTAAATGTCTGCCATGTGAAGCGTCGTGGAAAGGATGTCTGATGGGCAGAGAGAGCCTATTTAAATGTCTGCAATGTGAAGCGTCGTGGAAAGGATGTCTGATGAGCAGAGAGAGCCTATTTAAATGTCTGCCATGTGAAGCGTCGTGGAAAGGATGTCTGATGGGCAGAGAGAGCCTATTTAAATGTCTGCCATGTGAAGCGTCGTGGAAAGGATGTCTGATGGGCAGAGAGAGCCTATTTAAATGTCTGCCATGTGAAGCGTCGTGGAAAGGATGTCTGATGGGCAGAGAGAGCCTATTTAAATGTCTGCCATGTGAAGCGTCGTGGAAAGGATGTCTGATGGGCAGAGAGAGCCTATTTAAATGTCTGCCATGTGAAGCGTCGTGGAAAGGATGTCTGATGGGCAGAGAGAGCCTATTTAAATGTCTGCCATGTGAAGCGTCGTGGAAAGGATGTCTGATGGGCAGAGAGAGCCTATTTAAATGTCTGCCATGTGAAGCGTCGTGGAAAGGATGTCTGATGGGCAGAGAGAGCCTATTTAAATGTCTGCCATGTGAAGCGTCGTGGAAAGGATGTCTGATGGGCAGAGAGAGCCTATTTAAATGTCTGCCATGTGAAGCGTCGTGGAAAGGATGTCTGATGGGCAGAGAGAGCCTATTTAAATGTCTGCCATGTGAAGCGTCGTGGAAAGGATGCCTGATGGGCAGAGAGAGCCTATTTAAATGTCTGCCATGTGAAGCGTCGTGGAAAGGATGTCTGATGGGCAGAGAGAGCCTATTTAAATGTCTGCCATGTGAAGCGTCGTGGAAAGGATGTCTGATGGGCAGAGAGAGCCTATATAAATGTCTGCCATGTGAAGCGTCGTGGGAAGGATGTCTGATGGGCAGAGAGAGCCTATTTAAATGTCTGCCATGTGAAGCGTCGTGGAAAGGATGTCTGATGGGCAGAGAGAGCCTATTTAAATGTCTGCCATGTGAAGCGTCATGGAAAGGATGTCTGATGGGCAGAGAGAGCCTATTTAAATGTCTGCCATGTGATGTGCTGACAGGGGAGCCCCAGACAGTGATAGTAGTGCTCCATTAGCAGCATCAGCATGGTGCCCACGTATGATAGGCCACTATGTTGATGGTGCAATTGGGCCACTGGAGGTTGCATGTGGGTCATGAAATGGGGGTTGCTGGTGCACAGGGCAGATTGGGAAGCTGCCTAGGTGGCACATAGGTACATAAGAACATAAGATCATAAGATATGCCATACTGGGTCAGACCAAGATCCATCAAGGCAAGTATTCTGTGTCCAGCATTGGCCAATCTGGGTTACAGGTACCTAGCAGTTTCACCACGAGAAGCACATGTTCCACAATGCCTGTAGTGGGGCATGCAGTGCATTTCCGGGGCCCCTTGCATAATGGTTAATGGACTGTCCCTCCAGGAACCTGTCCAAACCGTCTTTAAACCCAGCTACACATACAGCTTTTACTACATCCTCCAGTAATGAGTTACAGTGTTTGGGTAAGCATTTCATGTGAAACTATTTTCTCTTATTTGTCTTCCATGGGTTACACTGTCGCCTCATGCATGTCCCCTAGTCTTTCCATATTTGGATGGTGTATACAATCGATCTGAGTTTACATGTTCCAATCCAGTCATTAATTTCTACACAACTATCATATTTCCACTCAGCCGTCTCTTCTCCATGTTGATGGGCCCTAACCGTTGGAGCCTCAGCTCATAGGGGTAGCCTTCCACCTGCAGTACCATCTGTGATGTCCAGCACAATCCCACATTGACAGTGGCGGCACACAGACAAGCTGCTGCTGCAGAAGGGTGATGTGCCATATGGGGCAGTCCAGGGGACCTGGTACCCTAGGCATAGATCCCGGCTGATCACCCCCACTGCTGCTGAACCCAGCTGTGGAAGAGGTGGCCAATAGCGCCAGCAGCTGTAGCCCTTCAGGTAGCTGCAAGATGCAGGCATCTGGGGAACTACCACAGCAGTGCTTGTCTCTCCTCTATACCAGATGTATCGATGGCAGGCGGTGCTGGGAACTCTGCAGAGGCAGATGGTTGGGGGGGGGGGGCTGCGTGGGAGTCCATGTGTGCCTCTGCCCATCCCCCAACCGGACCTTACACCCTAGGCACACATCAGGCCTGCATGTTGGACAGGCTGAGACTGCACATTGCCACCGCTGACAGTACGCAGGCATGTCAGCATGGTGTGGGGATGTTGGTGGCAGAGGCAGCAGCATACGCCTGTAGTAGACCAGAGTCATGCCCTGGCACTGTGTGCCATGTGCCTTGCAACATATGGTAAGGTCTGTCTGATGTGGAACATGACAGCTCCAGGGACTGTTGTATCTACATGGAAGCACTGTGGTGCAATACACACAGTCGGTGTGTATATGAGCGGAGGGCCACTGGTTCAATTCCTGGATGTGGATCATGTATTACATATCCCTTTGTCTAAACGTTAGCCTACAGTGCAGGTACAGCACCAGCATATGCAACCCCCAATAAAACAGCCAAGAAAGGTGCAAACGCCCATCAGCCACACAGACAGGCTCCACTATCCACAGCTGGATGAAGAGGCAGGCTGAGAGCACCTGCACACTGAGTGTGCATTAATTTCAGAGCATGCTACTAGCTCCTGCACAATGAGCACACATTAACAATGCTTGAGCTGATATGGAGACCAAGTGGCAGGCAAGAATGCCAACCATCCCCACTTTCGCACAGCGTGGTGATGTGAGTGTGTGTGTATATCCTTCCATTGTTATGTGGCTTTCTGCAATTCAATGTGCCTTGCATTGCCTAAGCTGTTCCCAGCATTAGTGTGCAAATGTATATGATGAGGAGCAGAAGATTGTGGGTATGGCCTGGAACACAGCAGATTGCTTTGGATGTGTTTGCCTCAGCAATAGGGTCAATGGCTGAGACTTCATTGTGGCCATCTGCTACATGCATGGCCTGGGTGGCCACAGCTTGTCATACTGAGAGGGCACTCTCACTCTGACCGATTAGTGATCATGGCACAGCTATGTATCCATATAGTGCCATATAGTGTCTGGCTCCAGTGATGTGGGTGCAATCTCTGTCTGGGGAGCCCAATCACTGAGCCACATGCTGGGCGTCTATGCCATTTATTCCAAGCCAGGGTGCACATGTTTGCTCTGTGCATATTCAGCGTGCTTACCAACGGTCTGGTCGCAGTTGGTATGTGCATGGCTGAAAGAGCCCAGTGGTGGGCAGCAGGTGCATTCTGACTGAGCTTGCTGTGGTGGATTGTTAGTCCTCAGTGGTTGGGACAGCAGTTGTTCTTGGTGTACTCACTTGTGGTCATAGTAGGAGCAGCAGGACTGGAGCAGCAGCCCCATACCAGCCTAGAAGCCCCCACTGAATCTGTCATCCATGGCGTTGGCTTCTTCACACTGGGGATTAACATGCACTGTTCTGGGAGGATCCCTGTCGAACACTATGACTGGCACCTACAGCATACTGCAATTGTACAGGAAACAAGGTGACTAGCATAACACACTGGCAGTGATGTGGACCTACAGCACAGCCAGCAGAGGCCACCTCTAGCAGTGCAAGTTCTGGGGATCAAGTGTTGGGCACCCATCCTCACCCTCAGGATGACTGCTAAAACTGTTCAGTAGCACCGTTTCTAGCTTTCATGTGCATGTTGCACCGACTGTCAGTGCGTCTTACTGAGCAGATGTGATGGATCAGTGCAGTCAGCATTTGGTGATCAACCTCAAACTGCTGTTCCAGCTGTGCAGTGCCTCATGGGTACCGGAGGGGCTAGCCTATACTAGCACACACAGCAGGCAGGCTACGCAGTGACCTGCAGGCTCTTTGAATCCCAACATTGCTGTGTTGGGAAGCGTGAAGCTGTAGCCTACTGATTAGTGCAATACCTTCATATGCTGAGATAAGGGTTCGATTCTGACTTGTTAATTTTGTGCCTGTGTGCTACTTATTTATTTATTTTTATTTATTTATTTAACAATTTTTAAATTCATAGTGGTTTACATTCAACAATAAACAAGGAAACTTTACATAGAACAAGGATATTGAACTTGGATAAACTTAGGCCATTTCCCTGCCTTTAGTTGTCCTGGCTCTACTGTGACTTCTACTTTGTTATGCGTTCTGGCCTCACTTTTTGTCAGTGAACTTGCTAGTCCCAATAATGGCCTTCTGCGAACATGGCTTTATTGCCTCTAATACAGCCCATTGCAGTGGTCTGACATGTTCACCCTGCATATATCAGGACCCTGCTTGGAGGCATTGCATGATGGTAATGGTAATGGCAATGGCATGGAAGCCAAGATACCATGGTTTGAGGCCCACTAATACTCCTTATGTGACATTTCGAAATGAGTTACTGACATATTTTATGTCAGCCACAACCTTCATGGACTGACAACACCTCCTTATGACCTTGGGAAGGTCACTTAACCCACCAATGGCTCAGCTGACTGCAGGTCTGTACAGTCCCTGTTTATCATCAGACATTACGAACTGACAGCAAGATGTACCCCGACGTGACTTCACTGCTTCAGCAGTGTACTAACAGGCAGTTACATGCATACAGTACATCTGTAACCTACTTGGGAAACATGAGTCATGTCTGTTACTGTACAGCTGTGGTTCCCTTCCATCTCTTCAGTACATGTGGACACATCCTACCCCTTGGATATCAACCTGCAGGTCTCAGCTCATGTCCATACGTACCCCATTGTGCCCGGTATGGATAACACCTGTGCAGTTGTTATAAGCACATTTGTCTGAAGTGTTGTATGGTGGCTTTGTGGCTAGGACAGGTGTGAATCCAACATGTCTGGTATCAGGCCTTTCAAGTGGCAATGCCACACATTTTCATGAACAGTACAAATACTTTGGGGATGGCACTTACACCAGCCTCCCAAATGCTCATCCACTTTAATGGCTGCCACACAGGGTGCCCACTGGTCTGGCACATCATGGGACTCCTTTGTGTTTCCTTACCATTCCTCCTAGATGTATCCTATGTCTACGGCTACTGTGTTGTCTTGACTAGATTGTAAGCTTTGATGAGCAGGGACTGTCTTTTACATGTGTCTGTGCAGCGCTGCGTACGTCTTGTAGCGCTATATAAATGTTCAATAGTCATAGTATTGGTAGTAGCAGTAGAATGCTAGGAATCATAAGGAAAGGAATGGAGAATAAAACCAAGGATATTATAATGCTCTGTATTGTCCCATGGTGCGACCGCCCCTTGAATATTGTGTGCAATTCTGGTCACCGTATCTAAGAAAGGATATAGTGGAATTAGAAAAGGTACAGAGAAGAGTGACAGAAAGGGGGTGGAAGGATACCCCTATGAGGAGAGGCTTAGAGGTTTAGGGCTCTTCAACCTGGAAAAGAGACGGCTGAGGGGAGATATAGAGGTCTATAAAATAATGAATTGCCTGGAACGGTAAATGTAGATCGGTTGTTTACTCCTCCAAATAGTAGAAAGACTAGGGGGCACACAATGAAGCTACAGTGTAACCCATTTAAGACTAATAACAGAAAATATTTTTTTTACTCAGCACATAATCATACTCTGAAATTTGTTACTAGAGGATGTAGTAAAAGCTGTTAGTGTAACTAGGTTTAAAAGAGGTTTGGACAAGTTCCTGGAGGAAAAGTCCATAAACCATTATTAGTGTACCAGCGAAATTCACTGCTTACCCCGGGATAAGCAGCATGGAATCTGTGCACCTTCTGGGAACCTGCCAGGTACTTGTGACCTGGATTGACCACTGTTAGAAACAGGATACTGAGCTCGATGGAACTTTGATCTGACCCCATATGGCATATCTTACATTCTGATGTTCTGGGTTCTTTTGAAGATAAGGCAAGTTACAACAGCAAACAAAATACATAAAGTGGTAAAATGAGAGACAAGAACCATTGGTCTACGGGAGGGGGGGAGGGGGTAAGGGAAATTGCATCCTCTTTTTCTTTGTGTCTTTACTGACCTCTGCTGGCCACTAGTGGAACAGGCCTGGAAAAAACCCCAGAACCTTTTCTTTCAAAAATCATCCAACAGTGGTTTATAGAACCACACAGCGCCTTATATACAGACTGTATACCAAAGTGCTTTATGAACACAGTCACAATGCCTTTTACACACAGAGTGCTTTATGGAAACAAACACAGCACCTTTCATTATAGAAGCAGAGAAACAGAAACATGAAGACAGAAAAAGACCACATGGCCTATTTAGTCTATCCTTCCATATCAACTATAATATTCCCCCCCCCCCCTTTTTTTCCTATAGAGATCTTCTGTGTTGGTCCCATGCTTTCTTGAATTCAGATACTGTCATTGTCTCTACTACTTCTACTGGGAAACTATTCCACGCATCTACCGCTTTTCCCATAAAGAAATATTTCCGCATATTACTCCCGAGTCTATCCCCTTTCACCCTCATCCCATGACCCCTCATAGCAGAGCTTGCTTTCAATTGAAAGAGGCTCTCCTGTGCATTTATGCCAAGGAGGAACTTACATGTCTCTATCATATCACCTCTATCTCATCTTTCCTCTAAGGTGTACATATTAAGATCCTTAAGTCTGTCCTCATATGCTTTATAATGAAGACCACTAACTTAGTAGCCACCCTCTGCACCGACTCCATCACGTTTATATCCTTTTGAAGGTGCGGTCTCCAGAATTGCACATAATACTCCAAATGAGGTCGCACCAAAGACTTATACAGAGGCACTATCACCTCCTTTCTTCTGTTGGCCATTCCTCTCCCTACGCACACAAGCATCCTTCTGGCTTTCCCATTGCCTTTTATACTTTTATACACTTTAAGATTATCAGAAACAATCACGCCCAGGTCTCGCTCTTGTTTCGTGGACAGATGTACTTCACCCCCCTACACTGTACTGCTCCTTTGGGTTTTTGCAGCCCAAATGCATGACCCTGCATTTTTTAGCATTAAACTCTGGTGCCAAATTCTTGACCAAGCTTAGCTAGATCCCTCCTCATGTTATCTACACCTTCCTGGGTGTCTACTCTATTGCAGATGTTGGTATCATCCATAAAGAGGCAAATCTTACCCAACAGCCCTTCCGCAATATCATTAACAAAGATGTTAAAAAGAATCATACCAAGGACAGATCCCTGGGGCACACCACTGGTAACTTCCTTCTCCTCAGAGTGAGCTCCATTTACCTTTACCCTTTGTCGCCTCCCACTCAACCAGTTTCTAATCCAGTCGGTCACTTCAGGGTCCATATCTAGGGTGCTCAGTTTGTTTATAAGTTGCCTGTGTGGAACGGTGTCAAAGGCTTTCCTGAAATCTAAGTACACCACATCTAGGGCTCTCCCTCAGTCCAACTCCCTGGCTACCCAGTCAAAGAAATCAATCAAATTTGTATGACAAGATCTGCCTCTGGTAAAACCAAGCATGCCTTGGATCCTGCAATCCATTGGACTCCAGAAACCTTGGTATCCTCCCTTTTAGCAGCGTTTCCAATAATTTACTCACCACAGAGGTTAGACTAACTGGCCTGTAGTTCTCAACCTCATCCTTACTTCCACTTTTGTGTAGAGACCACATGTGCCTTTCTCCAGTCCTCTGGGACCACTCTTGACTCTAAAAAAAGCATTGAAAAGTTCAGTCAGTGGAGCTGCTAGAACATCCTTCAAGATTCTCGGATGTATCCTATCCGGTCCCATTGCTTTGTCTACTTTTAGTTTAGCTAGTTCCTCACTATCACAGTCTTCTGAAAATTGTTCACGATCCCTGTCACTTCTGTTTCCATTTGTGGGTGTTTTCTGAGGTCCTGCTCCTGGTTCTTCATCTGTGAACACAGAACAGAAATATTTGTTAGGGAATTCCACTTTATCCTCATCAGCTTCTAAATATTCCTCCCCTGCACCCTTGAGTCTGACAATACCACTTTTGCCCTTCCTCCTCTCACTAACATATCTGAAAAATGTCTTATCCCACCATTTTATTGCATTGGCTATTTCCTCCTCTTTTTGAATCTTTACTTTCCTGACTGCTTTGATAGCTTCTCTAAGTTTTTTAAATATAGATGCCTGTCTTCCTCTCTCTGTGATCTCTTGTATTTTATGAAGGCCTCCCTCTTTTTCTTCACCATTTCAGCTACTTCTTTTGAGAACCATAGTGGCCTCCTTTTCCTTTTCTTTTTATTTACCTTTCTAACAAAAAGGTTTGTTGCCCTTAAAATATCCCCTTTCAATTTTGCCCATTGCTTTTCTACATCCCTGAGCTGTTCCCATCCTGCTAGATATTGTCTCATCTTGACAAAGTTAGTTTTCCAAAACTCTAAGACCAGGGGCGGCCCAAGGGGGGTGCGGGCCTCATTTTCATAAGGGTCCTCATTTGCATAAATATTTGCATAATGTTACCATACACTAATTTTTAGTAAACATGCCTCTTAATGAGTGTATGGATAAAGAAAGACTAAAAGATTTCTACATTACTATAATCCAGTGCCAACCGTCAGGCACATTAGGAACTACTACAAACACTGCCGATTTAGAACCCATAGCAAACCCGCCGTATCCTAACAGCACTACCAGGACTCACAAAGCACCAGACCCTACCTATAAAAAGGAAACACTGCAAATATTAAACCAATACATTTCAGAGAATAACAATACATGACCTACTGGGGAAAGAGAACAAGTGGCAATGTCAAATAGCAACTACATAAACAGAATACCTCAACACATGCAGAACATAGACCATCACCAAACAAGGAATCACAATTTAGAAACAGGAAGACAATAATTAAACTGGGAACCCCAAAAGCCAAACTTGGAATGTACAACAACACTGTAGAAATAAAACTATAAATTAATTTCCTCTTGTACTAAATAAAACGCAGAGCTGACATATTCCAGTTAAAAAATTCCAAATAAAGAGATATTTTTCTACCTTTTGTGCATTTTTTTTCAGTTGCAATTGCTCCAGCCACTTTCTTCTGGTTTCTTTGTGTCTTCTGCTAACTCTCTATCATCTACTGTCCATTTGTCCTTTCTTCTCTCTTCTAGATTTTTCCATTCTCTCTCTACATCTGCTTTAACATACTATTTATTTATTTACAATTTCTTCTATACCGCACTATTCGTTATCAGCGCGGTTTACATGGAACATAACAATCAGACGGGTACATAAGTCTGAGTTTAGAATTAACAGGAAAGCTAACTTGGATAACTAAAGATAACTATTTACAAGAACAGTGTCATAGAAAAACAAAGAGTGAGATTTAATGGTCAAGGACCTCTTGCATGGTGTGGTCCTCTGGCTGACAAGGTGTGTTGGAACAGTTGTAAGAAATTGAGTGGGAATGTGATTCATTGTTCTCTAGGAAGTATTTGAGGAAAAGGAAGTGTTTAAGGGCCTTCCTAAACTGGATTAGGTTGGTGGTTGACCTGATGTTTGTTGGTAAGGAGTTTCCAGAGTCTTGGGGCGCAGAGACTGAATGCCCTGTTTGCAGTTGCCGAGGTGCATCTTGTTAATTCTCTTGGCAATGTTAGCATATTTACTGCTGTGGATCTTCTTGGTCTATTAGGGGCTGCTGTTTGGATAAGGTCAGATAGTGAAGAGGAGGAGAGATTATTGACCGCTTTGAATGTCAGCAGCGCTGTCTTGAAGAAGATCCTGGCACGTATAGGAAGCCAGTGTAACTGCATTAGAAGGGGAGTCACATGGTCTCTCTTAGATGAACCATGAAGAACCCTCGCTGCACTATTCATGGCGAGCTGTAAGGGGTTCAAGGTGGATTGGGGGAGACCTTGTAATATGGTATTGGCATAATCAAAATGTGGTATTATCAGGGCCTGGTAAATTGTCCGAAAATCTTCCGGTTCAAGCAAGGGGCGTAGATGTCTGAGTGAACGGATCTTGAAATAGATTGCTCTTACAGTGTTCGCTATGTGTGCCTTCATGTCAAGGTTTTGATCTAGTGTAACTCCCAGGTAACGAATTGTGGGTTTTGCTTTTAGATCGGCTTCTTTCACCTTCAAGTATTGGGGTGGGCTGAAGAACGGGTTCCTTATTATGAAGAGCACCTCAGTTTTCTTATGCTGAATTCTAAGGTTTTGTGACAGGAGCCATTCAGATATGGCATTGAAACAGTTGGTTAAAGGGAAGAGGTCCACTTGATCTATGGAGAACGGCATATAGAGCAGAACATCATCGGCATATACCATATACTAATCTTTCCCCTTTTTCTCTTTCCTCATTCCTATTTCATCCACTCAAATTTTACCCCTCCATCCTCAATCCCCACTTAATCTCCCAATACCCGGCCAATTGAAGATTTTTCTTCCCTCCCACACAAAATATTTTTCCCATCTCCATTTCACTCTCCCAGCCCCATCCCATTCTAATCCTCCCCCAACATCAGCTCCCCCCCATCAGCTCCCTTCTAGTTCTAGCCCCACCCAGCATCCGCTCCTTTCTAGTCCCCGCATCAGCCCATTTCCAGTCCTATCTTAGCCCCACCATCAGCCCATTTCCAGTCCTAGCTCCCCCATCTATTTCCAGTCCTATCTGAGTCCCTCCATCAGCTCATTTCCAATCCCAGCCCCCATCAGCCGATTTCTAGTCCTTTCCTAGCCCTACCATCAGCCCATGTCAAATCCTAGCTCCCCTCCACTCAGCCCATTTCCAATCCAAGCCCCCAATGAGCCTACTTCCAGTTCTAGCCCCTCCATGAGTCCATTTCATTCCAAGCCCCCACCACAGCCCATTTCCAATCTTAGCACCCCCCAACAGCCCATTTCCAGTCTTATCCTAGCACCTCCATCAGCCCATTTCCTGTCCTAGCTCCCCCCCCCCCCACTCAGCCCATTTCCAGTCCTAGCTCCCTCCCCTCACAGACCATTTCCATTCCAAGCCCCCCCTCCCCATCAGCTATTTTCAGTTCAAGCCCCCCTTCCACTCAGGCCATTTCCATTCCAAACCCCCGACCCCATCAGCTATTTTCAGTTCAAGTCCCCCTTCCACTCAGCCCATTTCCAGTCCTATTCTAGCACCTCCATCAGCCCATTTCCTGTCCTAGCTCCCCCCCTACTCAGCCCATTTCCAGTCCTAGCTCCCCCTCACAGCCCATTTCCATTCCAAGCCCCCTCCCCATCAGCTATTTGCAGTTCAAGCCCCCCTTCCACTCAGCCCATTTCCAGTCCAAGCCCCTGTCCCCATCCCCATCAGCTATTTGCAGTTCAAGTCCCCCCTTCCACTCAGCCAATTACCAGTCCTAGCCCCCCCATAGCCCATTACCAGTCCTAACCCCCCATCAGCCCATTTCCAGTCCTAGCCCCCCCCATAGACCATTACCAGTCCTAACCCACCATCAGCCCACCTCCAGTCCTAACCCCCCCATCAGCTCATTTCCAGTCTTAGCCTCCCCATAGCCCATTACCAGTCCTACCCCCTCATCAGCCCATTACCAGTCCTAACCCCCATCAGCCCATTTCCAGTCCTAGCCCCCCCATAGCCCATTACCAGTCCTAACCCCCATCAGCCCATTTCCAGTCCTAGCCCCCCCATAGCCCATTACCAGTCCTACCCCCCCATAGCCCATACCAGTCCTAGCCCCCCCCTAGCCCATTACCAGTCCTAACCCCCCTCCCCCATCAGCCCAGGGAAACTTTAAAAGAAAAAACAAACTTGCTGCTGCCGTGGCTCCGCCCACCCAACAGAGCCTTCCCTCCTGCCCAACAGAGCCCTCCCTCAATCACTCTCCTCGACGCGGCTTTCAGAGCCGCGAAGGGAGGGTTTCCCTCTCGCGGTTCTGTTAAGCCGGCTGGGGCTGATGGGAAACAGGAAATGCCTGTTCTCATTAGCCCCGGCAGGCTTAACAGAGCCGCGAGAGGGAAATCCTCCCTTCGCGGCTCTGAAAGCTGCGTCGAGGAGAGTGATTGAGGGAGGGTTCTGTTGGGCGGGCGGGGGCCCCACGGAAGACACTTGATTCTGCCGCTGGCAGCGGCAGCAGCAAGTTAGTTTTTTCTTTTAAAGTTTTCCTGGGCTGATGGGCAGAATGTTGTTTGTGTGGGGCCCCCCTGAAACGCGGGTCCCTGTGCAAAAACATTCTTGCTCAATGGACGGGCCGGCCCTGTCTAAGACCCTCACTTTTGAATGGATTTTATCAGCCCTAGTCCTGAACTACACCATCTGGTGATCACTGGATGCGAGATGATCTCCCACTGTAACATCAGAAACACTTTAACCATTGGTAAACACCAAGTCCAGTATGGCCCCTTCACGTGTGGGGTCTGTTACCAATTGCCTGAATACTTCTCCCTGTAGAGAATCCAGGATCTCCTTACTTGTAGATGACACTGCAGCAGGGATGCGCCAATCAACATCCAGCATATTGAAATCACCTATCAAATAGCACGTCTCCTCTCATGGCAATACTGTGTATATCTTCTGTCACTGTCCACTTCTTCTCCCTTTGAAGGAGATCTGTATATCACACCAATGCAAATAGATTTCCCTTTCCCTCTTTCTAGTTTAACCCACAGTGCCTTCTTGCTCCCTTTTAAGCCCTGTAATTCTATAGCTTTAATAATATTTTTTTACATATAGTGCCACTCCTCTTCCCACCCTGTTCTTTGTTAATTATGTATAGCCTGGTATAGTTTATTTAACCAGTTTTCTATATGACCTTTATCCTTCAATCAAAGCAGTTTACATTATGTATTCATTACAAACAGGTACTGGGATACATTCCCTTGTCCCCAGAGGGCTCACAATTTATGTGTACCTGAGGCAACAGAGGGTTAAGTGGCTTGCCCAAGACCACAAGGAGTGCCTATAGGACTAGAAACTCCAGTCCCTCCAGCCTGTGATTGCTGTCCCCAGGTGGGAATTGAACCCCCAGCCCTATGGCCTGAGATGCCTTGTCCCAACCACTAGGCCACTCCTCCCAGTCATGCTTGTCTGTGAACCATGTCTCCGTAACCATCACTAAATCCAAGTCAGCCTCTTCCATTAAAGCCTCAACATCTGGAATCTTATTTCCCATGCTACGGGCATTTATACACACCACTTTCCAGATATTGCCCCTTTTATCACTTTCTACAGAGGTATTTAATGTTTCACTTATCTGAGGGCTTTCTTCACTCATCCCCAACAAATCTGGTTTAAAGCCCTCTTTAGTATGTTAGCCAGTCTGCTGCAGAAGACACTTCAACCCTTCTTGGACAGATGGACACCATCTCTGCTCTGCATCCCTTGGAAAATCATCCAGTGCTCCAGGAAACTAAAATGCTCTTCATAACACCATCCCAGCAGCCATGCATTCATCTCCAGGATGCGAGCTTCTCTGCCTCGGCCTTAACCCTCAACAGGGAGGATTGAAGAGAACACCACCTGTGCACCTATCTGCTTCACCCTTTGTCCCAGAGCCATGAAGTAATTTTTGATATGCTCAGAGGGATATCTAGCAGTATCATTTGTGCCAACACGGATGAGCAACATTGGGTAATAATCAGTGGGCTTCATGAGTCTCGGCAATCTCTCCGTAACATTTCAGATTTTGACATCTGGCAGACAGCACACCTCTCTGGACATGAAGTCTGGTCAGCAGATGGACTCCTCAGTACCCCTCAGAAGACAGTTACCAACCACCACTACCCTTTGCTTTCTTGTGGTCATTGATTCTGAAAATTTGGGGTGCTGGAGCTCTGGTTCTTACCTTTCCCTGGGATGTTTTCATCTCCTCTACTTCCAGGGCTGCATACTGGCTCTTCAGTTCAAGGGCTGGAGGAGTTGGACTGTTGAATATGCAGGCTCTGGTGACTTGTGTCCAACTCTCTTCATTCTGTAGCCTCCCATCTTCACCTCTGTCAGAGAGCTTGGATGTTTCAAGAAGCGTCTCATCGATGTACTTCTCGCTGTCTCGAATGCTTCTTAGTTTTGCCACCTCTTCTCTGAGGCGCCTCCACTTGTTTCCTGAGAGCTTCAGCCTGGAGGCATCCTGCACATGGAACCGGTCCTTTAACTGGCATCAGGCTCTCTGTCTGGACAGAGGTAGAAGCTGTAATGGGGGCAACAGCTTTGGCAATTCAATTTTTTCCAGCCATCGTTCAGTTGGTAGAGCTTTTGTACCTGTTGAAGTAAATGAGAGAGACCTACCAAAATCCCTAACTTTTCCTCAGCTGTCTTTTAAGAGTAAAATCAGTTAACCTCTTATATGTGTTCTAACAGCACTGTTCTATAACCCTATGTGTAGCCCCACTTCCTTGCAAGACAGTTATTATTTTTACATGAGTAACTTTTGATATTATGCACCTGAAGAATACTGATTAATGTGCTCCCTTTGTAAAATTACCTAATCAAAGCACCTGGAAGAATGGCAAATTGTCAACAAGCTAATTGGGGAGTTGCCCTCTATAGCAAGAATTCTACCATGGGGTGGGTGGGAGCTGGGGTGGAAAGGGAGTGATCTAACACCTGATGATGTCAGTGACTTCAAAGAGCTTGCTTTGAATGGAAAGCTGGAAAAAAAGAAACAATGAACTCTAACAACAGAGCTTTACCCAACACCACAAAAAATTCCCCTTTTGCAATACAGAAAAATAATTATCTTTTAAAAATGAAGACCAAAACCCTTTAAGAGCTGTCAGGCAGAAAGCTTGTATTTAATAGCCACACAGTATTACCTTGCTTGCAATAGAGACCCTGTTGGAAATGCCACAGGAAATACCTTTTATCCCTCCTCTACCTCCCATTCCTTTATTACTACAGTACACTACACACAACATTTGATCTTAGCCAAAAGGAGAGAAGCGATCTATTGTTAGCACTGTGCGTTATTCTCTGGGGAGATGCAAATCCAGGTGAAGGTTACCACTCTGGGCTCCCTCTGCTGATCTTCTTTTGTTTGTGATTATAATTTACCTTGCACTTGAAGTGTTCGTACAAGACATCAAGTTTTTGCTGGCGAATCCTGTTACATAAAGAATAAAAAACTGCGCCTGTATTCTGAAGCATCGAGTAAACCCTTTTGTGCAAAGTGCAGGCTGAAACGTTTTATGGAAAAGCAGGAGCTCATTAAACACATTCTATCTCTGTGTACAGTTCTTTGTTATAAAAAACACTGGTATGAAGCCTGTGTATTGTTACATAGACACATATAGGAACCATTCTATTAAAATTATAGAAAATGATTGTAGTTACTACATGTTCAGGGCCGGCTCAGTGGTATCTGACACCCTAGATGAGCCTTCAGCCATGTGCCCCCCCACCACCCTAGGCGGCTCAAGGACTTACCCTCTCGTAGTCCAGCATATTCCCTAACCCCCAGGTGGACAGCCTCACCCCCTCCCTTAACTCCCCAGGTAGCTAGCTTCACCTCTTCCCTCCTTCTCTTCCCTGAATTAAGGTTACCAGATGTCCCCGATTTTCAGGGACTGTCCCCAATTTTGAGGTAGTGTCCGACTCCATGGACCATAACCGCCTCCTGACCCACCTCCTAGTTTTAGTGGGGATAGAAGCAAAGGATTTTGCTTCTCCTGTAAAATTAATTTCTTTTCCGAATAAAGGGGGAATTGTAGAATATTTATCTACATATCTAAAATAAGGTTTACCTTTTCAACTAGAAACTCCTTGTATTTGAAGGAAAATACTAAACTGTATGAAAAATATTGATGAGAGTGAAGAACTATCAGAATGGAGCCTTGGGAAAGTACTGCAGCAGTTTTTTGGCAATGTTTCACCTATTGCTCCTCATTTCAATCATCAGTTTTATAATGCTAATCTTTTACCTTTAATACAGAACAATGTACTTTTTTTTCATACATAATAAGATGCTTAATTAGCTATTTTCAACAGCAATAAAGCACTTGATAGGCTTTTCCGAGCTTCTTCCTTTTATACCACCGAGTTTTTTGTTATTTGTACTTTGCATACGGATTCATTCATAGTCCATAAACCGCTCCACATTTTACTTTCTTGAACAATCTGAAGTCACATATACCTTCTTGCCGCTAGATTATGCCTTCAAAATGTCTCCAATGTGCCTACTGTCGCCCAACTGCTTGCAGGTTTTGCAACGCTGCGTCAAGGGCTTGGTGATTTCCTTGAGGGACAGAAGATGCGACTTGAGAAAATGCAGCGTTTAAACGGCACATGCTGGAGGCCATTTAAACTGGTTTTCTCTAAACCTACCTAGACTGGTCATTTCAAAATATACAGGGAAAAGATGCCCGAGGAGGGAGGACCCTGACCCGCCTCACCCGGGTGTCCCAGATCTGGTAACCCTGCCCTGAGTTGAGTTCAGCCTTTCCCATTCTCTTCCCCCTGAAGCGTCCAGCACCTCTCCTTTCCCCCTGCCACTGCTGCCCAACCTCTAATGCAGCCGACTCATCAAACGTAGGAGCACCCTGGTCTCCTGGCCTGCTGGGTCCTGCCTCCTTCAATGCAAACGTCCTATCGGAGGGAGCTGGACACGGCAGGCTGCTTTGATGTTGCATGAGTCAGCTCAGATGGCGCTCAGACAGCAGCAGCAGTGATGGCAGGGTGCTTAAAGGCCTACTGCCACGCTGTGCTCTGCTGCTATCTTGCCTGTCCAGTGTCCTATTGCCACTCCCTCCGAACCTGCTGCCCTAGACAGATGCCTAGTCCACTTTGTGGCAGAGCTGGCCCTGCACATGTTGGTTGCAACAGGGATAGCGCTATCATTAGGAGAACTAGGAAGTTGGCATCAGGTGTCGGAGAGGGGCAGAAGCAAACAGCCCCGTGGCGCTGAAGCTTTAAGGTGAGTACCAAGGGGTTGTTTGCGGCCATTGCCGCCCCCGCTGCAGGCCCTGGAGAAGGGCGGCAATGGGCGCCATGAGGGGCACAAGGGATGAGGCACCCTATCTCCTTGCACTGGCCCTGCAATAACTGTTGGGGGCACACTCAACATCTTCCAATGAAGCTGCAGGGTAACTAACCTCTTTAAGACTAATAAGAGAAAATAAAATTTCACTCAACGTGTAATCAAACTCTGGAATTTGCTACCGGAGGATGTAGTAAAGGCTGTTAGTGTAGCTGGGTTTAAAAAAGGTTTGGACAAGTTCCTGGAGGAAAGGTCCATAAACCATTATTACATAGGACCCAGAATATCCACTGCTTGCCCCAAAACAAGCATTGTGGAACCTGTGTGTTTTGGGGAGACTGCTAGGTACGTATGACCTAGATTGGCCACTGTTGGAAACAGGATACTGGGCTTGATGGACCTTGGTCTGACCCAGTATGACATATCTTATGTTCCCATGCATTAAATACACGGTGCATAAGGTGGATGCACTTAACACCACTTATTGAGATGGCATTAAGTGACCTGCATTATTTGCACAGTAAATTGCAATGCATTAACTGCAATGCCCATTCCTTTCCCCTTTCCATGTTTTGCACTTAAAATGCACTAAGTGTCAAGCCACTGCACTGAGGGACCAATGCAGAAACGTTAGCGCAATATCTGCGCATACTCTACTGACCACCATGCTGCATTGCAGAGAGGGGATTGGCGCAAGTACTACCTGTGCACAAATTGCTGCACAGATAGTAGTGCAGCGCCTATTAAAATAACATTATAATGAGCTGTGTGTATTCAAAGGACACGGTAATGAGGTCATTAGTTATTGCACCCGGATGCAAAGAACTGTGCAGAAGACCAAAAGGCTGAGTGCACAGTTCAGTAGTTTCAATGCCTGGTTGGAGGTGAAGTAAAATTTCAGTGTGAGTAGGATGACAAGACTTCGACTTTCATACTTTGGACACATCATGGGAAGAGACAGATCACTGGAGAAAGACATCATGCTTGGCAAGTTAGAAGGTCAACATAAAAGAGGAAGGCCAGCAATGAGAGGGATCGATACAGTAACAGCAGCTATGGAAACCACTCTATCAACAATGAGCCGCTTGGCTGAAGACCGAACACAGTTTAGGTCAACTACCCAGAGGGTCGCCAGGAGTCGACATCGTCTCAACAGCACTCAACAGAAACAAGGAGAAGGAACTTTGACACATGAAACTTCAGCACACATAGGAGAAAACATATCGGCATGTAGAAAAACAAAAATGTTTTCTGGTGTGATTTACCCGCTGGTGACTTTGCAGTTACATGGGGTCCATTCCTTACTGTGCCTACAAAATGTATAGGCATCCTCCACAAGCCACTGTTTCAGGCACTAAAGTTAAGTGCATAACTTTCCCCACCACCATGCAGGTAAACAATTATTACTCTGCACTGAAAATTGTCATTTTAAATTTTACTACAGATATGTTGCTGCTAGTGCATAAGATTCTGTGCAGACGTCTGCCGCCTGCCGCACATTTTGCTTATGACATGCCGGTGCACAACGTTTATGGTACTCTTGCGCTAGAACACCATGCGCATGACTTTTATCTCACAGGCTTTCTGCATTGACCTGTAGCCGTAACCGCAGATGTGTGCTAACAGCATGCGCTAATTCACGTTAAATGCTTTAGAGAGTAAGAGGAGCCTATAGACGCTTTTTTGCACATGTAGACTTGCATCATATAGAAGGAAGTATATGTCAAAAGCAATATTAAGTAGGCGTGCTATGCGGCACGTGATTTTCTATGGGGAAGAAGCGGAAGACTAGAGGGGCTAAACAGCCTTCTATCGCCCTTCTGGTCTCAACGCTCTTACCTTTAGCCGCTGCTGGGCCTTTGGATTCCTTCTTCTTTCCTGTGTCACGGCATTCAGCTATTGGAGGGGAGGCCTCGGTGTCTGCATCGGGCAACGATTCTAGCTCCCCGGGCTCAGTTCGGACCTCGAAAGTCCTCCGGCAAGAAGTTCCTGAGTTGGAGAGGCAGGTGGAAGGATCCGCATTGGCGGATTCTGTCAGCGAGCAGGGGCTGGCCTTGGGACTCAGTTTGGCTGCTGGTGTTTCCCTGGAACAGTGTCAGAGGGCAGAGGTCTCAGCAGTATGGCAGAGGGAAGTGACACGTCAGTTTCTGGTCTGAAGAACCCCGACCCGCTGCTGAGCTGTTTGGAGGCTATACTTGGGAATGTGGAGGTTCTCCCTTCAGTGTCTTCTGCTCCCTCGGAGGCTATAACTTTGGAATCTATATGGGCTGCCATTATGCAACTTCAGGAAGATTTGGCTTTGCGGATGTCCAGCTTGGCGACTCAGGTTTCTACTAATATATCTACTATTCAGGAGAATGTAAATAAATTATCATCTCTCCAGACTGATTTTTCCCATTTACACACTAAAGCTTTAGCTGTTGAAGGAGATGTAGATTCTTTTAAGAAGGTCATTTTTCCTATACGTGCTAAACTTTGGAGAATGCAACTTGTGCAGTGAATCTTTGTTTGGTGAACTTTCCAAGAGTTGTATCAGTATCTGCAAGGGATATATTTCATGCCTATTTAATTGAGAATTTGGCCATACCTTCTGAATCTCACCCTCCTATAGCTAAGTCGTATTATTTACCATCTGGGAAAAAAGATGTGGGATCTGGGGTTGTCAGAGGATTATCAAGTGTTGATGCTTTAAATGTGACTGCCCTGCTGGAGTCATCACAAGAAGACTAATGTTCCTTCTACATTAGTGAATACTTTAGCTTTGTTACCTGACAAAGAATGGCTTATGAAACTTTTCTTTAGGAAGCGACGCATGTTATTTAAGGGTTTGACTGTTCGTATGTTTCCGGATCTTTCTAGGGAAATTCAGAAGAGGAGAAGGGAGTTTCTTCTTTTACGTCCTGGAGTCCAGCAGTTGGGAGGGCTCTTTTTCCTTAAATTTACTCATAAGTGTCTAATCAAGTATCATTCTAATTTGTATATTTTTTATGAGCCCTCCCAGCTGCTGGCCCTTATAAATGCTCGGCTTCTGGAGGATGGGGCTGTCCCTCCCTCTGCCTCTATCTGAGCATATTAGGCATATTAGGTATCTGATTGTTAGGCATACCTACATTTTCCTTTCATATTATCAGCTGTGTAATTTTCTTATTTTGTTTTTCTTTGTATTCTCCCCGTTTGGGGGCTAAAGTGGGCTGGGTATAGTTGGCTTTTTGGTGAGAGAATTTCTTTTGTTATGAAGGGTTTTATTTCCTTACCTCCCTCAGTTTCTGTTTCAAGATTGTATTCTTGATGTACTGTATACATTTATAAATATTAAATTAAAAAAAGCAATATTAAAGCTGCTGAAATGCGGGAGATGTGGCGAAAAGAAGAAGCGCTATGGATTGTGTTAGAAAGAGGAGATGGCACTGTTATCTATACTGGTGTAGTCTACAGACCTCCAACTCAAACCGAAGAAATGGATAAGGAATTGATTATAGATATTGCAAAGATAGCCACAAAGGGGGAAGAGATCATATTGGGTGACTTTAATCTATCCGATGTTCATTGGAGTACTCCTTCTGCAAATCTGGAAAGAAGTAAAAAAAATTGTGGATACCTTCCAAGATGTGTTACTTAGACAAATGGTGATGGAACCGACCAGGGAAAGTTTGATGCTGGATTTAGTACTCACCAATGAAGATAGTGTGTCAAATGTCCGGGTGGGTGCCCACGTGAGCAGCAGCGATCATCACACGGTGTGGTTTGAGATAAAAGCCAAGGTGCAATCCAATCACAGCAAGCTCAAAGTCCTAGATTTCAAAAACACTGACTTCAGTAAAATGGCCAAGTACCTGAAGGAGGAGTTGGTAGGGTGGGAGGGGATAAGGGAAGTGGAATTGCAATGAGCTAAAGGAGGCAATAAAAGGGGCAACATATACATCTGTAAGGAAAGTAAATAAAAACAAGAGGAAAAGGAAACCTATTTGGTTCTCCAAAGAAGTGGCTGCACAAATAAAGGCAAAAAACACAGCTTTCACAAAATTCAGAAGCTCGCAAACAGAAAAACACAGAAACTAAAACTAAAAGAGACAAAAGAGAAATAAGGATAGCAAAATCAAAGACAGAAGAAAAGATGGAAGATGTGAAGTGTGACAACAAAACTTTCTTCAGGTATATTCGGGAGAGGAGGAAAATCAGAGGTGGAATTCCAGGACTCAAAAGTGCTGGGAATGGATTTGTGGAAAGTGACAGTGAAAAAGCGAAAATGCTAAACAAATACTTCTGCTCTGTTTTTACTAGAGAAAATCCTGTGATTGATAAATATACAAATGGTAATGGAGTAGATACCACACCATTCTCAGAAGATGATGTGTTAGAACAGCTTGCAAAACTGAACGTGGACAAGGTCATGGGACTGGATGGGATACATCCCAGGATACTGAAAGAGCTCAGAGAGGTTCTTGCAGGGCCGTTAAAAACATCCTTTAATAGATCCTTGGAGACAGGAGAAGTTGCACAGGATTGGAGAAGGGCTGATGTGGTACCTCTTCACAAAAGTGGTGACAGGGAAGAAGTGACAAACTACAGGCCAGTAAGCCTTACCTTGATGGAGGGAAAAGTAATGGGAGGAGCTCCTGAAAGAGAGAATAGTGGACTTTCTCAAAACCAACAGGTTGCATAATCCGAGGCAACATGATTTTACCGAGGGACGATCTTGCCAGACAAATCTGATTGAGTTCTTTGACTGGGTGACCAGAGAACTAGATCAAGGGAATGAGATGGATGTCATCTACTTGGATTTCAGCAAAGCCTTTGATACTGTTCCTCATAAGAGGCTTATCAATAAACTCAACAGCTTGGCAATGGGTCCCAAGGTGGTGAACTGGATCAGAAATTGGTTGACTGACAGACGACAAAAGATGATGGTAAGCGGAATTCACTCGGATGAAAGGAAGGTGATTGGCGCTGTGCCCCAGGATTCGGTCCTGGGACCAGTACTGTTCAATGTATTTGTGAGCGATATTGCTAAAGGACTGAATGGAAAAGTCTGTCTTTGTGCAGATGACATAAAAATTTGCAACAGAGTGGACTCCCCTGAGGGAGAGGTTTGGGGTGCACGAACGAGGAAGAGGACCTCGGAATGATTATTTCTGAGGATCTCAAGGTGGTGAAAGCGTAGTTACTCACCTGTAACAGGTGTTCTCCAGGAGCAGCAGGAATCAGTCCTCACATATGGGTGACGTCGGCGCCGACGGAGCCCTCGCGGAACAATTTTCCCCAGCTTTCAAAGAAAGCCTTTGGGAATTGCAGCGCGCATGCGCGCGGTCGCCTTCCCGCCCAAGGGTGCCATCTTAGCCAGTCAGATGACATAGCTAAAAAAGACAGCATAAAAATTTGCAAAAAAAAACTAAAGCAGATGATTGCAACTCCAAGGGGAGGAGGGAGGGTTGTGAGGACTGATTCCTGCTGCTCCTGGAGAACACCTGTTACAGGTGAGTAACTACGCTTTCTCCAGGACCAAGCAGGAAGTCAGTCCTCACATATGGGACTCCCAAGCTTAAGGCTACCGGAGACCCTAAGCACAAGAATGAGCTCCCTCTAGCTCAGCAGCACAGAAGGAAGGAATCTTCGCTGAATTATTACCCACCGGTAGCCCACATCCGGGATGGAGGGTAGGAGTTGCTCAAACCTCAAAGAGATTACGGAGGACTGCCTGTCCGAAAGCACTGTCCCTGCGGGACTCCCTCTCGAGACAGTAATGGACCGCAAAAGTCTGGCTCGAAGACCAAGTAGCGGCCCGGCAGATGTCTGCCAGCGGAACAGAGCGGAGGTAAGCCACTGACGTAGCCTTTGCCCGAACGCAATGAGCCGTGACTCGACCTTCCAAGGAGAGTCCGGCTGCCCCATAAGCCCAAGTGATACAGTCCGCAACCCAGATGGACAGAGTACGCTTGGAGACCGGGAGTCCCAATTTATTGGGATCAAAAGACACAAAAAGCTGCGCAGCTTTACGGTGCTCCCGCGTACGGTCAAGGTAGAAGTTCAATGCCCTTCTACAGTCCAGGGTATGGAGGACCATTTCAGCTCGGCTGGAGTGTGGTCTGGGAAAGAAGGTCGGAAGTACCACCTCCTGATTGATGTGAAAAGGGGAGACCACTTTTGGAAGAAATTTTGGGTGAGTCCGTAGGACTACCCTATTTTTGTAGAACCGAGTGTAAGGGGGATCAGACACGAGGGCCTGCAATTCACTTACGCGTCTAGCGGAAGTGAGGGCTATCAAGAACAATGTTTTCCAAGAAAGAAAACGGAGAGAACAGGTAGCCATAGGTTCAAAAGGCGGACAGGTGATCCGCTGCAAAACCACATTCAGATCCCAATCATTCGCTGGCGGGCGCAGAGGTGGTTTAAGTAGAAGGAGACCTCGGAGAAACCTCGCTACAAGAGGGTCGCTGGAAAGAGGTCTGCCGTCCACCGGCACATGATGTGCTGAAAGAGCACTGAGATGAACTTTGACGGAGTTGGACTTAAGTCCCAGATTAGAGAGGTATAGCAAGTACTGCAAGACCACCGACACTGGGCAGGAGAAGGGATCCTGAGACTGTTGGGTACACCAAACGGAAAAGCGACGCCATTTAAGGGCGTAGCATTTGCGGGTAGAAGGTCGCCGAGAAGCTAGGACGACCTCTTCCACCTCTGCCGGCAGGAGAAGGGGAGCAAGGACTACCCTCTCAGCAGCCAGGCCATTAGATTGAGAGATCTGAGGTTGGGGTGTAGCAGAGACCCCTGATCCTGAGTGAGGAGATCCGGTTGTAACCCCAGAGGGAATGGATCCTCCACCGCTAATTGCAGCAGGAGTGGAAACCACGGCTGTCTGGGCCAGCGAGGGGCCACCAGGATCATGAAAGCTTTGTCTCGGAGAACCTTGAAAAGAGTTCGAGAGACTAGCGGGATGGGAGGAAAAGCATACAGAAGGCTCTCCGACCATGAGAGTAGAAAAGCGTCTGCCGCAACTCGAAGGAGATGTGGCTGACGAGAGCAGAAGCGAGGAAGTTGCCGGTTGAGAGGGCTGGCAAAGAGATCCATCGTGGGGAGGCCCCACTTTAGAAAGAGCTTCTGAACTACCAAGGGATCCAGGCGCCACTCGTGCGGCTGGAGGATCCTGCTGAGTTTGTCCGCCAGGCAATTTTCTTGGCCTGGGAGATAAACTGCCTTGAGAAGAACGCCGTGACTGACGGCCCAAGAGCAGAGCTTCTGTGCTTCCCGACAGAGAAGGAAGGAGCCCGTGCCCCCCTGTTTGTTCACGTAGAACATGGCAACTTGATTGTCCGTCTGGACAAGGATGGACTGGTGAGAGGTCAGGTGGGAGAAGGCCTTGAGAGCCAGGCGGATCGCTCTGAGCTCCAGGAAGTTGATCTGCTGAGCAGACTCCCACGTGGTCCAGAGGCCCTGAGTACGTGCCCCTTGGCAATGTGCTCCCCAGCCCAGGAGGGACGTCGTCAGCACCTGGGCCGGCTGAGGCGAATGAAAAGGCATGCCGAGCACCAGGTTGGGCCGATGAAGCCACCACTGGAGAGACGAGGCCAGCGGCTCGGAGACGCACACTAGGTCTGCTAGGCCGCCTGTGGCTTGTTGCCACTGCTTGCGAAGACACCATTGAGCAGGCCGCATATTCAGGCGGGCATTGGGGGTCACATGGACGGTGGAAGCCATATGGCTGAGTAGTCTCAGGAAGCGCCTGGCGGAGACCAGGGGCTGGCTGCGAAAACGGTCGGCTAGGTCCATGAGCCGTTGAGCCCTGTCGAGCGGTAGGAACACTCGTGCCTGAGGAGTGTGCAGCCTTGCGCCGATGAACTCGAGATCCTGTGAGGGGAGCAAAGTGGACTTTGCGAAGTTTATGACAAAGCCCAAGTACTGCAGAAGAGTCACCGTGCGGCGTGTGGCGTTGGTGACCTCCGGAGCGGACGCTGCTCTGATGAGCCAGTCGTCGAGGTACGGAAAGACATAGAGGCCGTGAAGCCGGAGATGGGCCGCCACCACCGCGAGACATTTTGTGAAGACTCGCGGTGCGGAGGACAGGCCAAAGGGCAGTACTCTGTACTGGTAATGATTTCCTGCCACCACAAACCTTAGGTATTGGCGGTGGCTTGGGTGGATGAGGATGTGCGTGTAGGCATCCTTTAGATCCAAGGAGCATAGCCAATCTCCCTGCTGGAGGTAGGGCAGAAGGATTCCAAGGGTAAGCATTTTGAACTTTTCCCGCACGAGGAACTTGTTGAGGTTGCGCAAGTCCAGGATGGGTCTGAGGCCTCCTGTCCTTTTTGGTACTAGAAAATACCTGGAATAAAAGCCTTGACCTCTCAGGTGGTGGGGCACCGGTTCCACCGCCTGTTCCTGTAGAAGACCTGTTAACTCCTGAAGGAATAAGTCCCTGTGCAGAGGGAGTCGTGGAGGTTCTCCCGGGAAATAGGAGGGAGGGATCTGGTGGAAGTGGAGAAGATAGCCTTCTCTCACCACTTGAAGCACCCAGGCATCTGAGGTGACGTGGGACCACCTGTGGGCGAAGTGAACCAGCCGGCCTCCGGTGCTGGGAGGAGCCAGCGGAGGGGGAGAGGCTATGCTGAAGGAGTCAAAAGCCCCCACCCTGCTGAGCAGGGGCTGGTTGTGCAGGCTTGGGGGCTTGCTGCCTACGGGACCCGTTACCCCGTCCCTTGGCCTGCTGGCCCTGTTGGGGAGCTGCGGGGGCCTGATATTGGGGGTAGTGTTTATAGGCAGCCGCCTTTCTCGGGTAAAAGGACTTCTTTCCCGAGCCCTTCTTTTTCTGGGAAGGGGCGGAGGTCTTCCTAGAAAGCCTAGTCCTGGTGAGAGTCTCCGTCTCGATCTGTGCAGCCTTTTCTGCCATAGGTTTGCCAAAGAGGTTTTCACCTCGGCAGGGGACATCGACCAACTTGTCCTGCACCCAGGGCTCAAGGTCAGACGACTGAAGCCAAGCCTGTCGGCGGGCACCGATGCCGGCTGCGGCCACTCGAGCCGATGCTTCAAAGCCATCATAGGCTGCTCGGGATATGAATTTTGAGCATTCCCGAATGCCAGTGGACAAGGCTAGGAAGCTCCGCAAAGGTTCCTCGGACAATCCAGCGGAGAAACCGGCTAGCTCTTTAGCCAGGTCTCGAAGATACATGCCCATGTATAGCTGGTAGGTCTGGACACGACACGCAAGCATAGAGCCCTGGAAACACTTCTTACCAAGGCCATCCAGGTTACGGGCCTCCCTGCCAGGAGGCACCGAGGAGTGCATCTTCTGGCTCTTAAGACGATGCATGGCCGATTCCACTACCATGGAATGGTGAGGTAGCTGTGCCTTTTGGAAGCCAGGGCTCTTGCGGACTCGATAGATAGAATCGACCCGCTTGCTCAGGACCTGCGAGGAGGCCGGGCTCTCCCACAGGCGGAAGAGTAGTCGTTCCAGCATGGGAGGAACCGGTACAGTAAAGTGTACCCTGGCGGGAGAGTCATACTGGAGGGCGTCAAGCTCTTCGGCTCGAGGCTCCTCCTCGGGGTCCGCCGGGAAGGCCAAAGCCTTGGCCATATCCCTGACGAAGTCCGAGAACCGGGCATCCTCCGGAGGGGACTGCTTCCGAGGTTCGGACTCAGGTGAGTCCGAGGGGACACACCGAGTCCGAAAAGAATCAGGTGACTCTTCCTCTTCAGACTCCCAGACCGACTCCGACGAGGAATCGGTGGGGTCGGCCCGGGCAGGGCGCGGCGCCTGCCGCCCCGACGCCGAGGGAGTCGGCGTCGGCGACCTCGGTCCCGAACGGGAGGCCAAGGGTGACCTCGACCGAGGATCGACTCGAGTTCGCATGGACTCGAGGATCGGCTCGGTCTCCGGGGTCGACTTAGACGTCGACGTCCCGGCGGTCGGGGCAGCGGCGCCAGCGAGGCCAGCGAGCAGTGCCCGCTGCTGGTCCATGAAGGCAGACAGTCTGCTCTCCAAGGCCGTCAACCTGAGTCCGAGCTCAGGTGACCCAGCAGCCCCCGACTCGGGCCCCGACGGCGTCGGGCCCGACGTCGGCGGTCTCGGAGGCGAGTCCAGGAGGACCACAGGACTTACCCGAGCAGGCAGCTCCGACTCCAGGCGAGGTCGCTTCGAGAGGTGCTCCTTCTCCAAGGACCCGGGACGGCTATCGGGGCTATGCGACCTGGCCCTCGCGGAGCCAGGAGCGTCCACCGACGCCGCCCTCGCGGGTTTCACCTTCCGTCGATGGTCCCCGGAGGGAGAACCCCTGTCGGAGGAACTCCGACGACGGTCCGAGCTGGAACCTCTGGACGCGGAGGCCTCCGACGAGGTCCGGGTACGGCTGGGGTCAGCGAAGATCCTATCCCGCTGATGCCGCCGACTTCTCAACGCTTTGGAGGACATTTTGCCGCAGGCCCCACAGATCATTTCTTCATGATCCGGGCCCAGGCAGCGGAGGCAATTGTCGTGTGTGTCAGTTAGTGACATATTTCGGTCACACTGACCACACCGCTTGAAACCACTGGCAGCCATCGGGGGAAAAAGGGCCCCTGCGAGGTCAAAGGACCGGGCTGCCAGGGAAAAACCGAAAACGAAACTGACTAAGTCAGAAAAACCGAAAAAGAAGAAGAGGACTCGTGACCGGCGTCGCGAGTCCGGGCGGGAAAAAGACCGGCGTCGAACCGAAGGAAAAAAAGAGAAAATTATGAGTAAAATCAACTTTTTCGCGGGGACACGACGGGTACGTCTGTAGGGCTCCGCGGAAAAAAGAAGACTGGCTAAGATGGCACCCTTGGGCGGGAAGGCGACCGCGCATGCGCGCTGCAATTCCCAAAGGCTTTCTTTGAAAGCTGGGGAAAATTGCTCCGCGAGGGCTCCGTCGGCGCCGACGTCACCCATATGTGAGGACTGACTTCCTGCTTGGTCCTGGAGAAACAGTGTGACAAGGTGGTGGCAAAAGTCAGAAGGATGCTGGGTTGCATACAGAGAGGAATTACCAGCAGAAAGGATGAGGTACTAATGCCACTGTACAAGTTGCTGGTGAGGCCTCACTTGGAAAATTGTGTTCAGTTTTGGAGACCATATTTCGCAAAGGATATAAAAAGACTGGAAACAGTTCAAGGAAGGTGACCAAAATGATGTGGAGCCTGTGTCAGAAGACTTATGAGAAGAGACTTGAAGACCTAAATATGTACACTCTGGAGGAGAGAAGGGACAGGGGAGATATGATTCAGACCTTTAAATACTTAAAGAGTCATAAGATATGCCATACTGGGTCAGACCAAGGTCCATCAAGCCCAGTATCCTGTTTCCAACAGTGGCCAATCTAGGTCATATGTACCTAGCAGTATCCCCAAAAGACACAGGTCCCACAATGCTTGTACTGGGTCAAGCATTGATATCCTGGGTCCCTTCTTAATAATAGTTTATGGATCTTTCCTCCAGGAACTTGTCCAAACCTTTTTTAAACCCAGCTACACTAACAGCCTTTACTACATCCTCCGGTAACAAATTCCAGAGTTTGATTACACGTTGAGTGAAAAAATATTTCACTTTGAGTGAAAAAAGTATTAATGGACAAACCTCTTCTAAAGACGCGGAAGCTGTAAAACTAGAGGGCATAACATGAAGCTACAAGGGGGTAAACGGAAAGGCAACGTCAGGAAATACTTTTTCACTGGAAGGGTGGTGGATGCTTGGAAGGCCCTCCCAATGGAAGTGGTGGGGTCAAATACTGTGACAGAATTCAAAATGGCATGGGACAGACACAGTGAATCCCTTTATAGCAACAGGATAAAATCAAAATAAACATAACTATCTCTTATATCTCAACAAATAGGGGTGACCTACACAGAGCAGTGGGTACACCCTAAACAAAGGCATGGGGAGGGGAGACCTGTACAGAGCGCAAGTGCACCTACTCTTGCTGCCTTGCTGGGCAGACTAGATGGATCATACTGGTCTTTAGCTGCTGTCATATACTATGTTATCTGGGCATCCTTGATTCTCAATTTTTGTTTCACCTATAAGTGGCAAAGGTTGTCCGCACTATCTACTTTTGCTCTGTTTCATCTGGCACTTGAAACACTATTTGGATCTTGCCAATTTTAGGGCTGTGGTCCAGGCTCTTGGGATGCATAACCTAGACTAGTGGTTCTCAATCCAGTCAGGTTTTCAGGATATCTACAATGAATAGGCATGAGATAGATTTGCATTCCAAGGAAGGGCCGCATGCAAATATCTCTCATACATATTCATTGTGGTTATTCTGAAATCCTGACTGACTAGGTGTGTCCTAAAGGCTGGGTTGAGAACCCCTGCTTAAAGCCTCTTCAGATAGTCCAGAATGTGCCTACAAGAGTTTTCACGGGCCTGCTGAAATTTGATCATATCTCTCCTGCTTTAATGCAATTATGTTAGTTACCAGTCGCTTACCGTCCCCCATTTAAGCGTCTTAGATTGACTTTTAAAGTCCTGTATTCGATGATCTGTGATAAGCTATTACCCTCTCTGAATATTCGTTGCCTGGTGTGCCAAACAGTGGAATTCGCTGCCTCCTGCTTTGTGGGAACCCCATAATCTCTTGTCTTTTTGAAGGGGACTCAAAGCCTAATTCTTTGCAAGGGCTTTCTCCTCGTTTATCTTGTAATTGATTAGTGTTGGGAACAATTATACTATGCAGGGTTTTTTTTGTAACTGAGATGATTGGCAGATATAATGTCAGATGGCATGGACTGGAAGCCTGTCTCTTGCTCTCTGTGCATCTACGTTTATCAGTGTGTACGGGCTTGTGCATCATCAGCGCCTGTGTTTCTGTGTCTACCCATGCTTATGAAAATGTCTGTATCTGGGTCCATTCTTATGGGTATGTATGTGAAGGAGTCAGGCTCTGTGTTTATATCTGCACAAGTGTGTGTGTTTATGTGTATGTGTTATCAGTTTGTGTATATGGACCTATGTATTTGTGTTTGTGTGTGTATGTGCTTGTCACTGTTGAGGATTTGGGCAAGATTTCAGCGGGAGGGGGAGGAAGGGGCGGGGGTATCTTGTGTAACTATGTGCAATGGGTGAAAGAGAGAGAGGGGGTGTGGGTGCTTGTGGTGTGGGGAGTTGGAGTGTATGTTTCTTATCTGTACAGGACAGTGTGACCACAGGGGGGTGATGCTGACAGTTTTGGGACAGTCTGAGTAGGGAGGGTCTGGGCTGTGGTGCTGATGAGAGGGGGGAGGAGGAAGCTACTGAAAACTGACAGGAAGACTTCGAAATCACCTACAGCTCCTCCCTCCCTCCCCTTTTCTCTCTCTGTACACCACTGCTCAGAATCCTTCACCTGCGGCTCCCTCTTCAATTCTGCCCTCCCCATCCCCTTTCACCTGTTTTTCTTCCCTTCTCCTCTTTAATCTGTTCTCCCATCTCTCTCCTTTCTCTGCTGTAGCATTTTCAGCCCCTCTCCTCTCTGCATTTGGCTGGAGCCTCATCTTCTCATCTGGTATTTTCAGTCCCGGTGCTCTCTGCATTTTGCTAAAATCTCTCCTGGTATTTTCAGTCCCGGTGCTCTCTGCATTTTGCTAAAATCTCTCCTGGTATTTTCAACCCCTGCTTTTCAACATTTTACTAGAGTCTTCTCCAGTTTAGCCGCCTGTGAATCCCTCATATGCACCCCAGTCCTGAAAAAGAGATGTGCATGGGGCTATCTGGAATCCTTAATTCAGGGCTGGTGCAAGAATATTGAGCAACCCTTCAGCCTTTTGCCGCCTCCCTCCCTCCCAAGATTTTGATGACTAAACTCAACAGTCATAATCATCCCAACACTACCCCTTCCACAACAATCCTGCAAAAGTGCATAACTGGACAACATACTTTTAGGTATTAAATGTTGCTTTGTATATTGTGTGTGTGGCCGCTCTCTCTGCAGCTCTTTGAGCTTGTCTGGCTATCAGGATCTAGTGTTTTGCTGTGAGGCTGCTGCTTTTTGCCGCCCCTCAGAAGCCGCTGCCCTAGGTGACTGCCTAGTCTTGCCTAATGGTTGAGTCAACCTTGCCTTAATTCTTACCCTTCTGTGGCAAGGGAATGTGCCACTCTAACCTTTCCTAGCAGATATATGCAGCAGGATCTCTGCTGTTCATTCACGTTTATTTTTATGCTTATTGTGGTGCATTTACTAAAGCGCACTCACAGCTAGCGTGGGGTTTAGTGCAGGCTGCGGTAACTATTACCATGCGCTAGAAATCCATCGCCTCAATGGGTGGCAGTATGTGCATGCACGTTAATTGTGGCAAATAGCTTAGCATGGGAGCAGAGCTGAACCTGCGCTAACTGCATGGAGCACACCCCCATCAGCAGAGCAGCTCCAGCCCTGCCCCTATGCTAAAAAGCAGGTACCCACATGCACATTTTAGTAAACATGCTCCATTGAGTATTTGCTATACTCCCCTTCGATACAGTATCAAGGCATTTTGCATAGTCACAATATTAGAATGGAAAAAGGAAGGAAAACAAACAATTGTTAAAAAGCAAATAAAAGTAAATAGAAAAAAAATAAAAAAAACAGGCTAAAAATGTCTGATCCACCCCTACCCGCACTGCATCTCCCTTGGTAGCCACTAGGTGGCAAATTATAATGCAATATTTATCAAATCAATACATTGCTTATCCAAAGATGATGCTATGTGTTAGCTTTAAGTACCTCCTCAGATGTAACAATGAACATTCCTACACTGAGGTGTCCCATTCTAAGACATAGTATATTACTGAGGCATGGCAGGTAGCTATGATGCAGAGGACGGGGTGATAACATGGAGCTGTGAGGTTGGAAGCAGGGCAGTATTGAATGTGGTACAGGGAGTTGTCACTGTGGGAATAGGTCAGACTCATTGCCAAATGTGGCCACCGGTGTTGAGTAAAGACCTTCAATCACAAAGCGGAAGGAAGAGGGTTTGGTGGCGTCAGTTACTCAAATATCAGAAACAAGTCTCATGCAGTCTGCAACTGTTTTCAGGGTCCCTACAGAGGGGTGGGCATCATGAGACCTTTTTCCCCTTCCCACTTACCCACCTGCACAGAACAATGGCAGCCTAGAATCACACTCAAGGTCATAGAACTAGAAGGGGCTCATCCGGAAACTAAGGGAAAGGCCCAGGGATTTGTTTCAGCCTGTGCTCATGGACTGAGGAAGGCAGAGCTAATCTTATCTCCATTTTTTCCCTTACATTTGTTCTCCTTGGGATCTGATCAAGAATGCAGTTGTTGGTCTTTCTTCCTCCAAACTGTCTCTACTGACCTGAGACTCTGCACAATGAGAAGAGTTGAGTCATTCACCACCACTGTGAGCCAACCCAACCCATCTTTCACAATTCTTGTGCAGTAAAGGAACAAGCTTACCCCAGCTACCTCTGCAGTCCTATGTGGCTCCCCCATCCGATGTCAGACTACCTGCGAGCAAGGACTTTCTTTTCCAGAACTTCCCTGAGCTGATTTTACTATGATTTGGGCACAGAAGAATATTTGACCCTAGACAGGGGCTTTAGACATTAAAGTGTGCAGGACTCACACCAAACAATGGAATAAGTTACTTGAGTAAAGTGGTGGAATCATCTTTGGTTTAAAAGTTAGATAAGCAATGATCAAGGATTTTAGGTACAAGGGGATCCTGCCTGGAGGCAGAGAAGTGGACCACATGATCCCCCGAGATCCAGTCCAGCCCAATCTTTGACTCTTGAGGGCTATTGCAAGTAAAGGTTTTACGTGTGATGTTTGCATGCATGACATTGTGTTTTATGCATATTAAACACTATGTTAAAGACAGGGTTCCCCAAACCTGTCTTTAGGGACCCTGTAGGTAGTTGGGTTTACAGGATATCCACAATGAATAAACATGAGATAAATTTGCATATGCTTGGTTCTAATCCAGGCAAATGTATTTCATGCATATTCATTGTGGATATCCTGCAAACCCAACTAGCTATGGGGTCCTCAAGACAGGTTTGGGAAGCTCTGGATTAAGGATGTGAGTCCTGTGTGAGAGTGTATTGTGTGTCCACATATGCATGTAAAACCATGCATCAGAGAGAATTTCAGTTCTAAAACAAGATATTTTATTAAAACACAAATCAGTATAATTCACAGCACAGGCCCCTTCCTTATTTTCTTATGTCTCCATGATATCTGTACATTTTGCATTTTGGGTGTCTCCTGCTCCGTTCATATTCTCACTGCACAAAGTCTATGTTTTTTTTTGGGGGGGGGGGGAAACTCTCCCTTCCCTCCTTGTTCCCAAGGCAGTCTTTTTGTGTGCGTGTAATGATCTCCTCTTTATACTAACTCTCAAGAACAGCCTCCCACTCCCTTCATCATGCCAGCAGCCTCAGGAATTTGCCGGAAAAGGCCACGCAGGGTCTCCAGCTCTTGGGTCAGCTGCTCAACCTGAGCCCGGAGTCTCTCGTTCTCTGCCATGTATTCAAGCGCCTTCTGCTGCGTTTCCAGGTTCCGCTGCTTAGCCTTGTCCCGACTCTTCCGAACAGCAATGTTGTTCCGCTCTCTGCGCAGGCGGTATTCCAGACTGTCCTTGCTCAGAGCCTTCTTGCCTTTTGGGTGGGAAGGTGGCAAAGGACTGCATGGTGAAGCAATCACAGCACCACTTCCCCCTGCAAGAGGTCCCTAGGATGGAGATAAACCATGATTTTTTAGTTATTTAGCACGTTTATATACTGCTACTTGTACCAAAATATGCATTGTGGTTAATAAAATCAATCAACCAATAAATCCACTCTATCCCCCACCTCAACACACCTAACACCTTCCCCATCTCCCCAACCCACATGCCTTTATATGTCTGCCCTTCCCCAAACGCTAATGTAAAAAACTGGTCTTCCAACTTTTCCTAAAGTGTTTATAGTGCACTTCCTGATGTTATGGAATTCTCTACCTCTGGGATTACAACTCCTCTACCACAGGAAAAGCCATAGCCCAATATTTTGCTGGGGAAATGTCCTTACTAGGAATAATCTTCAGCCATTCAGCATTCTGATAGTCACCGGGTTGTGAATTGGGCTATCTGACAACCTTCCCTCTTCCTTTGCTGCAGATAAACAATCATACTGGCAACTTAAATGTAACCTAATACTCGCCTTCGAGCCAATGAAGACTCCACAACATGCAGAAAACATGATTAAATTTACCCAACCGACCGACAAGATGCAGAATGCTTGGAAATAATGGTTTACAATAAAAATATTTCACTTTAGTGCTTTTCTTGACCGATTTCAGGACTTACCATTTCCATCCTTAGGTCCCAACAGAATGAGCAGATCAGAGTCCTAGCAGGTTAAATTCTGATCTGCTCATTTTGCTTTGACCTGAGGAAGGAGGTATTAATCCAAGAAACGCATGCATGCAGACTAACCTGGCAACCATAAGACGCAGAAGAAAGTTACAGCCTGCTACAGGCAGTGGTGGCGGAGACAGGCTTAAAGATGAGTGCGGGGAGCAGCAGCTTAGGGCTAGCTATAGAAATGTAGATGCAATCACTTTGGATTCCACCTGTTGGGGAACAGGTTGGCATATAAACTTCAGAACAGAACAGAATATGCGGATCTATTAGGCATGACAGGGGAAATTAAAGAAGCGATAAAGTGCTAGTATAGCTCCGGATGAGAAGGCGAGTTCAACTAACATGCAACACCAGCAGGGCTTTGGTACATGCTTAGATATAATCAGGGAGAGGCTGCCCGTTTCTTGGCATGAACTGCAAGCTAGACTTCCCAGGTAGGGAAGAGCAATCTCTGGTCAAACTTGTACAGCGGACAGCTGGAAGATATCCTTAGCTAGGGCAAGGCAGGCAAATGGTCTTTATCTGCCACCATCTACTGTGTTTCCATGTTATGTGGCAATGTGCTGGGGACAATGGTTCAGTATAATGGGAAAGATGTTAGCTCCCTTTTCTGTCCCAGGACTTAAGCTACACTGTATAACTTTCTATTCAAGTATAAAATGCCTACATCTCTTACTGATACAATAAATCATCTACTTCATTGTAAGAATAAAGACCTGAGTTCCGATGGTTATCCCATGTTAGATGTAGCCAGCACCCCGTAAATCTCAAACACAAAGATTATTCCACTGAGCTATTCTGTTGCTGATTGCTAGGGACATGCTGGGACTATTTGGTGCAATCATCTGTCCTAACCAAACCCTTTTCTGCATTTCTTCAGCACCCAGCACGAAAACAAAGCAGAATCACGGATTCTGATGGCAGGCACAGTTTACATGAGTGCATGTTTCTCTCACCTTGAATATACGCATTGGTTGCTGTGTGGACCCCATTGCCGACTGCAAATGCATGGCTGTCTGACCACACTGCGCCACCTGATATTGCAAAGGGTTGAAGCCCGTCCGGCTAGTGCTCCTTCCAGAATCCTGATTCCGTGGTTCCTCCTTCACGATCACGGTCCTAGGGTCATAACTGGGGCTGTAACCGCCGAGTACGGCCTTCCGGTCTGCAGCAAATTGGTGGGCATACCCATAGGCGGCATGAGCCTCTGGCGGCAGGTAGTGAAAGGTGCCCTTTAGCCGATCCTGCTTCAGAGGAAAGAGATCAGAGAGGAATTCCTCCCCAGAGTCAATGTAGGCAGATAGGTCAATGGAGTTCTCACTTTCACCAATCCCACCATTGCTGCCAAGGTCTCCAATGTTTGTCACTGAACGCCCACCGTAGGCCAGGTTCTGCCCTCGCCTCTCACATTCATAGTAGTTCCCCTGTGCCATTTCTTTCTTGTAGGCAGTGGTGAGTCTAGCAATGAGACATCTTGCAAGAGACACCTATAGATCAAGAGACGAGAAGGCAGATTGACTGTAGAGTCACCACAATGGAGACACCAATCTATGCAGGTCAGCAAATCAGAAGCCAGCAAAGTCTGTTTCAAAGGATATTTTCAATCATATGCCAGCACCATATACATATATTACCTTACAGAGTGCTGTGTACATCTCATAAGATTCCATACATACTGGGGGCACCATGATCTGCTGGTTATCCCATGTAGGGCCAGGCACACATCATCCATGTCAAACAAATATAACACTACTTTGTACAGCACTGTGTACATAAAACACCTTTTACGGCTGTCGGCACTGCACAACTGGAATGCCTCTGCGCAATCAAACTTCAGAGGATGTAGTAAAAGTTGTTAGTATAGCTGAGTTTAAGAGAGGTTTGGACAAGTTCCTGGAGGAACAGTCTATAAATCATTATTAAGATGGACTTAGGAAATCTACTGCTTGCTTACCCCTGGGATGAGCAGCCTGGAATCTGTCTACCTTCTGGGAACCTGACAGCTACTTGTGACCTGGATTCACCACTGTTGGAAACAGGATTCTGGGCTTGATGGACCCTTGGTCTGGCCCAGTTTGGTGTATTTTATGTTTTTATGTTCTCAATACAATACAATACAACCTCATAGCACAATGGATGTAGTCCAGTGGTTAAAGTAGCAGGTAGGAACCAAGGAATCCCACTGCCACTCCCTGTGACCTTGGACAAGTTACTTAACCCTCCATTGCCTCAGGTACAAGCTTAGGCTGTAAGCCCACCAGGGACAGGAAAATAGCTGAATGTAATTCGTCTTGAGCTACTAGTGGCAAGGAGCACGCTAAATCCAAATAAATAAATCGTGAAAATGCTCTTATTTGAAACGTACAGGAAGACACTTACAACACGGCTCTTTGATTCACAGCTAGGAATAATTTTCTGTAATTTATCTAACACTTATTTTATAGGTTTAATTGATTTTATAGTCTTCATTTGAAAAGGTATGTTATTTGAATTCTTATATTGCTAAATATGCGCTCTTTAATTTCTATTGTTTCTCTTTATGATGTTAGAATTTTATTATTTTGTTTTTTCTGTTTCTTAGGTCATGGAACAGCTGCCTAGTTCCCTCACTTTGAGTATGGTAAAGTATGTAAATATTAAATTATAATATGAAAACTTGCTCATGCCACCCATATCTTTAATATTGTCCCAAACTTGTGCAGGACAAAGAAGCTCAATAAATACTTTCTGTAGGAACGGGCACGTAACCCACAATATTCCCAAAAGACAATGATTCAGAAAAGCTGTAGGGAGTGCCAGGGGCCATCTGAAGTGTTACAACTTACCTCACCCTAGGTCCCCGAAGGTTCGTTTCTTACTGTCTTGTCTCTCACACAGTGCTTCTGTCTCCTCTTCCCCCAACGCGGCAGCGTTTACTTGGATGTCAGAAAAAACACTCGTCTCCAAGCCAAAAGGTCACCAGCAAACTGCAGAAAAACACTCTCTTGTCAGTTTTGATTAAATTGTATTTTTCTGGGGTAGGAGAAGGCACACCAGCCCGACTTGGAGGACAGAGTATTCAAGGCTGGGGGGACTCTGCTCTTTCACCATCTCATCTTGCCTGCTATGTCTTTTAAAGCTCCTCCTGGCCCTGGAAGCTGGGAAATGGTGGTCAAATGCATCATTTAAGCTAAGACCAAGTCCAGCAGTACTACCCTCCCCCCACTGCTACCAATAAACCACGTACCATTTCCACACCTCTACCCTTAGCTGCCTCCCCTCAGGATTTTTCATCACCTCAGCCACAGATTTCTTCATTCTCTCTGCCAGTGACACAACTGTCACTAGTGATGTGTCTGTCCTACAAGAAGGAGAAAAGGGGGTATGATTAGTTGGCAGAGAACCGCCCCCCCATCTCAAACCCTAAAATGGAAGGGAACATTGTGGGTCAACAAGGAAGAGAGAAGGAAGGATAGATGGATAGACTGCCATCAACTAATCTCAGTCCTGGCCAGCAGTTGCCTATCTCCCACCCACCACCCAGGAATGGAGCCCATGATAGATAACACGTTCTCTGACAAAATCTTAGTGTTGGGTGTCAGGCTTCAGGCTCATAAGCTCTTCCTAAGATCTAAACAAGTAATATGTGATAACAAACTCTCCCAAGTGTGTGAGACAAACAAACAAGAGAGAAAGCAGAGGTTGAGGGATCTGGAGTCCTGGAGCAGCTGGACATCCCAAATGCAATCACCAGGGAACTGGGTCACCAGGCTGTCCCACATTAATAATTTTTATAAACCAAAGCCTTGCTCTGTCTTCCCTTACCACAATCCTTTACTGGCTCATATATGATCAAAAACCTCAGGACACAGCAAGTCCACCTACAATATCCACCTTAACAAGGCATCATCTGTGCCATTAGATGGCTCTACAAAGGCTGTAGGAACTGAAGTCAGTGCGGTGGTGTGCAAGGGCCTCCTGGTAGATCCTCATGTGCTAAGAGAGAGGGGATTTGACGAGCACAGTCAGTTCTCAGAGATGCTACATCCCAGCAGGTTTGGCTTTTTACAAGAACCTCTCCTTTCCCCCATCCTCATCCCCTGCAATATTCCTGCAAGCGATGCTACCTTATTTTAGGCACTCGTCGGTTCTGTAGTGAATTCATAGAGGAGCGCTGGCTTGGAGGGGTGAATGGGAGCAGGAAGCTGGAAGCTGGAAGGAATGAGGGAGAGCTGGCTGGTGGGTAAGGAAACTATGGAACAGCACTGACTGTGGGGAAAGTTGTAAGGAATAGGGAAGCGCTGGCTGTAGGGTGATGCAGAGCTATAGGAAACTATTAAGGACTGCTAGCTGTGGTGAATAGGACTATATAAAACGGTGGCTGGATGCAGGGGAGCTTTACAATGGGAAAGGTGAGATTTTACTTACCAGATAATCTTTCTCCTGGAGTTCTACCAGACCAGTCCAGATAAATGGGTTGTGTTCCCCTTCCAGCAGATGTAGAGACAGAGAAAGAATTAGAAACGTCCAGTGACACCTTTCTCTTGCAGATGGTTGGTGGATGCTGTTCTAATGCAACTCGATTTAAAAGTCTGTTAGTTCCTGGGCATCAGATCAAAGGGATTATTTTGCAATAGAGCTCAACAGCAAATCAGTCAAGATCACTGCCACACAGTCTGCCAAGCTGTAATCACACCCATCCTGGACTACTGCAACTCTCTATACCATGGCTTACCTAAACAGACAACCCGACCCCTGCAGATGGCTCAAAACACTGCTGCTCACATTATCACCAGCTCGGCAAAACACAAACATATTACTCCCCTCCTGAACCAGTTACACTGGCTCCCAGTTGCCTACTGCACCAGATTCAAAATGGCCCTGAACATCTAGAAAATCCAGCATAATATGTCTGTCAACATACTGAAGAGCCTAATCACTACTACTACTGAGCATTTGTATAGCGCTACAAGTCGTACACAGTGCTGCACAGACATGTAAGAGACAGTCCCTGCTCATAGAGCTTACAATCTAGTCAAGACAGACAACACAGAAGGTGTAGGCAGGGATAAAACAAGGGGAAAGTAAATAAACAAGGAGATCAGGTGAGTCAAGATCCAAAAGCAGCAGCGAAGAGGTGAGTTTTCAGCCTGGATTTGAAGAGGGACAGAGAAGGTGCCTGGCGTACAGACACAGGTAGTTTGTTCCAGGCGTAAGGTGCAGCAAGGTGAAAGGAGCGAAGTCTGGAGTTGGCAGTAGAAGAGAAGGGCACAGATAGAAGAAGGTTGTTAGAAGAGCGGAGTTCCCGAGGGGGGTTGTAAGGAGAGATGAGAGAAGAGTGAGGAGCCACAGAGTGAATGCATTTATAGGTCAGCAGGAGAAGTTTGAACTGGATGCGGAAATGGATAGGAAGCCAGTGAAGTGACTTGAGAAGAGGAGTAATGTGGGCATGACGAGGCTGGCGGAAGATCAGCCGCGCAGCAGAGTGCTGAACAGATTGAAGGGGAGAGAGATGATTCAAAGAGAGACCAGAAAGGACCCAAACAACAGAACTAGAAGGCACAATAAACTGGGCACTATCAAAACCCTCAGCACTTTCACAAAATTCAACCAGTCTACATCTGGGAGGGAGTTTTCCCTCGCAGCACCTACCCTCTGGAACTCTCTTCTGGACAACCTAAGAGCCGCCACGGACGCTAAAGACTTCTGGAAAAATCCAAAACCTAATCTTTACATGGACCACTTTGAGAGCATTACCTAGTGTGCAGCTTCCTCGCTCCCCCCCCCCGATGATCTCACCGTCCCAACTCTCCCGCTAACTCCTATCTTCAGACACCTCTCTGTACATATTGTAAATAGGTCACTATGTATATAGGTTAGCTTGCAAAGCAACTCCCACGCTTGCCCTTTCACCTTGTTACTCTGCAAACTGTTCAAGTTGCCCTGTCAACTTCATTGATTGAAGGAAAAAGCGGTATAGAAAACCTGTTAAATAAATAAAAATAAATGTCTCCATGGGTACCTTGGATAACCCATTAGCATTTTCCACATGGTGGGGGGTAAAAAAGGTACCGCTCACAGTCGGTATTACAGACTGGTTGAGCAAATGGAAATTACACTAACCTGGTAATTGTAGTTCCTGGAGGGTCCAGTTTAGTCCTCCACAATCGGGTAGTGCCCCTCCTCCTGCAGCCGGGAGACTGGACCAATCAAATCTTCTGTAGTATATATGCAGACGGAGCTCCCAGAAGCCCCCAGTGTACTAGTAACAAAGCATACTTAACGAAGCAACACATTAGATTAATATACAAATGACATAATTAAAGAACAATTTGTTCCCCCCAAGAAATATCCAACCCCCTCCCCAAACGAGGAAGTCAGAACACTGCATTGCGCCGGTACCGACGCCCCAGAAATCAAAACACCGCTCCCCACCAGAATCTCAGGAGCTGCCTGAACCCCCGAGACAGGGAAGAGCCTTAGCAAAAAACGCGGCTGCAACAGAGGGACCGAACGGCAAGAGGAACCGTCTTATGAGCAACCGTTCGGAAAGCGCGCCGCATAATCATATCAGACCGTCGGGAGGGAAGGAGGACTAAACTGGACCCTCCAGGAACTACAATTACCAGGTTAGTGTAATTTCCATTTCCTGTTCGGTAATCCAGTTTAGTCCTCCACAATCGGGATGTAACAGAGCAGTTAAGACCGGGCGGGACCTTGCCATCCGGCGCGCAGAACCGCCGAACCAAAGCAGGAATCCCGAGCCGCTGACACATCTAAGCGATAGTGTCTACTGAAAGCATGCAGAGACGACCAAGTGGCCGCCCTACAGATATCTGCCGGCGGAACCAGGCTATACTCCGCCCAAGAGGTCGCCTGAGCCCTAGTGGAATGAGCCCTCAGACCCTCCGGAATAGACCGCTGTTGCAACAGATACGCGGACGCGATCGCCTCTTTGAGCCATCTAGCAATGGAGGCTTTAGCCGCCGCTTCCCCTTTACGCGCACCCCCGAAGAGCACGAAAAGCCGGTCAGATTTCCGAAAAGACTCGGTAACCTTTAAATAACGATGGAGCGTACGACCCACATCGAGCCGGAGAAGACCTTTGTCCGTTGACCCGACAGATTGCGAAGAAAGCACTGGAAGAAACACTGCCTGATTCATGTGAAAGGGAGACACCACCTTTGGCAGAAAGGAAGGAACCGGATGGAGAACGATCCGATCCGCGGAAAAAGACAAGAAAGGCTCTCGACAGGACAATGCATGCAGATCCGAAATGCGCCGTGCCGATCAGATAGCTACAAGAAAAACCGCCTTCAGCGTGAGATCTTTCAGAGACGCCCTGCGCAGGGGCTCAAAAGGTTCACGAACCAGGGCCCTCAGAACTAAATTCAAGTCCCAAGGAGGAACGAAAACTCTGCGGGAGGGCCGCAAATGAAAAACAGCCGTAAGAAATCGGCGTACATCCGGATGAGCCCCGAGCAGACGACCCAAAACCTTGCCGCGATAACACGAGATAGCCGCCAACTGGGCTTTTAGGGAACTAGCCGCAAGGCCCTTATCGAAACCATCCTGAAGAAAACTTAAAACGACGGGCACGGAAACCGTCGCCGCCCGGACTCCCCGCCGGGAGCACCAGTCTTCAAAAATCCTCCAGATCCGAACGTAAGTAAGAGAAGTGGACGTTTTCCTCGCCCGCAGAAGGGTAGAAATCACCGCGGGGGAGTAGCCCTTCCTTTTCAGCCGAGCCCTCTCAATGGCCAAACCGTAAGCGAGAATCGATCCACTTGGGGCATCCGCAAGGGACCCTGAAGAAGAAGATCCGGTAGCGCGGGCAGGAGCCAAGGAACGCCGTCGTGCAGCCGGACCAGATCGGCATACCAGGGCCTCCGGGGCCAATCCGGGGCCACCAGTAACACACGACCCCGATGTCTCTCGATACGTTGCACGTCCCGGCCGATCAGAGCCCACGGAGGAAAGACATAAAGAAGACCGGACGTTGGCCACGGCTGAATGAGAGCGTCGAGCCCCTCAGACATGCGCTCCCTTCGCCTGCTGAAGAAGTGCCCTGTCTTGGCTGATTGAAAGGTCGCCATGAGATCCATGATGGGTGGACCCCACCGCCGGGCGATTTGCGCGTAAACCTGTGGGTTTAGCTCCCATTCTCCGGGGTCCACCCGCACTCTGCTGAGAAAATCGGCCTGGACATTGTCTATGCCTGCAATGTGTGCCGCCGAGATTGCCGGAAGGCGAGTTTGCACCCAATTGAACAAGGCCACCGCTTCTGCCTCCAGGGTCACGCTGCCGGTACCCCCTTGGCGATTGATGTAAGCTACGGTGGACGCATTGTCCGACAGGACTCGCACCGGCCGGCCGAGAACCAGGGTCTCCAGGGCCACCAGGGCTAGCCGGACTGCCCGCAATTCGAGACGGTTGATCGACCAAGAGGCCTCCAGGGGAGACCATTCCCCCTGTGCAAAGCGGGACTCGCAGTGAGCCCCCCAGCCGGTTAAGCTCACATCCATCGTGAACGGAACCCACAGTGGAGGCTCCAAGGGAATCCCCCACGTCAGGTTCTCGGCGGAGAGCCACCACCGGAGGGATCGGCGAACCGTCTTTGGGCAAGGCAATCTCTTGTTCAACGAGTCGAACTGGTTGGACCAACGTCGCAGAAGAGCACTCTGCAGCGGACGCATGTGGAAGCGCGCCCAAGGCAGCACCTCCAAAGTCGCCGCCATCGTTCCGAGGAGCCGCAGGTACCACCACGCCGACGGAGCTGGCATCCCCCGGAAGAGACGGACCAGAGCCCGCAACTCCAGCACGCGTCGCTCTGGAAGGCACACCAAGCCCCGTGCTGTGTCGAAGCGAACTCCCAGATACTCGAGATCCTGTGTCGGAGACAGACAACTCTTGCTTTCGTTCACCACCCATCCGAGGGACCGAAGGAGATCCACCACCCTGCTCGTGACTTGCACACACTCCCGACAGGACTTTGCTCGAATCAACCAGTCGTCGAGATACGGATGGACCAGGATGCCCTCCTTGCGCAACGCCGCCGCGACTACAACCATCACCTTTGTGAAGGTGCGGGGAGCCGTGGCGAGTCCGAACGGCATGGCCCGGAATTGGAAATGGCCCCACGGAAGCGCAAAGCGGAGAAACCGTTGATGGGAGGGCCGGATGGGAATGTGTAAATAGGCCTCGGTAAGATCGAGGGACGTTAAAAATTCCCCTTGACGCACCGCTACGATGACTGACCGCAGGGTCTCCATGCGGAAGTGCGGCACCCTGAGAGCGCGATTCACGCCCTTGAGATCCAAGATCGGACGAAGAGAACCGCCCTTTTTGGGAACCACAAAATAGATGGAGTAGCGACCTGCGCCTCTTTCCAAAGGCGGGACCGGAACCACGGCCCCCAGAGAGAGCAGCCGATCCAGGGTCACGCGGATGTCCCGCGCCTTTTGAGCTCCCTTGCTGGGAGACAGAACAAACGAGTCCGGAAGTGGGTGCGCAAACTCCAGGGCATAACCTTCTTCTATAATCTGCAGCACCCACCGATCTGACGTAATTTGGGCCCAAGAAGGAAGAAAGTCGCGCAAACGACCCCCGATAACCGGGTCTCCCTCTAGAGCCCGCCTCGTTTCATTGCGACTTGCGATTAAAGGAAGAGGCCGAGGAAGAGGCGGCTCCGGAGAAGCCCCTTCCCGCTCCTCTGAAACCACGAAACCCTTGATGACGGGTTCCAAAACGACCGCGCTGCGATGTCCACAGCCGGGAAGAACGAAATCTGCGAACATCCCGAAACTGGCCGCGCTGAGGTGGACGACCTATTAAGCTTAGGCTTATCCTCCGGAAGCCGACCACCCTTAGACTCACCGAGATCCTTCACCAGCTTATCCAGAGCCTCACCAAATAACAACCTGCCCTTAAAGGGCAGTTTACTGAGGCGAGACTTGGAAGAACCGTCGGCCGCCCAGTTGCGCAACCAGATGGACCGTCGTGCCGCTACCATGGAGGCCATACTATTAGCTAGGGAGCGGATTAAATCATAAAACAGATCCGCCAAGTAGGCTGATCCCGACTCCACACGGGTAACGTCCAACAGCCCCTGTTGGTCCATACCGGACCCCGAGCGCAGGTGCTGCGACCACCGCAAACAAGCCCGAGCTACCCACGCCCCACATATAGAAGCTTGCAACGATAAGGCGTTGGTCTCGAAAGCTTGCTTCAACAAATTATCAACCTTTTTGTCCTGAACATCCTTCAGGGCCGCGGCCCCCTCAACCGGGATGGTGGTTTTCTTGGTCACTGCCGAGACGGCAGCATCCACCCGTGGAGACTTAAACAAGTCCCTGCCTTGTCGGCAAGGGGGTAAAGACGATTCATGGTCCGAATCCCTTTCAAACCGGATTCCGGTTGCTCCCATTCCGCATGGATCATCTGCTCAACCACGCGGTGCACAGGAAAAACTACCTGGGCATCCCTGACCGCCTGAATGAGAGGATCCTCCTCCTCCAGCGGCCGCACCGCAGAGAGGTTAAGCGCTTGGAGAGACTCCGTGACCAAAGGGACCAGCTCGTCCCTTCGAAACACCCGAATGATTCGAGCCTGATCGTCCGGCTCCGGGAGCTCCCCGTCTTCTAACTCCTCCGGCTCAGTCTCAGGATCCCCCTCAGCCTCGGAATCCGGAAGACAAAGGGTGTCCTGATCCTGGTCCCCCAACCTGGGCCGCTTGACAGCGGGTTGGGAAGACCGCTGAACCCCCCCTGCGGATCCTGGGGGGAGAGAGGCGGGCCAAGCCTCTGGCAAGTGACCGGACCGGCTTAAGCGGAAGGCCTGATGCATGAGAAGAACAAAATCTGGGGAAAAGTCTATAGGCGACGCTACTACAGCCGCCTGCTGGAGCTCAGGGACCGATGTATTAGACGCCAGGCCCAAACCAGAAGGGCGGATGCTCGGTGAAGGGACACTGTCCCCCGAAAGAGAAGGTTCCCCGGGCACATGCTGTTCCTTAACTTCAATAGGAAGCTCCAGGTCTGAAGAAACTGCAGCACAGCTCTTGCAGATTCCAGAGTCAGTCATTATACCTCTGCGGGACCCACAAATTACACACTGAGGTTTGGCAGCCATGCTAAGGCAACCTGCTCTCAGGGAGAAAGAAGGCAACAGGAACAGGGAAGCCCACACCAAGGGGACTAACCTTATTCAAATCAGTACAGCTTTAAATTTAAAAAACTTTTTTTTTTTTTTTTTTTTACAGAAAACAAAACACTCCCCAGTATCCTAGGGGTGCCCTGAGCAAAATCGCCAGGAAAATAAACCCCAAAAACACCAGGGGAACCCGTGCACAAGTGTTAAAAAGTGCCCTTAAAAAGCACACTTTAGAAATCCAAAATGGCCGCCGCACTTTTTCACCCGCGGTAAAAAACGGCGCGAAAATACAAAGGTAACCAAATAATATGGAAAAGAAAGAAAACGACCCTCTAACACAGGGCAAGCGAAAAAATCAGGAAAAGTGCAATTTGGAAGCCAGGGGAGCCGACAGAGCCTCTGACAATGCAAAGAACAGAGAGCTGAAAAGTTAAAGGAAGGAAAATTCCTACCAGCTCAGGGAACAGCAAGGAACTCAGCCCACTTCTCCAAGTGACAGGCAATGTTGCAGCCGGTATGGCTCTTCCCCGTACAGCCTTGGGGAGAGCTCAACCCAGGCTTCAGAAATTCCCAGGCAGGAAGGCAGGAGCCCAAGGCAGGTCTGGCTTCCCCCAGGATGTCCCCTGTGGCTTTTTTTTTTTTTTTTTTTTAAAGATACAGCTACCTAGCAAAGAAATAGAAAATAAAGGACCAGAAAGAAACCCCAAAAGAACTAACTAGTGTTGCTCCTACAAGTGTCACTTAGCGTGCCCAGAAAGGGCACAGAAGTCCTCCAGCTGCAAGGAGACTGGACACACTGGGGGCTTCTGGGAGCTCCGTCTGCATATATACTACAGAAGATTTGATTGATCCAGTCTCCCGGCTGCAGGAGGAGGGGCACTACCCGATTGTGGAGGACTAAACTGGATTACCGAACAGGAACCAGAATTCTGTTGGATCAAGGCCCTTGTCCACACTGTTACTCTGTTGCCCTGTTAAATGTGCCATAGTTTAATTGACTCCGTTTACTTTGCTAAGAATTGTTTTATGTAACCCACCATGACTAGTAGATATGGCAGTATAAAAGAGTTGCTAAATAAATAAAATAAAATAATACACCAAGTCTCAAGTGTTTGACATGGGGGGAGGGGCCTGAGGGAATGGTGGAGGAGCACTAGCTGAGGGAGGGGCTGTAGGGAATCGTAGAAAAGCAATGGCTACAGGGTTCAGCTGTAGGACATGGTGGAAAGCATGGGATATGAGGGTGGGGGGTTGTAGGGAATGATGGCGGAGCACTGGATAAGAAAGGGGCTGTGAGGAATGGTGGAGAAGTACTGGCTGCACAGTTATCTGTGGGGAATGGTGGAGGAGCCTTGGCTGGGGGCGGGGGTTGTAGTGAATGGTGGAAGAGCACTGGCTGAGGGGGCTGTAGGGAATAGTTGAAGAGCTGTGGGGGCTGTGAAGATGGGGAGATTGCTTAGGGAATGGTGGGAGTGCGCTGGTTGGAAGAGCTGTAGGGAATGGTAGAAGAGCACTGGCTGGGGGAAGACAACTGTAGGGAATGGCGGAGGAGCACTGGCTGCAGGGTTCAGCTGTAGGGAATGGCGGAAGAGCACTGGCTGCAGGGTTCAGCCGTAGGGAATGGCGGAGGAGCACTGGCTGCAGGGTTCAGCCGTAGGGAATGGCGGAGGAGCACTGGCTGCAGGGTTCAGCCGTAGGGAATGGCGGAGGAGCACTGGCTGCAGGGTTCAGCCGTAGGGAATGGCAGAGGAGCACTGGCTGCAGGGTTCAGCCGTAGGGAATGGCGGAGGAGCACTGGCTTCAGGGTTCAGCCGTAGGGAATGGCGGAGGAGCACTGGCTGCAGGGTTCAGCTGTAGGGAATGGCGGAGGAGCACTGGCTGCAGGGTTCAGCTGTAGGGAATGGTGGAGGAGCACTGGCTGCAGGGTTCAGCTGTAGGTAATGGTGGAGGAGCACTGGCTGCAGGGTTCAGCTGTAGGGAATGGTGAAGGAGCACTGGCTGCAGAGTTCAGCCATAGGGAATGGTGGAGGAGGAGGAGCACTGGCTTCAGGGTTCAGCTGTAGGGAATGGTGGGGGAGCACTGGCTGCAGGGTTCAGCTGTAGGGAATGGTGGAGGAGCACTGGCTGCAGGGTTCAGCTGTAGGGAATGGTGGAGGAGCACTGGCTGCAGGGTTCAGCTGTAGGGAATGGTGGAGGAGCACTGGCTGCAGGGTTCAGCTGTAGGGAATGGTGGAGGAGCACTGGCTGCAGGGTTCAGCTGTAGGGAATGGTGAAGGAGCACTGGCTGCAGAGTTCAGCCATAGGGAATGGTGGAGGAGGAGGAGCACTGGCTTCAGGGTTCAGCTGTAGGGAATGGTGGAGGAGCACTGGCTGCAGGGTTCAGCTGTAGGGAATGGTGGAAGTCTTGGCTGGGGGTGGGGGACTGTAGGGAATGGTGGTCATATTCTCAACCTTTTGCTCTCCACTGCAACTGTCCCTGCAGACTTCAAGCATGCTGTGGTCACATCTCTCCTCAAGAAACCCTCACTCGATCCCACCTGCCCTGCTATTTACTGACCCATCTCTCTCCTTCCTTTCATTTCTAAACTACTTGAACGTGCGGTTCACTGCCGCTGCCTCGACTTCCTCTCCTCTCATGCCCTCCTGGATCCTTTACAGTCTGGCTTTCATCCAAGTTATAATGCCCTGTTCAATGTAATTTCAGTTTGTTCAATGTAAACCGCACTGATGCAGAATAGCGCGGTATATAAGAGAATAAATAAATAAATAAAATAAATAAATAATCCTTTACACTCTACTGAAACGGCTCTTGTCAAAGTCTCCAGTGACTTGTTCCTGGCAAAATCCAAGGGCCTGTACTCTGTTCTCATCCTTCTTGACCTCTCTGCTGCTTTCGACACTGTCAACCACAACCTTCCCCTCGACACCCTGTCCTCCCTTGGATTTAAAGGCTCTGTACTATCCTGGTTCTCCTATCTCTCCCATCGCTCCTTCAGTGTGTGTTCTGGTGGCTCCTCCTCCTCTCCTACCCTGTTCCCAGTGGGTGTACCCCAAGGATCTGTCTTGGGTCCGCTCCTTTTCTCTCTCTATACCCAGTCCCTTGGTGCGCTCATCTCTTTCCATGGCTTTCAATACCATCTGTACGCTGATGACTCCCAGATCTACCTCTCTACGCCTGAACTCTCTCCGGCAATCCAGACCCGGATCTCTGCCTGCCTTTCTGACATTGCTGCCTGGATGTCTCACCACCACTTGAAATTGAACATGGCCAAGACTGAACTTCTTATTTTTCCCCCTAAAACCTCCCCTCCTCCCCCAGTCTCTGTGGATGGCTCTGTACTCTTTCCTGTTTCCTCGGCCTGCAATCTGGAGGTTATCTTTGACTCCTCTCTTTCATTCTCCACACATATCCATCTTGTAGCTAAGACCTGCCCATTTCTTTCTCTACAACATTAGCAAAATCCGCCCCTTCCTCTCTGGGCACACTACTAAAACGCTAATCCACTCCTTAATCACCTCCCGTCTTGTCTACTGTAACCTACTCCTTGCTGATCTCCCTCTGAATCATCTCTCTCCCCTTCAATCCGTCCAGCACTCTGCTGTGAGACTAATCTTCCGCCAGCCTCGTCATGCCCATATTACTCCTCTTCTTAAGTCACTTCACTGGCTCCCTATCCCTTACCACATCCAGTTCATACTTCTGCTGACCAATAAATGCATTCACTCTGCGGCTCCTCAGTACCTTTCCTCTCGTCTCCCCCTATAACCCCCCTCGGGACCTAGCCAACTGCTTCTATCTATGCCCTTCTCTCGTACTGATAATTCCAGACTTCGCTCCTTTCACCTTGCTGTACCCTACGCCTGGAACAATCTACCTGTGTCTGTACGCCAGGCACCTTTCTCTAACCCTCTTCAAATCCAGGTTGAAAGCTCACCTCTTCGCTGATGCCTTTGACTCTTGACTCTCCAAATCTCCTTCCCTTCCCTTGTTCTACCTCTGCTTACACCTCTGTGTTTGTTTTTGACTAATTGTAAGCTCTGATGAGCAGGGATTGTCTCTTTATTATGTCTGTACAGCGCTGCGTACGACTGGTAGCACTATATAAATGCTCAGTAGTAGTAGAAGTGCTGGCTGCAGTGTTCAGCTGTAGGGAATGTGAAGGAGCACTGGTTAGAGGGTTGGAGGAAATGGTGGAGAAGCACTGGCTGGAGAAGGAGCCAGTCTCTAAAATCCCATTTCTTACAAAAATAATTGGAAAATTCATCTTCCTTCAACTCTCAGATTTTCTTGAAAAAACTAACACCTTACATTCCAGACAGTAAGGTTTTCACAAAGGTCACAGCACAGAGTCCACAATTACAGCCTTACTCGGTAAACTCCATGCCAACCTTGATGCTCACAAGCCTGTCTCAATTGTCTTCCTGGACCTTTCCACGACATTTGATGTCATCAATCACTTGCTCCTGCTTCAACGTCTTTCTGATATCGGTATGTTGAAATGGTTTAACTAATTTCTGTCTGGCTGCTCCTTTACAGTTCATACACTATCATCTCTGGATTCATTACCTCTGTGGTTCCCATGTGGAATCCCACAGGGCTCCATTCTTTCCCCATCTCTCTTCAACATCTTTCTGGCCCCTCTGGTACAAGACTATGGGTGAGTGGTGACTACTATGCAAATGATATTTTGCTTGTCCATTATTCCTTATCCCTTTCATTTGATTCCACATCATTTAATTCTTGCTCGCATGCTGTAGCTTCCTGGTTAACTTTGCATGATCTCCAACTCAACCCATCAAAATCTCAAGTGTTGTAGGTCACAGGACAGTTCAACTCCCTGACTGTGTGTCCTTATATTGTGGGGTAGTCAAGCCCTTTGGTGTCACTTCTCACACAACTGAGAGCCATCTTTGACACACATCTTATGTTTGAATCTCAGGTCACTGCCACAGTTCATTCATCCTTTTTCGCCCTTTGGCAGATCCATTCTGTCAAGCCCTATCTTTCTAGTTCTGCCCTTCATACTTTATTGCTTGTTTTAGTTGCATCATGGCTTGACTACTGTCATATCATCTATTGTGGATGTCAGTCATCCCTGGTAAAGAAATTACAATTGGTACAAAATACTGCCATTTGCCATCTGTCAAATGCCACCAAGTTTGACCAGGTCACCCCTTTACTTTACTGGAATCAATGGTTAGCCAACTCTCACTGCTTTCACTTCAAGGTTCTCATGCTAGCACAACCAAGCTTACTATACAGGTTTCCTACTGTATCTATCTACTTTTCTCAGTCACTGTTGTTCAACTCAGGCTCTTCATTCACAAACATCTGATCTTATGGTGCTGCCATCCGTTTTCTGCACATATTTGGAATCTACACGCCAACGCTGAATTTAGTGCTCACCAACGGTGATAGCGTGTCGAATGTCTACATGAGTGCCCCTGTGAGCAGCAGCGATCATCACACGGTGTGATTTGAGATAAAAGCCATGGTACAAGCAAATCATAGCAAGCTCAGAGTCCTAAACTTCAAAAACACCGACTTCAATAAAATGGCCGAGTACCTAAAGGAGGAGCTGACAGGGTGGAAGGAGATAAGGGAAGTGGAATTGCTATGGGCTAAACTAAAGGAGGCAATAAAAGGGGCAACAAATAAATATGTAACAAAAGTAAACAAAAACAAGAGGAGAAGAAAACCCATTTGGTTTTCCAAAGAAGTGGCTGCTCAGATAAAGGCAAAAAACACAGCTTTCACAAGATTCAAAAGCTCGCAAACAGAAACACAGAAATGAATACAGGATCAAACTCAAAGAGACAGAAAGAGAAATAAGGATAGCAAAATCAAAGGCAGAGGAAAAGATGGCTAATGATGTTAAGTGTGGCAACAAAACCTTCTTCAGGTATATTCAGGAAAGGAAGAAGATCAGAGGTGGACTTGCAGGACTCAGAAGTGCTGCGAACAGACTGGTGGAAAGTGACATTGAAAAAGCGAAATTGCTAAACGAATACTTCTGCTCTGTTTTTACTAAAGAAAGTCCTTGAGAAGGACCACCTGTGACTCCCAAATATTATAAAAATGAGAATGAAGTAGATACCACACCATTCACAGAAGATGATGTGTTAGAACAACTTGCAAAACTGAAAATGGACAAGGCCATGGGACTTAATAGGATACATCCCAGGATTCTGAAAGAGCTCAGAGAGGTTCTTGCAGGGCCGTTGAAAACATCCTTTAACAGATCCTTGGAAACAGGAGAGGTTCCTCAGGACTGGAGAATGGCTGACGTCATACCTCTACACAAAAGTGGTGACAGGGAAGAAGTGTCAAACTACAGGCCCGTGAGCCTTACCTCAGTGGTGGGAAAAGTAATGGAGGAGCTCCTGAAAAAGCGAATAGTGAACTTTCTCAAAACCAACAGGTTGCAAGACTCGAGGCAACATGGTTTTATCGAAGGACGATCTTGCCAAACAAATCTGATTGAGTTCTTTGACCGGGTGACCAGGGACATGCAATGGATGTCATCTACCTGGATTTCAGCAAAGCCTTTGATACTGTTCCTCATAGGAGGCTTATCAATAAACTCAGTAGCTTGGGGATGGATCCTAAGATGGTAAATTGGATCAGAAATTGGTTGACTGACAGATGACAGAGGGTGATGGTAAACGGAGCTCACTCGGATGAAGGGAAGGTGATTAGCGGGGTGCCCCAGGGGTCGGTCCTGGGCCCGGCACTGTTCAATGTATTTGTGAGTGATATTGCTGGAGGACTGAATGGAAAAGTATGTCTTTTTGCAGATGACACGAAAATTTGCAACAGAGTTGACTCCCCTGAGGGAGTGGTTAACATGAGGAAAGATCTACAAAAGCTGGAAGAATGGTCTAATGCTTGGCAATTAAGATTTAATGCAAAGAAGTGCAGAGTCATGCACTTGGGTAGCAGAAATCCAAGGGAAATGTATGTGATAGGGGGTGAGAGGTTAGTATGCACGGATCAGGAGAAAGACCTTGGTGTGATTATTTCTGAAGATCTCAAGGTGGCAAAACAGTGCGACAAGGTGGTGGCAAAAGCCAGAAGGATGTTGGGCTGCAAACAAAGAGGAATCACCAGCAGAAAGGAAGAGGGTACTTATGCCACTGTACAAGTCACTGGCAATGTTCCCTCTAATTTTCTGTAGGCTGTGTGCACATAAAATATCAGCTGTGCAGCTTTTGAAGGAAGGTTAAATTTTTGTGCACCTCATAACAACACTCGGAGTTATATACTTTAAAATTTGACTACACGTCAGAATACAGTATGTACACCACATTGATTGCACTAGAAAATATTGTAGAACTTGTGAAAACCATAAATACACAACTTTTAAATTTTAAGACGTCTGTGTTGTTTTCTATCAGAATCAGAACCGTAATTTTTGTGCGCTCTGTTATAAAGTATGTGCGCTCGCTTGGCGAGGTGTGTGCGCGCGCACACGCGCACAGCTTAGAGGGAACAGTGGTCACTGGTGAGGCCTCACTTGGAATACTGTGTTCAGTTTTGGAGACCGTATCTTGCAAAGGATGTAAAAAGACTGGAAACTGTTCAGAGGAAGGCGACCAAAATTATTTGGAGTCTGCGTCAGAAGCCTTATGAGAAGAGACTTGAAGACCTAAACATGTACACTTTGGAGGAGAGGAGGGACAGGAGAGATATGATTCAGACCTTTAAATACTTAAAGGGAATGGAGGCAATAGGCCTATGGGTGGGAAGGGGTGGGAAAAAGAACAGGGGTGGGTGAGGCAGAGGATATACACGTTGGAAAGCGGGACAGATTGTAAATATAAATATCGACAATTCCGTTGGTGGTGTGGGTGTCTTTTTTGAGCTTATAGCGTCATATTTTGCACCCCGGGGGGAAAATGTGAAAAGGGATGTTAAATTGTTATGGGATAAAATGTGTTATGTTGTTATCTTTGGGCGTATGGAAGAAGGAGAGCCAGGTATACTTCCAAGTATGTTTCTAGGTATCCTTCGAGAATGTGCCCTCTGGACATGCAGTGGGGGGTCATCCAGGGAGCTAATGAATACCATATTTTTTGGAGGTTTTTTAGGGGTCGATATTGCGGATGCTAGCTACCAAATGTATAGATGATGTTATGATATGGCACTTGTATACGGTTATGTGAAGGAATTGTTGACAATAAAAAAGTTAAATGCAAAAAAACCCCAAAAAACTTAAAGGGAAATAATGAACAAACAAACCTCTTCCAAAGACGGGGAAGCTGTACAACTAGAGGGCACAACATGAAGCTGCGAGGTGGTAAATTGAAAGGCAATGTCAGGAAATACTTTTTCACAGAAAGGGTGGTGGATGCTTGGAATGCCCTCCTGATGGAAGTGGTGGGGGCAGACACGGTGACGGAATTCAAAATGGCATGGGACAGACACAGTGGATCCCTTACAGCAACAGGATAAAATAAAAATAAACTGAACCATCTAATTTCTCAACAAATAGGGGTGTCCTACATGGAGTGGTGGGTTCACCCCTAAACAGGGACATGGGGAGGGGTGGCGGAGCAGCAGGTGCACCTACTCTTGCCATTGTGCTGGGCAGACTAGATAGACCATGCTGGTCTTTATCTGCCGTCATTTACTATGTTACTATGCTACTATATGATGTTTTACATTTTGGCACCCTACCTTTGGAACATCCTACTAGACTATCTTCAACTAGAATCTAATTCTGAGAAATTTAAGAGTCCTTAAAACCTACTTTGAGAAGGCTTTCCTGGAATTCCTGGAGGAGGGGTAGCACCAGATGCCTCGGACTCATACTGTCTCTTTCTCTAACCCCTCCTGCCTGTCTTATCGATAATTATGGAGTTCTTTTCTGCTCTGGCCTTAGTAATAATTTTTATTTTGTAAACTGCTTTGCTGCTAGCCAGGCAAAAGGAAGTATATGAAGATTTTAATAATCATAGTGAATGGTGGAGGAGTGCTAGCTGAGGGAGGGGCTGTTGTGAATGGTAGAGGAGCGCTGGTGGGGGGTGTGTGTCACTATAGGGAATAGTGGAAGTGTGCTGGCTGAGAAGAGGGCTGTAGGGAATGGTGGAGGAGTGTTCAATGTGAGGGTGGGGGGGGGGGCCATAGGGCATAGTGGGATTGCCCTGGCTAGGAGGGGCTGTAGGGAATGGTGGAAGATTGCTGGCTGTGATGGTGAGGAGGGGCAATCGGGCATGGTGGCAGAGCACTGGCTGTGAGGGTGAGGAAGGCTGTAGGGAATGATGATAGAGGGGTGGGGGCTGTGAGGAATGAGGAGTGCTGGCAGCAGGGGTCAGCTATAGGGAATAGTGGAGGAGAAGTGCTGGCTGGGAGGGACTGTCGGGAATGGTGGGGGAATGCTGGCTATGAAGGTGAAGGGGCTGTATAGAATGTTGGAGGAGTGCTGGCTGGGGGGTGGGGAGAGCTGTAGGGAATAGTGGAGGAGTGCTGGCTGGGGGGTGGGGGGCTGTAGGGAATGGTGGAAGATTGCTGGCTGTGATGGTGAGGAGGGGCAATTGGGCATGGTGGCGGAGCCCTGGATGTGAGGGTGAGGAAGGCTATAGGGCAGTGCTTTCCAAACTTTTATCCCATATGACTTCATTCATGTGACCACAGATGTTGATGAAATGAAAATAGCAGGTCTTCTGCCTCCTTCCCCTCCCCTCCACTCAGCTAATACAGGAAGGCAACAGCAACAGCAGCAATCAGCCCACAGTCCTTTGTGTCAGTGTGCAGTGTGTGCTTACTCATCCCAGTACTCGGCATGAGTTTCCAGTCTAAGAGGAAGCTTACCCAGATGGGGGCAAGGGCCCATTATGAATTTTCACTACTTCGCGGGCCACATACTGACTGGTTACTGCCACTACTTGGCATAGGTCACAGTGAAAGTCCAGAGAGAAGGGGAAATGGCCATGTTGCTGTGACCCCATCCACTCATGATGTGACTCCATTTGGGGTTCCGACCTCAAGTCTGGGAACAACTGCTGTAGGGAATGATGGAGGAATGTTGGCTGTGAGGATGGGGTCTGTAAGGAATGAGGAGGTGTATTGGCTGCAGGGGTCAGCTGTAGAGAATAGCGGAGAAGTGCTGGCTGGGAGGGGCTGTCGGGAATGGAGGCAGTGCTGGCTGTGAGGATGGGGGAGGGTTTGTAGGGGATGGTGGAGAAATGCTGGCTGTGAGAGTGAGGGGGCTGTAGGGGAATGGTGGGGAGCGCTGGCTGTGAGGTTGGGGGGCTATAGGGGAATAGTGGGGGAGCGCTGGCTGAGAGGTTGTAGGGGAATAGTGGGGGAGCGCTGGCTGAGAGGTTGTAGGGGAATGGTGGGGGAGGGCTGTAGGGAATGATGGAAAAGCACCAACTGCAGGGGTCAGCTTTAGGAGTAGTGGAGGTGATGACTGGGGGGGGGGGGGGTAGGGGTGGTGCTGTAGGGAATGGTAGTGAAGCCCTGGCAACAGAAATCAGCTACAGTATGGTGGAGCAGGGCTGGCTGTAAGGTACTTAAACAGTGGACAATGATATCCTTTTTTTCTACAAAATCCCAACACTTCATTATGGTGTATAACGTAGAGGGAAACAGCCTATGCTCTTGATCGTCATAGTAACTGGAAACAAGACGCATCCACACCAGATAACAATCAGCTACCCAATATTTCAGCCAGATATTAAACAGGACGTGAAGACAGGATATGAGTGATCTGCTTTCCCGCTCCCCTACATCAGCTTCGGCTAGTGACGTGATAAAGAGCTATTGAGCCTTAGGACTGCTAAGCAAGACAGACAGATAAAGGAGGGGAGGGGGAGAGAAAAAGACTGTCTGTGAGGCAAGAGAGAAAGCATCCAGGCTTTACATCATAGAGATCTTCATTTATTACATTTAAAAACAAAACAATCATGAAAAATAAAATATGAGCTTGTCCCATAAATACAAAATCTAGAAAGAGATTCCAGAGGGATGTGAAAATCTAAGGCAGGGAAGGTGAGAATGTCCTGCAGAGGTGGATCTGTCATGCTCTACAGTGTGCCAGTGGAACAAAGCAGATCTGCTACATCCTGTGGTGAGCAGCAAGGGATCAGAGGCTGATCTCCAACAGGAGGAACAGAGATAATCATGGAGGAGAAGCCACATAAGCAGGAAAGGCGCCAATGCAAGTCCAGAAGGGGCAGATTAAGCACACACTGGGATCCTTCACTAACTTCCCCACTGGAGGGCACTTATTCTCTTTACATTTAAGACATTGCAGCTTTTAACTTTGGTGTGAAAAATTGTTCCCCCTTCATTGAGGAGTTCAAAGAGAGAGGAATGGGAGAAGGCTAGAAAGTGGAGTGCTGGGAAGGAGAATTCCTTACAGTGCAATTCAAAGAAGACTTGATAAAGGATGAAACCCCACAATATACATATTATATTAAAAAAGCATATGTCCAAAGGGAGGGATAAGCCCATTATTTCCCACCGGCCTCCGTCCCCCGTCCCCTCCCCTCCAAAGTCTCTAAGTGAAAGAAAAAACTCCTCTGCATTCTCCATATCTTCCGCCAGGGAGGGCTGTTCCCTAAGACAGCAATCCGAGCCTGGCTAAGGTCACACAGATGCAGGATTCACATAGAATTTCCTCTTCCCTCTCATTTCAGGTGGGGAGGAAGCAGTCCAGAGTTCCACCATGGCAGAACTGCAGCCCTGCTGATGGTGCATAGAGGGGCTGGAGGACTTCTTCAGGGATGTGTACTGTTCATGACTGTCTCCTCCTCCTCTGTCTGCCTACAGATTAAGGCACTCTGCTCTTTATCCTTGTCATCCATCTGTGGATAGACCACCACGCACAGCTTCTGCCCTGCCCGAGTCAGACAGTCTGCAAGGGGATACAGAAAAACTTACTGATATTAACAATGCCAGGGTGACTCACAACACAGTGCACACATGCTCTTGCCACAGATGGCCTAGGATGTTTCTAGCGCACTCTTGTAAACTTACCGATGAAACTGTTAAAACACTGGGGCTTGTTTTGCCAGTAGACTCCCAAGAAGTAAACGGGGACTCCAGTGAGCATGATGGCCAGACCGATGCCACAAACTATAGGCTCAGACCAGAGGCTGAACACCAGCAGAAACGCCCAGAAGAGGAGATAGATCACTGGGAAAAGAAGATTCACCTGCACAGACCAGAGTTAACACTGATTCAGAACTCAGATAAGGACACCCTGGATTATGCATACTTTGCACTGATACTAGGCAATTCTAAAGCTTCCAGTTGGCTATATATTCAGCGGCAGAGGCTAGTACTGCTAAAGCAGCTAGCTGTCACCATGGAAAACTGGGTTACTTACCTGTAACGGGAGTTCTCCGTGGACAGCAGGATGAGTCAGCCACACCTGGTGACATCTCCGACGGCACCGTACACGGAAGTGCTCTCTAGAGCTCAGAATCTTTCTGAGCATGAGCCAGAGGCCCAACCCACTAGCCCGCACCTAGCCAGCCAGTGAGTCTCCAGCTGTGCCCGGCGTGTCCGTGGCTAGGGGTGTGCGGAGGCCGAGCTCGGCCTGGGGAGTTGGGCGGGAATGTGTGGCTGACTCATCCTGCTGTCCACAGAGAACTCCCGTTACAGGTAAGTAACCCAGTTTTCTCCTAGGACAAGCAGGATTCGTCAGCCACACCTGGTGCCTCCCTAGCTGCGCGATAGTGCGGAATAGCAGTGGAGAGGGAGGCCGAGGCAAGGTGAAGTTGAATAGCTTTTATTCGGTTAACATTATCACACATCAACAGTAGCAAGCATATCATTGAAGTGGCCAACATGGCCGAACAATAAGGCCAACATGGCCGGAAGGTTGTCACTAGCATAAGTCGAGTGAATGAGTGGCCAACATGGCCGGAGATTAGTTTCTGACAGCAAGGCCAACGTGGCCGTAAGGTAGTCACTGTCCCCTATCAGGGTTGATGTAGTTGGCAGTGGAAAGGACTGCCTGTCCAAAACCGCAGTGCGCCTGCGTGTCTAAGTCCAAGCAGTAATGCCTCTGGAAGGTATGGGTGGAGGACCAAGTGGCGGCTCTGCAGATGTCAATCAGAGGGATGGAGCGCAGATTCGCGATAGTGGTCGCCAGCGCCCTGAGCTGGTGTGGTCCCACGTTCTGGGCCATGTGTGCGCCCGCCAGTTCATGGCAGAGGCAAATACAGGCCGAGATCCATTGGGCATGGTACGTTTTGTGACCGGGTGCCCTGGTCTGTTGGGATCGTAGGATACGAACAGCTGAGAGTCCTTCTGGAGAGGGCCTGTCCTGAGGATATAGCTTCGGAGGGCTCTGGTGCAGTCCAGGGTGTGTAGCCTCTCCTCCTCGGGAGAGGAGTGCGGCTCAGGGTAGAACGTGGGCAGTTCGATAGTTTGATTGATGTGGAACTCTGAAGCCACCTTTGGAATGAATCTAGGGTGAGTGCGAAGTGTGGCTCTGTCCTGTAGCAATTGGGTATATGGTGGGTGTGCCACCAGTGCCTGAAGTTCGCTGATTCTGCGTGCAGAGGTGATGGCCACCAAGAACAGGGTTTTCCATGTCAGGTGCTTCATTGAGGCTGTAAGTAGTGGTTTGAAGGGTGCCCGGGTCAGCTGCTGGAGAACGATGTTCAGGTCCCAAGCAGGGGCAGGGGCCCGTATTGGAGGTCGTAGGTTGTTCAGCCCTTTCATGAAGCTAACCACCAAGGGTAGTGAGGCGATGGTTCCGTCGCCCGTGCGCTCGTGGAATGCTGCAATAGCAGATAGGTGCACCCGGACAGAGTTGGTTTTAAGTCCCTGTTACGAGAGCGACGCAAGGTACTGTAGGACGCACGGGACCAGGCAGTCGGAGGGATTGAGCCCTCTAGAGGCACACCAAAGGCTGAAGCGCTTCCACTTAAGGCCGTAGGATTTCCTGGTGGATGGTCGCCTGGCTGCCAGAATGATCTCTTGAACCTGTTCCGAAATGTGAAGTGAAGAGAGAGTCATCCGCTCAATCTCCACGCCGTTAGTGCCAGGTTGGGATGCAGCGTGAGTCTGTCGTCCTGGGTCAGCATGGACTGGTGTAGAGGGAGGTGGAGGAGCTGCTCCTGCACGAGGCGTATCAGAGATGGGAACCACATCTGACGGGGCCAGTATGGGGCCACGAGGATGACCTGGGCCCTGTCCTGGATCACCTTCTGCAGTGTTTTGGAGATCAGGGGGTGGCTGGGAAGGCATATACAAGAGACCACTCCCCCCAGCACATGCCGAAGGCATCCGATGCCACGCTGTGGGCTGACAGATGTTTGGAACAGAACAGGGGACATTTCTTGTTCTGGTCTGTAGCAAAGAGGTCGATCTCCGGCTGGCCCCAGCGGCTGAAGATATGGGCGGTGGAGGGTCCATTCGTGTGGGCTCAGCTGCCAGCTCAACCTGTCCGCCAGGGAGTTCTGTTCGCCCGGGAGATAGGATGCTCTTATCCAGCAGCAGCTCGTTAGGATTAGCGCCCAGATATGGAGCGCCTCCCTGCACAGAGGTCGTGAGCCTGTTCCTCCTTGTTTGTTGATATAGAACATGGCCACCTGGTTGTCTGTCTGTACCAGAATTGACTTGTTCATGATATGTAGCTGGAAGGCATGTAGTGCGTACCTTATGGCTCTGAGTTCCAGGAGATTTATGTGGAGGCCCGCCTCTGTCGCTGTCCAGGCCCCTTGTGTGCGTAGGTGGCCCATGTGGGCCCCCCATCCTGTCCAGGATGCATCGGTAGTGATGGTGATCTGGTGACTGGGTTGCTGGAACTGCTTCCCCATCGTGAGGTTCTGTTTGACTGTCCACCACCGGAGGCTCCTCTTGGTTCGAGCGTCAAGAGCAATGTTAGTGGAGAGCAGCTGGGTGCGCTGGTTCCAGCATGAGCGTAGGCGCCACTGAAGAGGAGTTTGCATATGTAGCCGTGCTAGAGGCAACACGTGGGTGGTGGTGGCCATTTGGCCCAGAAGACGTAGGAGGGACCGGGCCGTTGAAACTGTTCGAAGGGAGGCTGCCGTGGCTAGGGCGGCCAGCTTCTCGGCCCTCTGCGCTGGGAGAAAAGCCTTCACCTTCACGGTGTCTGTCGGCCCCTATGAACTCCAGAAGCTGAGTGGGGACAAGTTGTGACTTCTGGTGGTTCACCAGGAAACCGAGGGCAGTGAGTAGGCGATAGTCCGTCTGATGGCCCACAGAGTCTCCCGCGGTGATGGTGATGATAGAAGCCAGTCGTCCAGATACGGGAAGACATGGATGCCCTGTTTCTGCAGGTGTGCCGCCGCGACGGCCACACTTCGTGAACACCCGGGGTGCTGGTGAGAGGCCGAATGGGAGGACCTTGTATTGATAATGACCTCCGAGGGCTTGAAAACGCAGATATTTTCTGTCCTGCGGGTGGATTGGGACATGTGTGTATGCGTCTTGAAGGTCTAGGAATGTGATCCAATCCCCAGGCTGGAGGAGGGGGAGTATCGAGTCCAGTGAATACATGCGGAACGTCTCTTTGAAGATAAACTTGTTTAAGTTCCTCAAGTCTAGGATGGGGCGCATCCCTCTCGATTTCTTCGGTACCAGGAAAAATCTGGAGTAGAATCCCAGGTTGGTCTGACTCAGAGGCACCAATTCGATAACTTGGGTTGTCAGAAGGTGCAGTAATTCCTGGTGCATTGGCAGAGATGTTTCGCTGTCTTTGGGTGACGGTGGGTGGAGTGCTGGTAAGGGGAAGACAGGAAGCGCAGGCGGTACCCCTCCTGAATAATCCGCAGGACCCAAGCGTCTGTGCCAGGAGTCCCAGAAGGTGGTCAACTGTCCCCCAACTGGAAGGGTTGCTCGTTCTTCCGCAGGTTGGTTGTCAAAAAGACGGTTTGCTTTTGCCTGACAGAGGCGGTTGTTTCTTTTGCTTTCTGTCCCTTTGGTGCTTCTGTTGATGTGGGGCTCCATACGAGGATCTGTAGGCTGCCTGCTTGTAGTGAGATTGTTGCCATTTGCGGTAGGTGTTGTACCCTTTGTGAGAGGGGTAGGATCTTCAGCTATATGTACCCTTGGTATTGGAGTGGCACTCCAGGCCATCCTGGGCGAGGGTCTGTAGTGTGGAGCAGTGCTCCTTCATATCGTTGACGGTGTCCGCAACTTTCTCCCCAAAGAGTGACTCTCCATTGCAGGGCGCGTCCGCGATGCACTTATGGGTGTCTTCACACAGGCCCGAAGCTCGCAGCCATGCTAGCCTCCGAGTGGAGAGAGCCGTGCGAGTTGCAACTTCAAAGGCATCGTGTATCGTGGTGATGAGGTGCTTCCCGCACTCCTTTAGGTCCCCAATTATGGATAGCGCTTTTTGTTTTTCCTCAGGTGGAAGGGCTGTTAAGGTGTCCTTGAGGGTCGCCAGCAGGGTGTTCTGGAATAGTATATGTTGAAACTGGTGCACCGTAATTCGTGCATTAAGCATAGCTCTTTGGAAGACCTTCTTCCCAAAGTCGTCCAGTAGCTTGGGGTCCTTTCCAGGGAGGAGGGGGGGAAGTTGGCGTGGTTGCGGGAGGACTTGATGCACTTTAGAGCTGAGGATACAACTATGGAGTGATGAGGCAGCTGGCTTTTTCCGAATCCAGGCGCTTGCTGGACCTGGTTATTTGGCATCTAGTTTCCTGGGGCACGCCAGAGAGGAGGCCGGGCTCTGCCATAGTTTTGTGTGTGTGTACAGGAGATGCTGATGTACTGGTAAGGTGATGGGCGTCTTTGGAACGTTGAGATACATGAGGATCTCCGGGCTGTCACGTTGAGGTTCTGGGGGGGGGTGAGGTTGAGGGCGGAAGCCACTTTGTGCAAAAACATGGGGTACGTGAGGTCCTCAGAAGGCGGAGCGGCTGGGGCTGGCTCAGTGTCTGCGGACGCCCCTGTGGAAACTCTCTCTGAACTCTGCACTGAGGCCGCTTTTGCCTTAGGGGATTCGGACCCGAGGGGTGTTGGTTCCTCCTCTTCCTCCCCTAAGCTTAGGAAGGATGGGGGTTCGGGACTCGCAGAGGCGCTGCTGCAAAGCTCTGGTTAGTGTCTCGTAGGCTATCAGGTTTAGCACTAGAGTCTAGCAGTCCTTCCAAAACTGCGCTCTGGGTGAAGGTATCTTTGAAGCCATCACGTAAGAGATCTGTGAGGCTAGAGAGCAGCTGCAGTATGGCTTCTTGGTTGGGTAGTGCCACAGTGGGGGTGGTTGCTGCCCCGAAATGTTGTGCTGCTGTAGGTGCTGGTTGAGAGAGTCTCCTGCCTGGTCTAGATCCTGGGCTGGGACTGTCTGTGTGCCGCTTCCGCTTTGGGCCATGATTGTTTCTGGAGGTGCCAGGACTGCAGGAGCTGTGATGTCTTCTGTGGCTGTGATCCCTGCTTTGGTGTCTGCACCGATGGTGTTTAATCGGTTCTTCTGTGACCGGCGCTTCCCTCCCTGCATGCTGATTGCTCTGGCCACGGACATTGCCCTCTTTGCCGCTGCGATCACTATTCCGGCTCTGTGGTGCTGAGGAGGACATGGTGCTGGCGCGGTGCGACGGTCCTGAGCCTGCGCCGAGATTTGGAGAAGCTCCGTGACGTCGAGGGGAGAGCTCGTGCTGCTGCCCAATGGACGTTTGGTGGGCGGAGTTCTGTGGTCCTTGACGCTGGCCAATGAAGGATGAGGGGGTGGGGCTTGCGATGATGACGTCAGCAAGATGGCCACCCCCTGGAGCAGCAGCGTGGTCTGGACAGCGTGGGTCTCCACGGGGGTTCCCGATGGTACTGGGGGAGCTGTGGAGGCCGGAGGAGGACTCAGGAGCATGCCGCTTTGCCTCCTTTATAGCTGCGACAGTCAAGCTGCTTCATTATGTGATCCTCTTTCATCGCGGGAGCTTCATTACTCGCAGGGGGGTCCTGAGCTGAACGGCCGGGGATGGAGGCCCCTAAGGGCGCATCCCGTGCCGGTGAAGCGATTTTTGGAAGCTCTGTAGTCTGCGAGGCAAGGAAGTCTTTCAAAGCGTGGCTTCTGGTTGAACTTCAGAGCTCTTGGGGACATCCGGGAGCAGTGCTGGCAGTCCTGGACCTGGTGACCGGCGCCCAAGCATCTAACGCACCGGTCGTGGGCAGGGCCGGCCCGTCCATTGAGCGAGAATGTTTTTTGCACAGGGCCCCGCGTTTCAGGGGGCCCCGCGCAAAAAACATTCTTTTTGAAAAGTAAAATTGAAAAGAAAAAAAAAAAACCTGTCTGCTGCCGCGGTCGGGGCCGCCGCGGCAGAATCGAGCGTGCCGCGGGGCCCCCCTGTGCACGGCAGAGCCTGCCCTCCTTGTAGCAGCTCTCTCTTTGGAGCTGAAGTCAGGCGCGCCGGCTTGCAGAGCGCGAGGGAAGAGTTTCTCCCTCGCTGCTCTGTTAAGCCCGCGGGGGCTGATGGGAAGTTCCCATCAGCCCCCGCGGGCTGTTCCGTGCTGCGAGGGAGAAACTCTTCCCTCGCGCTCTGCTCTGCAAGCCGGCGCGGCTGTCTTTTCCGCTGCAAAGAGAGCTGGTACCAGGAGGGCGGGCTCTGCGGTGCCCAGGGGGGCCCCGCGGCACGCTCGATTCTGCCGCGGCGGCCCCGACCGCGGCAGCAGACAGGTTTTCTTTTCTTTTAATTTTCGCTGGGCTGGGCTGGGCTGGGCTGGGCTGGGCGGGGCGGGGGGGTTAGGAGTGTTGCTGGGCTGGGCTGGGCTGGGCTGGGGGGGGGGGGTTTAGGAGTGTTGCTGGGCTGGGGTGGGCTGGGATGGGCTGGGCGGGGGTGGGGGTTTTAGGAGTGTTGCTGGGCTGGGCTGGGGGGGGGGTTAGGAGTGTTGATGGGCTGGGGGGGGGGTTAGGAGTGGTGATGGGCTGGGGGGTAGGAGTGTTGATGGGCTGGGGGGGGGGTTAGGAGTGGTGATGGGCTATGGGGGAGCTAAATCTGTATATGGGTTGATGGGATTAGGACTGAAAGTGGGTTGATGGGGGGTTAGGACTGGTAATGGGCTATGGGGGGGCTTAAACTAAAAATTGGGTGATGGGGGATTAGGACTGGAAATGGGCTGGTGGGATTAGGACTGGGAGTGGGCTGATGGGGAGGTTAGGACTGGTAATGGGTTGGGGGGGTTGCTAGGACTGGAAATGGGCTGAGTGGAAGGGGGCTTGAACTGCAAATAGCTGATGGGGAGGGGGGCTTGGAATGGGCTCTTAGGGGAAGGAGCTAGGACAGGAAATGGGCTGATGGAGGGGCTAGGATAGGACTGGGAATTGGGTGTTGGGGGAGCTAAGATTGGAAATGGGCTGTGGTGGGGGCTTGGATTGAAATGGACTCATGGAGGGGCTAGAACTGGAAGTAGGTTCATGGGGGGCTTGGATTAGAAATGGGCTGAGTGGAGGGGAGCTAGGATTTAACATGGGCTGATGGTGGGGCTAGGAAAGGACTAGAAATGGGCTGATGGGAGGCTGGTATTGGAAATGAGCTGATGAAGGGACTCGGATAGGACTGGAAATGGATGGGGGAGCTAGGACTGGAAATGGGCTGATGTGGGGACTAGAAGGGAGCGGATACTGGGTGGGGCTGCAACTAAAAGGGAGCTGATGTTGGGGGAGATTAGAAGGGGATGGGGCTGGGAGAGTGAAATGGAGAGGGGAAGAATATTTTGTGTGGGAGGGAAGAAAAATCTACAATTGGCCGGGTATTGGGAGACTAAGGGGCTTGTTTACAAAGCCGCGGTAGTGGTTCGCGATCGCGGCCCCATTGAAATCAATGGGGCCGCTGCTCCGATTACGATCGCAAACCGCTACCGCGGCTTTGTAAACAAGCCCCTAAGTGGGGATTGAGGATGGAGGGGTAAAATTTGAGTGGATGAAATAGGAATGAGGAAAGAGCAAAAGGAGAAAGATTATTATGTTAAAGCAGATGTAGAGAGAGAATGGAAAAAAACTAGAGGAGAGAAGAAAGGACAAATGGACAGCAGACGATGGAGAGTTAGCAGAAGACACAAATAAACCAGAAGAAAGTGACTGGAACAATTGCAACTGAAAAAAAAATGCACAAAAGGTACAAAGATATCTCTTTATTTTGAATTTATTAACTGGAATATGTCAGCTCTGGGAAATGTGCATCATTAATGTCGGTGCTTTGTTTAGTACAAGAGGAAATTAATTTATAGTTTTATTTCAACATTGTTGTACATTCCAAGTTTGGCTTTTAGGGTTCCCAGTTTAATTATTGTCTTCCTGTTTCTAAATTGTGATTACTTGTTTGGTGATGGTCTATGTTCTGCATGTGTAACTGAGCTGAGGTGTTCTGTTTATATAATTCCTATTTGACATTGCCACTTGTTCTCTTTCCCCAGTAGGTCATGTATTGTTATTCTCTGAAATGTATTGGTTTAATATTTGCAGTGTTGCCTTTTGATAGGTAGGGTATGGTGCTTTATGAGTCTTGGTAGTGCTGTTAGGATACGGTGGGTTTGCTATGGGTTCTAAATGGGCAGTGTTTGTAGTAGTTCCTAATGTGCCTGGCGGTTGGCACTGGATTATAGTAATGTAGAAATCTTTGTCTTTCTTTATCCATACACTCATGAAGAGGCATGTTTACTAAAAGTTAGTGTATGGTAACATTATGCAAATATTTATGCAAATGAGGCCCCTCATGCAAATGAGGCCCCGCACCGAGTCTCCGCACATGGCCCCGCACCCCCCTTGGGCCGCCCCTGGTCGTGGGCATCTGAGCTGCTCAGCTTCCTTGAGCAGTGGCTGCATTTCTTGAATCCTGGTTTTGTAGATGGAATCTTCTGTGAGTATATATCATTAAATTATCTTCTCTGGCTTGAGAGAGCAGGATCCGCGTGGTGTAGGCACGGCGGAAGAAAAAAGACTGGCTGGCTAAGGGCGAGCTAGTGGGTTGGGCCTCTGGCTCATGCTCAGAAAGATTCTGAGCTCTAGAGAGCACTTCAGTATACGGCGCCGTCGGAGACGTCACCAGGTGTGGCTGATGAATCCTGCTTGTCCTAGGAGAAAGAAAAGACCAGATATTCACAGCTGGGGCCATATCCGATCACTGGGATAGTTAACCGGGCAATGGAGATATTCAGCCACTGCCCAGTTAGCTTGCTGTCAAAAAGTTAGGCCAGTTTTTCAGGTGCCTAACTTTCACTGCTTAGCACCAGTTGGGCAGGGATTCAAAATCACCGCTACCCAGTTATTGCCGGGTGCCACCTCCATTCCACCCCGGAACACCCCGATGCTAGCCAGCTGTCATTGGGCCATGCAGTTGTGACATCTGCAGATATTCAGCAGCACCAACTATGTTACTGCCACTAACTATCCCGTTCCGTGATTAATGCAGGTCAGCAGGTCTTCTGACCGTGTTAACCCCCCCTAAGATTTGAAGGTCCTACATGCAGTAAAGAATTCCTGGTAAGTTTCAGTTTCAACACCTCAGCAAATATTACTGGATAGTGAGGTTACTTACCTGTAACAGGGGTTCTCTGTGGAGAGCAGGATAAGTCAGCCACACCTGGTGATGTCATCCGATGGCACGGAGACGGAAGTCCTCTCCATAGCTCAGAAGGGCTTTTTGCCCTTTTGAGCATGAGCCAACTAGCCCTACCCCCTGTCCCACCCCTAGCTGGTCAGTATATCACTAGCTGAGCCTCTTTCGCTATGCAGCGGGAACTGAAGTAGGCCCAAGGGCCAACCCTTGGTAGGGGAGGCAGGTGGGATGGTGTGGCTGACTTATCCTGCTGTCCACGGAGAACCCCTGATACAGGTAAGTAACCTCGCTTTCTCCTAGGACAAGCAGGATGAGTCAGCCACAACTGGTGCCTCCCAAGCTGTGTAACGCAGTGGAAGTGGAGGCCCTGGTGAGTGTGTTGACAACAATAAGGGCGGATGCCAGGAACTTAAATCGGGTTTTATTTTGTGAGATTTGCAAAGCATCGAGTAGTATATAGAGTAGTGCAATTTAGGCATCAATTACATTATGCTTGAACATTATAAGTGTGCAGCAAATAATGCAACAGTACAATTAATGCAAACAGTGTGAACAGTGCAACAGTACAATAGTACACAGTGCATACAATGAAATTAGTGCAACAGTGCAAACAGCGCAATAGTGTAAACCAATGTAAACAGTGCAGGCAGTGCAAACTGTGCCCAGTTCCGACATGGTGGATGGTGGCGCATCTAGGGGGTCAGAGCCTTTACTGGTCTGTGGAGATCCGCAGCTGTGGTTGCTCTGCAGTGGCTAGGACCGCCTGTCCAAAGGCGGAGTCGCACCCCGTTACATCGTCGAGATAGTAGTGTCTGAGAAGTGTGCAGTGAAGACCAGGTTGCCTTGCAGATGTCCGCTGCCAGTATGGCATGTGGGTTGGCGATGGTGGCCGCCAATGCATTGAGCAGATGCGCATTAACCTTCGGCGAATCTTGTGTCCTCGCCTGCTCCAGGCAGAAGGCGATACATGTGGAGATCCATAGGGAGAGTGTTCGCTTAGTAACCAGATGGCCTGGTTTGTTGGGGTTGTAGGAAACAAATAGCTGTATTCCCTTCCGCAGTGAGGTTGTCCTGAAGAGGTATGTGCACAGTGCCCTGACACAGTCTAGGGTGTGTAGTTGCTGTTCCTCAGTAGAAGCGTGGGGTTCTGGATGGAAGCAGGGGAGCTCAATCGCCTGGTTGATATGGAGGGCGGAAGGCACTCTAGGCATGAATTTTGGTTGTGTCCATAGGATAGCCCGGTCGTGGGTGAGAAGAGTGTAAGGAGGGTGCAATACCAGGGCTTGTAGCTCACTGATTTTTCTGGCCGAAGTAATGGCTATTAGGAACAGCATTTTCCAAGTCACATACTTCAACTCTGCCAATAGCAAGGGTTCGAAGGGTGGCTGTATCAGTTCACTGAGGATGATGTTGAGGTCCCAGTGGAGTATGGGATCCTGAAATGGGGGCCGAATGTTAGCCAGTCCTCTCATGAACCTGGCAACCAATGGTTGCTTCGCAATGTGCTGCCTCTATCTTGGTTGTGGAAGGCTGCGATTGCTGAAAGGTGTAATCAAATGGACTGCACTTTCAAGCTGCTGTGAAAGAGGGAGGTGAGGTACTGGAGGACCACTGCCACCGGGCATGAGAAGGGATCAAAGTGCCATTGTGAGCACCAGAGGTTGAATCGTTTCCATTTTAGCCCATAAGATTTGCGTGTTGCAGGTCATCGCGCCTCATGTCCCACCTGTTGGACTTCTGCAGGAAGGTTGAGGGAGGATAATGTTACCCTTTCAGCTTCCATGCAGTAAGTGCCAGGGTCCGTAAGTTGGGGTGGAAGGAGTTCCCCTTTTCTGATGTGACTAGGTCTGGGATCAGGGGCAGTCTCACCGGAGGTTCCAGCGCAAGGTGGCTTAGGTAGGGGGAACCATACTTGGCGTGGCCAGTGGGGTACAATTAGAATGGCCTGTGCTTTGTTTGAGATGATGTGCTGGATGGTCATTGAGATGAGTGGGGAGGGGGGAAAGGCATATACCAGAGACCACTCCCCCCCCCCAGCAAGTTGAATGCATCCATGGCGATGCTGCAGTTGGAGAGGCGTTTTGAGCAGAAGAGGGCACACTTCGTGTTGTCCTCCATGGTAAATAAATCGATAAGTAGATGTCCCCACCTCCAGAAGAGTGAAGTGGCTATGCGGGGGTTGAGGAACCATTCGTGTGTGTCCATCTGGCAGCTGAGTCTGTCTGCCAGATCGTTCTGCTTGCCCAGCAGATAGGAGGCCCTTGGGAGACAGTGTCTGGAGAGCGCAAAGGTCCAGAGCCTGAGGGCTTTCCTGCAGAGGTAGTGGGAGTCCGTTCCCCTCCATTTGTTGACATAGAGCATGGCCACCTGGTTGTCTGTTTGGAGCAGGACTGTTTTCCCTTGGATGTGGTCCTGGAAGGCTTTGAGGGTGTAGAGGAGCGCTCTGAGTTTCAATAAGCTGATGTGTAGGGTGCGCTCCTTCTCTGTCCAGGCCCCTTGGGAGCGGAGCTGTAGACAGTGGGCCCCCCAGCCTACCAGTGACGCATCCGAGGTGATAGTCAATTGATGGGGTTGCTATTGTAGTGGACGGCCATTCGCCAGGTTCTCCGCATGAGTCCACCAGTCTAGAGAACTCATTGCTGTTGTGTCCCTGGGAATTAGTGACGAGAGTGGCTGTGTGTGCTGTTTCCAATGGGTAAGCAGGTGCCATTGTAGGTGGCGCATGTGCAATCTTGCTAGGGGCAGAACCTGTGTAGACGCTGCCATGTGTCCCAAAAGTCGAAGTATGTTCTGAGCAGATGTCTTCTGGACTGAAGAGATGCTCATAGCTAGGCTGGTGATAGTGTCCCTCCGGTGAGTTGGGAGGAATGCTTTTGCCAGGACTGTGTCTATCACAGTTCCGATGAACTCCAGGCGCTGTGCGGGGCACAGATTGGATTTCTGGAGGTTCACACAAAACCCCAGGGAGATCAGCAGGTGTTCGACAGCAGAGTGTGTTTCCTGTGGTGATTGGCCAGAGATCAGCCAGTTGTCCAAATATGAGAATACACAGATGTCTTGTTTCTGCAGATGTGCAGCCACCACCACAATGCATTTGGTGAATAGTCGTGGTGCTGGGGATAGGCCAAATGGTAGTACTCTGTACTGATAGTGGTTGTCCTACACATGGAACTGGAGATATTTCTGATGCGATACATGTATTGGAATATATGTTTAGGCATCTTGCAGATTTAAGGAGGTCAGCCACTCCCCTGGTTGTATGAGTGGGAGAATGGAACCCAGGGAGTACATCCTGAATTTCTCTTTTATAATGAACTTGTTGAGTCTCTTAAGATCGAGAATGGGGCGAATTCCACCTGATTTCTTGGGGATCAGGAAACACCTGGAGTAGAATCCGGTGTTGATCTCGTCGACTGGTACTGGCTCTATTGCTCTGGAAGCTAGTAGGGAGCGTACCTCCGCAGAGAGAGCAAGGAGTGATGGTGATGGTATGTTATTGTAGGACGGTTTGCACTGTAAAGGGGGGGGGGGGGGAGGATATCCCTCCCTGATGATTCTCAAGACCCATTTGTCCATTGTGATGGTTTCCCAGGTATGTATGAAGGGCTGCCAGTCGACTTCCAGTGGGAAGGTTGGCAGGAGGGTTCCCGTCAAAAGGGGGGATTGGTCTTCCCTGAGCCGGACGGTGTGGGCTTTTGCTGTTTCCGGTCCCGCTGGTATGGTTTGTTACGGTAAGAACTCTGATATTGTTGTTGCTTGTAGCAAGGGGCCTGCTATGTCTTGAGGAGGTGAATGACTTCTGGAGGTAGTTGCCTTTACGGCTTGAGGAAGATGGTAAATTTCATTCTAGTTCTTCCTCCGCTAGAGTCTGTAAGGTAGTGCAGCGATCCTTCATGTCATTAACGGTGTCTTTCACCTTTTCGCCAAAGAGGGTGTTATCTGCACAAGGGGCATCAGCAATGCGATCATGCATATCCTCACGGAAACTGAAGGCTCGCAACCACACAAGACACCGGGCTGATATCGCGGTACCAGCGGTGCAGGCTGTGGCTTCGAAGGCATCAAAAGCCGCCCTGACTTGATGCTTTGTGCATTCTTGAAGGTCGGTGAGGGGTGCTGTGATGGTCGTCTTCTGAGATATGAGGGCCTCTCCAGCTGATATGGGTCCTTGGGTAACACCCTCTTCCTCGTCACCACTGAGCATGTCCGTGGAGCTTTTAGTCGACTGTTCTGGAAGTGAGTCCTCTGAAGGAGCAGGTTCTGTAATGGGGTTGAGGCAGGCTCCCTGAGCCTTCTCCTGGGTGAGAGCCACTTGGCTTGCAGATCACTGTCTGAAAAATTCAGAGAATAAGAGGAAGAGGTCCTTGGATCCCTGGGGGCCAGCAGGTGACGCTACAGGAACAGGGGCCCGGAGGGGGATAGAGAAGGATGTTCACTCACCAACTCATTGTCCCCTAGCAAGAGTAAGTTAATAGGGCTGGAGGGAGACACCCGAAATCCTGGAGAGGAGGGGGGTGCGTAAGTACCTGTGCCTCTTGCATTTGTGCTTGCTGGGGCTGCTGCTGCTGTAGTGTCTGCTCCGCCCCCCCAGAGCATCGGCTCTAATGATGACTGCTTCGCCTGTGCCTCTGCTTGCTCTGCGCTCCTGTGCGTGTGTCAATGCCTCTTTCAGTGCTGCGAAGCGGTGTCTCGGCTGCTGGAAAACGTTCTGCTCCTGTTCTAGTGTCAACATGGCGCATCTGTGCCGTGCGGTGGAAAGAATCTCGTCCGTCGGCGCAACTGAGCAGTTAGATCCAATAGGCATTGGAGGAGCGTTGCTTGGAGCCATCTGTCCAATCGCTGAAGAGTTCAGGAAGGAAGTATTGCTGGGAACAAGATGGCTGCCTCCACATGGGTCTGCACGTGTGCCAGAGGTCTCCAGTGCAACAGGATTTGAAGAGGATGGCTGTGGGAGCCCGCTGGGGATGGAGGCCATATCAGGTACATCCCGGGTTGCTTCAGACTCCCTCGTCATTTGTTTGGAGGCTGGCGCCGATTTTGATTTCTTTGCAGGGTCTTTGGAGGCTTTCTTGCTGATCTCCCATTGAGAGTCCTTAGCAAGCCTGGGTGCCCTGCTGGCTTCCACTGCTGCTGCCAGAGTTAGGGCCAGGAATTCCTGGAGAGCATGCCCGAGGGATTTGTGTGCTCTTGGGGACATCTGGGCACAGTGAGGGCAGTCTTCTACCGGATAGTCCTTGCCCAGGCAATGGAGGCATTTTAGATGAATATCAGAATTATCTTCCTGGAGCACATGGATCATTTCTTAAACCCCGGTTTAGACATCGTGGAGGTACCACTGAAGGTATGTTTATATTGCTTGAAGTAAGGATCAGGTTTAGGAGAGAAGAGAAGTCCGTCTTGATGCAAGGCTGAAGAATTGGAAAACAGACCAGCTGGGGCAGGACAGGGGGTAAGGCTAGTTGGCTCATGCTCAGAAGGGCAAAAAGCCCTTCTGAGCTATGGAGAGGACTTCCGTCCCAGTGCCACTGGATGACATCACCAGGTATGGATGATTCATCCTGCTTGTCCTAGGAGAAAACATTATATTAAGTGAAACAATGGGTCTACACAGAAGAAAAGGAGTTAATCCTTTCATTCAAAGAAAAGGAGGTGAGGGAGAAAGAGGTTGCTTACCTATAAGGGTGGTTCTCCTTGGACAGCAGGAGAAATCAGCCACACAATCCCCCCCCCACACCTCCTCTATAGGTTGAAGTATCTAACCCTATCATGCTCCTAATCTTACTATGCTTTGGGAGTGACTGAGGAACCAACTGTGTGGCTGATTATATCCTGCTTGTCCATAGAGAAATATACTCTTCCAGGACAAAAAGGTGAAATTAGGCCTCACCTGCTAATTGATGTTCCTTGAGGGAGTCCAGTCCAGTCCAGGGTAGTGTCACCTCACTGGCAACTTGGAGATTGAGCATGTCATGTTTGATGACATCAGGGTAAACAGACTGGTGGCACCTCCTACCACAACCAATATTCAATTGACAAAGCAGTCTCACAAAAGTAACTTTACAATAACCAAAATGGAACTATATACACTAAACCCCTCCCCCTCAGACAGCAGAAATCCACCCTGCTCCTGAGGGAGAGATCGCTCACCATCTTTGAAATCACTGCCCCTGGCCTCGCCTGGAAACTCCTGACTAAGTCGCGTCACGCTGGGAAACCTTCATCTCAAGCATAATCTCTATGCTTCTGCTAAATGACTGTGCCTCCAACTCCAATATATGCTGAACTTCAAGGCCAGAGACAGCTGTGGAGCCAAAAGGAAAAAAAACATACACCTTGTGGGATAGGGACTGGACTGGACTCACTCACTCACTCAAGGAACGTCATTTAGCAGGTAAGGCCTAATTTCACCTTCCTTATCACTCCTCCCATCCAATCCCACACCTGTGGGATGTACCATAGCAGTAATAAAAATGGGAGGGACCTGCAAGACTGGCCTGAAGAACTGCTGCTCCAAAACACACGTCCCCTGCCATCCAATCTATAATGTTACATAAGATATGCCATACTGGGTCAGACCAAGGTCCATCAAGCCCAGTATCCTGTTTCCAACAGTGGTCAATCTAGGTCATACGTACCTAGCAGTTTCCCCAAAAGACACAGCTTCCACAATGCTTGTATTGGGTCAAGCATTGATATCCTGGGTCCCTTTTTAATAATGGTTTATGGACCTTTCCTCCAGGAACTTGTCCAAACCTTTTTTAAAAACAGCTACACTAACAGTCTTTACTACATCCTCCGGTAACAAATTCCAGAGTTTGATTACACGTTGAGTGAAAAAATATTTTCTCTTATTTGTCTTAAATAGGTTACCCTGTAGCTTCATTGCATGTCCCCTAGTCTTTCTATATTCTGATAACGTAAACAATCGATCTACGTATACCCGTTCCACTCCATTCATTAATTTATAGACTTCTATCATATCTCCCCTCAGCTGTCTCTTTTCCAGGTTAAAGAGCCCTAACCTTTTCAGCCTTTCTTCATAGGGGTATCCTTCCATCCCCTTCACCATTTTAGTGGCTCTTCTCTGAACCTTTTCTAATAACGCTATATCCTTTTTAAGATACGGTGACCAGAACTGCACATAATATTCAAGTTGCGGTCGCACAATGGAACGATACAGAGGCATTATAATATCCTTTGTTTTATTTTCCATTCCATTCCTTATGATACCTAGCATTCTATTTGCTCTCTTGGCTGCCGCTGCACACTGGGTGGAGGGTTTTAACATGTTATCCATAATGACGCCTAAATCTTTTTCCTGGGTGGTGGTTCCTAATGTGGAACCTTGCATCGTGTAACCATAGTTTGGGTTGTTTTTCCCTAGGTGCATAACTTTGCACTTATCCACATTAAATTTCATCTGCCATTTTAATGCCCAGTCTTCCAATTTATCAAGATTCTCTTGTAATTTTCCACAATCCTCATGGGTTTTAACAACTTTAAATAGTTTTGTGTCATCTGCAAATTTGATAACCTCACTCGTTATTCCCTTTTCCAGGTCATTTATAAATATGTCAAAAAGCAGTGGACCCAGCACAGATCCCTGGGGTACACCATTATTCACCTTTCTCCATTGGGAAAATTGGCCATTTAGCCCTACCCTCTGCTTTCTATCTTTTAACCAGCTCCTGATCCACAATAGTACACTGCCTCCTATCCCATGACTCTAGTTTTGCCAAAAGTCTCTGATGAGGGACCTTGTCAAAGGCTTTCTGAAAGTTCAAATACACTATATCAACCGACTCACCTTTGTCTATCTGTTTATTCACACCTTCAAAAAAACATAACAGATTAGTAAGACAAGATCTTCCTTGTCTAAAGCTATGTTGGCTGTCTCCCATTAAGCCATGACTATCTACATGTTCAGAAATTTTGTTCTTTATGATGGTTTCTACCATTCTTCCCGGTACTGACGTCAGGCTCACAGGTCTGTAGTTTCCGGATCACCCCTGGAACCCTTTTTAAAAATTGGCATTATGTTGGCCATCCTCCAATCTTCAGGTATTACAGATGATTTTAATGATAGTTCATAGATTACTAATAGTAGGTCTGCAATCTCATATTTCAGTTCTTTCAACACCCTTGGATGTGTATCATCTGTTCCAGGTGACTTGCTACTCCAGTTTATCAAATAGTTGTAATACATCTTATTTATTTATTTATTCAATGTATCGATATTTCCTTCAATTCTTCCGCACCTTTAAATACCACTTCAGTCATGGGTAACATCCCTACATCTTCCTGTGTTGATGAAGGTATGTTGCGACGACCAGGTTGCTGCCCTGCAAATATCCCCTAGTGGCACCAGATGCAACTCCACCCACGACACAGCCTGTGCCCAAGTTGAATGTACTCTCAACCCGATTGGCAACTGCTTGTGATGCAGCAAATATGCCAAGGAGATGGCCCCCCTCACCTATCGGGAAATGAAGGAACTTCAACGCTGCTTCATCTTTTCATGCACCTTCAAATACAAACAACCAGTCTGACCTCCTAAATGACTCAGTTGCCTTCAAATATCTCCGCAACACTTGACGGACTTCCAACTGATGAAGTAGCAGATCTTGCAGGGTTCTTCCTGCTCCCGAAAACAGTGGAAGTAACAAGGAATGACTCTGTGTGGGCCATCTTCGCAATAAACTCTTCTGCAGTAGTTGCATGTGTGCCCGTGCGAAGGGCACGACCTCGATGGTTGCTGCCATGGAGCCCAACACCTGCAGATAATGCCAGGCTATTGACGTATGCATGCTGCAAAACCTTCTGATCTGTGCTTGCAATGCAGGCATCCGACCTTCCGGCAAGGACACTTGCCCTGCTGCTGTCTAAAATTAGGTCCCTAGATGCACCAAGTCCTGCGTGGCCCTGAGTTGACTCTTTGTGAAATTTATCACTCATCTGAGATTCTGTAGATATACAATCACTACTGCTGTGACTCATTCGCTCTCGCTCTTTGACTTTGCCCCGCTGAGCCAATCATCCAGGTATGGATGCACAGGTATCCCTTCCTGCCACAACCACCATCATCACCTTTGCAAATGTGTGTGACTCACTGGCTAATCCAAATGGCATCGCCTGAAACTGGAAGTGGCCTATGGGCACCGTGAACCTCAAACTGTTGGTGCTCTTCCCGAATCGGGATGTGTAAGTAGGCTTCTGTGAGATCCAGGGAAGTCAAAAATTCTCCTTCTCTGACTGCCACAATTACCGACCTCAAAGTTTCCATATGGAATCGTGGCACCTGCAAGAACCGATTGATCTGTTTGAGATCGAGGATGGGCCAGAAGGACCCTCTTTCTTGGGGACTACAAAATTGATTGAGTATCAACCATACCTACATTGGTCATTCGGCACCCTGCATATGGCTTCAAGGTCTAGGAGTCTTTGCAATGTCTCCTGCATAGCCTCTCGCTTCCGAGCCACTTGCACCGTGAGAGGATGAAGGCATCCACGAGAGGAATCTTTAACTCTAAGGCGTAGCCCTCTCGGACGACCTCTAACACCCACTGATCAGACGTAATTTGCGCCCACACAAGATAAAAGTCCTGCAGCTGACCCCCCATAGGCAACACTTCTGTGGGAGTGACCATCATGTCATTGTGACTTTAGGAGCTGTGGAGGTGGAAGAGAATAAAACCTCTACCCCAGACCCCACAAAGGACTGCCCCCTGGATGGGAATCGGCCTCTCTGATGGGGTGCAAAGTGGGTTTGCTCTAAATCACCGTTAGTTTGATGCTTGCCATCTCTGAGGTCTGGCCACCCTAACAGTGTTCTGCTTGTCTTCGGGAAGGCCACCACCTTTGGACTCTCCCAAGTCCTTTACCAGTTTCTCCTGAGTTTCTCTGAACAAAAGCTTTCCCCGGAAGGGTATCTTGCTGAGAAGGGATTTAGAAGAGACATCACTTGACTAATTTTGCAGCCAGAGATAGCAACAAGCTGCTATTGCTGCCGCCATTCCCTTGGCCAGCCCACTGATCAGGTCATAAAAGGAATTGGCCAAATAAGCCACCCCAAACTCCAACTTGGCCGCCTCCAATGGGAGTGGCTGGGATGCCCCCAGAGATGCAATGAGCCCTTGCGTCCAACACAAACAAGCGTGTGCCACGAAGGCCCTGTACACTGACACTTGTAATGAGAGGGAGTTGATATCAAAGGTCTGTTTTAGGAGCGTCTCCACTTACCTATCCTGGACATCCTTAAGTGCCGAACTCCCTTCAACAGGTATAGTAGTTTTCTTCATCACCGCAGACACCGCTGCATCAACCTGGGGCAAACGCAGCAGGTCCTTATCCTTCTCCGGGACCAGGTACAGCAGAGACATCGTAAACATAACCTTCAGTACAGCCTCTGGTAGATCCCATTTATCCTGGATCATCTGTCTGATCACCCGGTGCATAGGGAACCCCTTCTATGTCTTCCAGACTGCCTGGAAGAGCAGATCCTCCAGTGGTTCCTCCTCCAACAGGGCCTCTGTACCCATGTTTAGGGCCTTCAATGAATGTGTGATCAATGCTTCTTTCCTGTTTCACTGTCAGATCCATGCTGTTTGTCCTTTACTTACTCCACAGGCTCTTACCACTCTTATGTTGTCCCTTGTCATGTCTCATCTTCTGTAATTCTGTTCTTGCCGGTATTCCCCAGTCCCAACTGCACAGATTACAATGTATCCAAAACACAGCAGCACGTATTATTACTCATTATACTCATCAGGAGCACGTAACCCCACTTTTCATTCATCTTCACTTGCTCCCCATAGACTCTCGTATTCACTTTAAACTCCTCATCATTGTTCATCAGGTTGTCTACACCCATATCTCACAGTATTTGGCATATCTTCTTCAGTTTCACACCCCTAGTCGTAACGGTCAGCACACATAAATCAACTCCATCTCTCCTCTCCCTCCCATGCCCATTTGCAATCAACCCATACCTCTGCCTTTTTCTTTGTTGGACCCGCACTTTGGAATTCTCTACCCACCTCCCTCAGGCTGGAGCAAAACCACCGCCATCTATGCTCCTCTGCCTTTGACCTTCCTACCCCCCCCCCCCCCATGTGATTTCCTTCTTTTTTGTTTTCAGTGTTGTCCAATCCCATCTGGTATATTTGGTTACACTATTCTCTGTCCTGTCATGCATTGTAACTTCCTTTCACTTTTCGGCCATTGACCATTCTTGTAATTTTAGCAATTGTACACCGCTCTGTTTTTTTTAAAATGAAGGGCAGTATATCAAATATAATAAACATAAACATAATGCTGACAGCTCTTCCCTTCGAAAGACGTGCACTATGCGTGACTCTTACTCCTGAGGACCTCACCTTCCTCCAAATCCATTTCCTCGGCCTGCTCCTCGCCATTCTCTTCTTCATCGTCATCTTCCATGGACTGGAAAGACACCATCTCCCCCCCAGGGTTCATCCTCCAGTCTCCAATTTCTAGGGCCCAGCTCATCCTGTGCTCTGTCCACCGAAAGCGCTCCCAGCTCGGTTAGTTTAGGTCCCTTGCCTTGCGCTCATCCCGTCTCTTGCTTCAGGCAGAAGGCCTTGTACAGGAGGAGGACAAACTCCGGGGAAAGCACCCCTTGTAACCCCCTTTCTGGTCCTTTTCCAGCCAGGCCTTCGGGACTTTAGATTTTTCCTGCTTTTTCTTGGGCCCCTGTGCCTGTGGCGATAAGGTCTGTGAACCTCCCTTACCCGTTTCAGCCTGCACTGCAGGGATGGTGTCGTTTGGGCACTCATAGTGTGCGAAGAACTTGCCCTGCCTGAGGGGCCCGGCCCACTGTTGTCGTGGCCTTCCAAGAGAACCTTCTTCCACAGACCTGGACTCTGCCTCGCAAGCATGACAGAATCCAGCACTGGAGGCAGACCCCCCCACGCGAACCGCACACTAGGCAGGTGGCCTTTGGGGCCATTTTTTTTTCATTCCATCAGGCAAAGAGAATTCCTGCACCAGTCAGCCCTACTATCCTGACTAATACTGCTGCTAATTTAAACGACAGGCTCTCTTTCCCCCTGCAACCCAGTAGCACTGAAGTAAAACAAAAAAACGTGATTGCTTCCCCGCATCTGTTTAACCCTCCTCTTCCCCCGGACTGCTGTTCGAAATGAAAAGGAAACTAAAATGAAAACCAAAAGAAAAAACTACACAGGCTTAGCAAGATGGCCTCCGCTCCCTCATGGCACGGGAAAACCCCGGTGCCAACAACATGTGCTGCCTATCTAGCCCCCAAATGCTGCCGACCAGCACTCACCGCACTTGGTCTTTCCACCACCAGCACTCCCGACCTGATGCTCAGCTTCCCAGAGAACTTCAGCCGCATCAGCAGTGCCCTAACTGAGGCTCACCGTCTGATCTCTCCGCTCACTGCGGGCTCAGCGGGAGGGCTTCAGGCATGATCCTGTCTCTCAGCAGAGGAACGCCCGCTGTCAGACTGCACTTAGAAGCCCCCAGTAGGCTGCCGATTTCGTACACTGCAGTCCTACCCTCCCAGATAGCAGCCTGCACTCTGCTTTTTTGTTTTTACTTTATTGAGCCTGTCCCAAACCAAGGAACCAACAAGTTAAGTCAGCCTGCTGTTCCCATGCCTAAATTTCAATTAAGAGGAAACTCAGCAATATCTTTCCTAGAACACTAAGTTCCTAATTTGTTCTTTCAGTGAGTCCCTATGTGGAAACACCTCACCCCAGCTGCTTGGAGACTGAGATACTGGTTGTGGTGGGAGATGCCACTGGTATGTATACCCTGATGTCAAACATGACATGCTCAGTCTCCAAGCTGCTGTGAGGTGACACTACCCACAGGTGCAGGACTGGACTGGAGGAACGATAAGGAAAAGAAGGTTATTTATTATTTGATGTAACTAAATTGGTTAACTGTAAACTGCTTTGATCTCGTGATAAGGCAGTATAAAAAAGCACATAAGTAAATAAATAAAATAAATAAATAGGTTATGCTCAAGAGGGAGAACACTTTTCTTTCTGCATTTGGACCCTGACTCCCTGCAGAATCCTTTGCTCAGCACAACCTTGATACAAAGTACAGTTATTTATTGCTTTTACGGCATGTTCCAATCACGCTGGCTCATTAAATTACTCACTGTTAATCTATAAAACTCATGTCTACTTATAACTGGTGTGTGTCAGAGGAGGTGACTGCTCCGGTCTCTGCATGTATGTGCGTCTCTCTCTGCCTTTTCATGTTCTCCTCTTTGGATGTTAGCATCTGTCTGAGATTTCTATGGCCTCTTTTTTTTGTATATCTTGCTGTCAGCCTCTGTGCCTTTTATCAGCTATCCAACAGAGATCTTCAGCACATCATGGGAGTGGAGGGAGCTGCCTGGTGATTAGAGCAGAGGGCTAGAAACAGGGAAGTCAGGGTTTGAATGCCACTGCTTCTTCTTGTGACATTGGGCAAGTTACTTTACCCTTCATTGCATCACATACAAACTTAGGGGCCGATACAGCCAGGACTCAATAGAGTTTTATTTTGTCACTGAAGGCAGTTCTATATCTGGACACCAACCCCTGACAATTACCAAAATCATTGGTGGCCTGTGGTCCCATATTCTCCCCTCCCCTTTCACAAAATCATTAGAGGCCCATGGGCACCAAAGGTCATCCCTGCAGCCACTTTAAGAAGTTATTGGTGGCTCTGTGGGCCTCCAATAACCTCCCTACGGTACCTTTAACTGAACGGGAGGCAGGAGTGATGGCCATAAGCTCCTGCTTCCACACTGCCATTCCTCAAAATGGTGGCTCCTGATCCCATGTGATGCATCTTGGGGTTGCACTGCCCAGGGGCTGGGAGCCTCAGTCTGCCAAATAAGGAAAGAAAATCCTAATTTGGTAATGACCCACCCCCTGCGGTGCATCCTAGGACACACCATACAGGGTCAGCATGTCAAAACTTGTGCAATATACAGGGGCTGCTAACGCAGACTCCTGTGTGCATGTGTTTGGCTTGCTCTCCTGGTTTAGTGTTGACGTTTTGCGCACAGGTAATTTTCATGCTGTTTGCTTATAGCATTGCTGTGCTGTGAAACCCCTCACTAACGCAGGCTTTCTGCCTCGGTCCCTTACATTGTAAGTCCTCTGAGGATAGGAAAATATCTACTGTACCTGAATGTAATTCGCCTTTAACTTCTGAGAAAAGGGATAAGCTAAATCCAAAACAGCCGAATCCAGAAGACAGACAATAGTTTTCCAGAAAAAGCTCAGAAAGCCACAACATGAATTCAAATTTTACTTAAGCAACCAAAGTAAAGGACACTCTAGATTCTGTAAACTTTGGCCTGACAGTAAGTTCTTCCAGAAGGCTATATAAACACTACAATAAGAGGTACTAAGGGCCCTGTGGGCAATAAAGAAACACCTGATCAATGTGAACACCCCAGTAAAACTATTAATAAAATTACTGGTGAAAATCATTCAATAATTATCCTACGTGAGAGTGATGCATTGGGTCTATACAGAATGAGGCAGAACCCCAACAAAACCCTTCACTTCCGGGTCTGCAACAAACCCTCTGTACCCTTCAATAATTGCAGGGCAGGACTTGGGACTATTCCCCTTACAAAAAAGAAACATTCAAATTCTGGTATCAGCTCAGTTATAGCTACACAGGTATCTTGTGACATAACATGTGTGCCACATCATAACACTCATTGCCAGGACTCACACAACAGCTCTACCTAGGAAAAAGCAACACTGCAAATATTACACAGGGCTCCAGAACACCAATTCTCCATGGACAAGCAGGATGCGTCAGCCACACCTGGTGACATCATCCAATGGTACCACGGGACGGAATGCTCTCCTATAGCATATGTCCTGGTGCCCCTACCCCTGGTGCCACACCTACCTGGCTCAGTTTCATTTCTTCCACCCAGCAAACTACCAGCTCTCCTGAATTCACCAACAAAAGAAGAATCAGCATGGAAAAAGAAAGCAAAGAAAAATCAAGCAAACCTGGTTTCAAAAAGTGCCCAAAGTGTGCCAGAAAGATGAATTCCACAGACTCTCAAGATCGCTTTGTCCGCTGCCTGGGAGAGGCTCACCACATGAAGGATTGCCCCCACAGTGTCCGCATGTCTCCCAGGGCACATCTGTCATGCAACCACACACTTCAAGACTTCTTAATGGCCTCCGAGAAAACCCAGGACCACTCTGTCTCCTCTTCCAAATGCCAGACCGATGATAGGAACAAAGTAAAATGGCCAGCGGGCAGAGAAAAGGGTATGGAGCACAATGTGACCGTCGGCAATATGGCTGCCAGTAAGGCTCCCTCAAAGAGACCCTCCTCTTCACGGGATATGCCCCCCGAGGTCCCCATCTTTGGTGCAACATCGAAATGCCTCCTGTAGCCAACCCAAACAGCCTCTAAGTCCGCTGACCCCCAGCCAGCTCAGGCCCCCGCGGCAGCAGCAGCTCACTCTGAAGCGTCCCCTCTGTGCAGAGAAAGCTGCATCGCTTGTGGTCCTGCACCCGCCGGCACGATTTGTCAGCACGGAAGTGATGCAAGCTGTTGCCACACCGACAGAGGAATCCCTCCTCAACATGCTGATATCGGCACAGACAGGATCCCTGCTTTGAACAGACCGTGTCGATGCAAGCAAAGCAGTTCCAGTGCCAACAGCTCCCACAGCAGCTGCTACACCGTGGGAAAATGCTGCAGGTGCCAGCACAGCTCTAGGAAGTCTTCGAGAGGCTCCAGCTCATACTCCCCAATGTCATCCCCCTGCTGGCATTGATACAACAGCAACAGGGAGAATGACAAACCTCGGAACAGCACACCTACATGGGACAACCAGGCAGCCTTGCTGGACCTACTATCCTGCTTACTGGTGCAGCATGATGCAAGACAGACATCACGGGCACAGTCCACCTCAGCCCCACCAACAGCTCCCTCTCAACCACTTAGGACACCTTCATAGAGGTTGCCGATGCCAACAAGCTTCTCCCCAGGCCCATACACAGACAGCAAAGGGGAGGAAGCGGTCTGACACCCATGAGCAACTCACGTCAGACCTCAGATGAAGGGGAGGCCCTCTCCCAGCCGTCACTAACATCATCGTCACACCTGCCGCCTCCACCAGAGGACCTAACATACGCAAAGTTCTTCCAGACGTTATCCATCTGTCAGGCACTATCCCCATTTGACACGCCAGACCCCAGGAATTAAGTACTTGGCCTGCTAAAATTCCTCGACGTGCTCAGGTCAGTCGTCTCTATCCCAGTTCACCAACTGCGCCTGGAAAACCTCACACAGGTCTGGCAGGTGCCCGCATCCAGTCCTGCCACATCCTGCAGACTAGAGGCAAAGTATCAAGCACAACCCACCCCAGGCTTTGACAAACCGCAGCTGCCTCACTAGTCCATCTTGGTGAAGTCTGCATTAAAACAGTCAAAGAGCTCCCGCTGCCACACCAATGTACCTCCAGGGAAGGATTACAAGCTCCTGGATGACTCAGGGAGGAAGACATACTAAGCCTCTAGGCTGAGTGTGAAGATTGCATCCAATCAATTTCAGCAAGTGCTGTATCTGGACATGATACTGGACAGCCTCAAGAGAGCATTCAAGGGCCTTGGCATAGATGCCAAGGCCTCCATCCAGCCCCTTTTGGGAGACCTAGGGGAGGTGTGGCAAACACCTGATACACTCGGTCTTTGACTCTGCAGCTAGGATGGCCGCTAAGGCCATCACTTCTAGACACATGGCTTGGCTCCAGGCATCAGGCCTTTGTGAAGAAATGCACGAATGACTGGCAGATGCCCCCTGTACGGGCGAAAACCTCTTTGGCGAAAAAGTCAAGGAAACTGTAAACGACCTGAAAGATCGCTGCTCCACCCTCCAAACCCTGGCTTTAGATGGCCTCGAGCACAGCTCCAGTACTCACAAGTTGCAAGTCTCTTACCAGTGCAGATACTACTCCTCCTCTAAGTGTTACCAACCGTATCATAAGTGGCAGCCCCAATGGACCAAGCAGCAATAATACCAGTCCTATCACCAAAAGCCTCACCAGAAGAACCGCTGACAGCAGAAGCAGTCAGCAACGCCATTGGGGAAGAGCATCCCCTCCTTTTGATGCTGCAACCAACAGGACCCTGCCAGTGGGGAGGGGGGGGGGGATGGATCCTCGACAAAGTGGTTGCCTCTCCTCCTTCAAGGAGGCCTGGATGAACATCACAACTGACAAGTGGATCCTACAGAAAATTTACACGGTACTGGATACAATTCTCTTCAACCTCACATCAGTGATCCCGCCTTACCAGCCACATCCTGGACCACTTTCTCTCTTCCACGGTGGAGGAGATCCAGTCCCTCCTAGCAGCTGGAGTTATTGAACAAGTGCCACCAACACAGATGGGGCATGGGTTTTACTCCAGATACTTTCTCATTCTCAGGAAATCTGGGGGCTTGCGCTCCATCCTTGATCTGAGGGGCCTCAACAAATTCACCCACAAAGAATGCTTCCAGATGTACTCCCTGGGATTCATCCTGCCTCTTCTACAACCTCACCATAAGAACATAAGATATGCCATACTGGGTCAGACCAAGGTCCATCAAGCCCAGTATCCTGTTTCCAACAGTGGCCAATCTAGGTCGCACGTACCCAGCTGTTTCCCCAAAAGACACAGGTTCCGCAATGCTTGTACTGGGTCAAGCATTGATATCCTGGGTCCCTTCTTAATAATGGGTTATGGACCTTTCCTCCAGGAACTTGTCCAAACCTTTTTTAAACCCAGCTACACTAACAGCCTTTACTACATCCTCCGGTAACAAATTCCAGAGTTTGATTACACGTTGAGTGAAAAAATATTTTCTTTTATTAGTCTTAAATAGTTTACCCTGTAGCTTCATTGCATGTCCCCTAGTCTTTCTATATTCTGATAACGTAAACAATCGATCTATGTTTACCCGTTCCACTCCGCTCATTAATTTATAGACTTCTATCATATCTCCCCTCAGCCGTCTCTTTTCCAGGTTAAAGAGCCCTAACCTTTTTAGCCTTTCTTCATAGGAGTATCCTTCCATCCCCTTAACCATTTTGGGGGCTCTTCTCTGAACCTTTTCTAATAACGCTATATCCTTTTTAAGATACGACGACCAGAATTGCACACAATATTCAAGGTGCGGTCTCACCATGGAACGGTATAGAGGCATTATAATATCTTTTGTTTTATTTTCCATTCCTTTCCTTATGATATCTAGCATTCTATTTGCTCTCTTGGCTGCTGCTGCACACTGGGCCGAGGGTTTTAACATGTTATCCACAATGACGCCTAAATCTTTTTCCTGGGTGGTGGTTCCTAATGTGGAACCTTGCATCGTGTAACCATAGTTTGGGTTGTTCTTCCCTAGGTGCATAACTTTGCATTTGTCCACATTAAATTTCATCTGCCATTTTGATGCCCAGTCTTCCAATTTATCAAGATCCTCTTGCAATTTTCCACAATCCTCTTGGGTTTTAACAACTTTAAATAGTTTTGTGTCATCTGCAAATTTGATAATATGTTTTGTACATAGTTACAGTTTTACCCTGTTGTTCCAAGTTTAAGTTTCCTGTTATAATGTAAGCACACCAGTGTCCTCTGAATGTGCAGCCTCTGTTATTTGTAAACCGCACTGAAAACAAATAGCGCGGTATATAAAAGATGTTAAATAAATAAATAACCTCACTCGCTATTCCACTTTCCAGGTCATTTATGAATATGTCAAAAAGCAGCGGAGCCAGCACAGATCCCTGGGGTACACCACTATTCACCTTTCTCCATTGGGAAAATTGGCCATTTAGCACAACCCTCTGCTTTCTATCTTTTAACCAGTTCTTGATCCACAGTAGTACACTGCCTCCTATCCCATGACTCTTTAGTTTTGCCAAAAGTCTCTGATGAGGGACCTTGTCAAAGGCTAGCCTCACTGGACCTGCAGGACATTTACGCCCACATCCCCATCCACTCAACACACAGAAAATTCCTATGCTTTTGCATCCTGAAACAACACTACCAGTACCGCATGCTCCCCTTTAGTCTCTCACTGGATCCGAGGGTATTCATGAAATGTGTACTGTTCCTTAGAAAATCTGGGATCTGTGTCTTCCTCTACCTGGACAACTGGCTCATATCAATCTCCTCCAGAAATGGGGCACAGAGGTCAATACAGGACTCAGTCTCCCTGTTGTCCACCCTAGTATTCCTAATCAACTTCAAGAAGTCCCAGCTTCAGCCAACGCAGGCCCTCAAATTCATCAGGGTCTCTCTGCATACCGCAGATGAAAGCCTTCCTCCCTCGACTGAGGTGGGACAACATCATCTTCCTAGCTCGCTCAGTGACCATCTCCAGCAATGTCTCAGCCCAGACACTGCAATGGCTCCTAGGCCACATGACAGTGATGACCCAAGTCCTTCCCCATGCCATATTGCACATGTGGGTTATACAATGGCACCTGAGGCAAAACTGTAACCAAAGATCACAGCCCATGTCCTGCAGAATCAACACAGACCAGAGGGCATGGAGCTCGCTCAACTAGTGGTTGTGCAAGAAGCACCTTGCCCAGGGAAAACCATTCCAAGTCCCCCAGCATGACCTATTTCTCACCACAGATGCCTCCAAGTTGGGATGGGGGGGACCCACCTCCGCACCCAGGGAACATGGATGGAACTGGAGAGTCATCTGCACATCAACCTCCTGGAACTGTGGGTGATCAGATATGACCTCCAAGCCTTTTCGGAATGGATCCTCGGCAAAGTGGTGCTGATCCAAACTGACAACCAAGTCGCCATGTTCTACATCAACAAGCAAGGAGGCATGGGATCCCTGCCCCTATGCAGGGAGGCTCTCAGCAAGAACTGCCACCTCCAAGCGGTTTACCTACCTGGTGAGAGCAACCAGCTGGCGGACAAGTTCAGTCACCAGCTAAATCCACACGAATAGTCCCTCAACGTAAAAGTCTCAGAGGACCTGTTCTGGCACTGGGGCCAACCTGAGATGGATCCCTTTGCCCATCCCTCCAACTCCAAATGCCCGAAATTCTTCTCCAGATCTCATCAGGGCGGAGGTCTGCAGCGGATTCGTTTGACCTGCACTGGGGGAATGGCAAGCTCCTCTATGCTTACTCTTACCCCACTCATTTCTAGAGTGATACAGAAAACCATCTGTGACCAGGCCACAATCATCCTCATTGCCCCCTACTGGTCAAGACAGATGTGGTTCCCCTTCCTCCAACACCTGGCCAATGGACTACCACTCTGGCTACCCCTGAGATTGGACTTCATCACTCAGGTGGGGGGAGGACCCTCCACCCCAACCTGGCTGCACTCGCACTGACTGCCTGGAGATTGAGAGGTCCAGCGGTTCATCCTTGCAGCCAGGCAGGACTCTGCCTGGTGGTCTTACTCACTAATATGGATTCACATATAAAATATCTAACTAAAAAAATACATTACAAACTCAAAACACTAAAACAATTAAGACCATTGATTCATCTACAAGACTTTATTAATATAATTCATGCTATCATCACCCCACATTTTGATTATGCAAACACAATACTTAATGGCATTTCAAAACAAAATATTAAAAAGATACAAATAATTCAGAACATAGCTGCCAGGATGATTATGAATATAAGCCCACTTGAACATGTTACACCAATTTTGGCTGAACTTCATTGGCTACCTATTTACTCCCGAATCAAATATAAAATTCTTGTCACTACATTTAAACTTATAAATAATCTTGCACCATCGGCACTCAATACACTGATTAATATAGACATCGATAAACGATCCCAAAGAAGCAGAAACTTAAATACCTTAACAATACCAAAAGATTTCACAAAAGCCAGAAAACAAACAAATAAGAGAGCTTTCTCACACTCTGCTCCAATTCTTTGGAACAATCTACCTGACAACATTCGCCTGCTATCTGATATAAAGGAATTTAGAAAAAAATTAAAAACTCACTTATTCATATTACACTACAATACACCCTCAGAACAGAATACTCAAATAGATACAGGCTAACATTTATACATTATTATTACATACTCTATTTTCAAAATAAATATCACTAATACACTATTAACCATACCACACTCTCATTCACATGATGATTATAGATTTAAACTAACAATGTATATATCTTCTAATATGTTATATCTGTAATGTTACAACATTCCTTGTAAATTATAATTATCTGTTCTATGTAAACTGACTTGGTATATTACATACCAATTAACCTACTGTTCCATGTAAACCGCACTTGATACTAGGGAAAGAGCGGTATATAAATAACTGTTAAATAAATAAATAAATAAATAAATAAATAAAGTGGAAATGATTCGACTCCTGGTGCGTGGAAGTAGGCCTTGACCCTCTGTCCTGCTCTCTCCCTCAGGTCCTCCAATACCTCACCATCCTTGCCCAAGCGGGGCTTCAGAACTCCTCCATTAAAGTCTGCCTCTCTGATATTTGCTGCTTTCCATGACTGCATTGAAAATGTCCCCCTCTCCATGCACCCGCTTGCCTCAAGATTCATGAAGGGATTAGTCAAACTAAGACCAAGAGTTCAGAAACCAGTACCCCTATGGGATCTGTCCACTGTCTTACAACTATTCATGAGAGTTCCCTTCGAACCACTGGCCGACACCCCCTCAAGTATCTCATGTGAAAACCTTGTTCCTGATTGCCATCATCTCAGCCTGACGGGTCAGTGAGCTGCAGGCCTTGGTCAGGCACCCACCATACACCGTCCTCTATCCGGAGTGTGCTATGCTGTGGACACACCCCAAGTTCCTGCCGAAAGTGGCATCCCCATTCCACATCAACCAAAGCATCGAGCTCCCCACCTTCCACCTGGAGTCACACGCCACCCCGGAGGAATGCCGCCTGCACATCCTAGACTGTGTGCGGGCACTAAACATCTACCTCAAGAGGACCAAGGTGCACCGCAGGGCCCACAGATCTTCATTTCCTTCGACCCAGGCAAGCCAGAATACCCGGTCACAAAAAGGACCCTCTCCCAATGGATCTCTGTGTGCATTGCCTTCTGCTACTTCCAAGCGGAAGCAGACCCTCTAGCAGCAGTCTATGCACATCAGCTATGTGCCATGGCTGCCACCTTGACAAACTTCCTCGCTGTATTAATACAGCATATTTGCAAAGTCGCAACCTGGTCACCCATGCACACCTTCTAGAGACACTACTGCCTGGACCAGCTAACCCTAGCCGACAACTCCTTTGGCCACACCATCCTCAGAGCAAGCATGCCCACAGTACAAGGACCGCAGGCAGATTAATTCCAGCCTGGGCATAGCACCGCCTCCCAGACTTGACTACGAACTACTGTTGCTGCTGTTGTTGTTGCTGATATTGTTAATACAGAACTTGCTCCATTCTTGTTGTACTGTTCCTTAGACCTGTAGCGAGTCACCTGTTCACTTCTTACTCATGGTTACAAGTTCATGGTTTATGTTGGTTACTCTGTTACTGGAATAAACTCTCGTTTTGCAGCCCCACGGTGTCCTTTATCTGGCTCCATCTGCCCACAGCCGGAAGCAGCTAGGGATTCACCTGGTTTGACTGATGTGTCCTATTTTTCCATGGAGAAAGTGGGGTTACTTACCTGACACAGAGGTTCTCCGTGGACAGCAGGATAAAGTCAGCCATACAATTCCACCCTCCTCCACTACAAATAAAGCCGGAGGCCATATACAAGCACAGCTGAACGTGAACCGGAGAACCTCCGTTACAGGTAAGTAACCTCACTTACACTTCTATGGGGAAAAAAAACAGAACAAGCCAGACTGCTACAGATCCTTAGACAGAAAATACACACTGGTAGAATCCCTTGCCTCAGTCATACATACAGAACACAAATAGACCCTCAAATACCAGATGCAGGACTACAAATTAGCTGATACAGAAATCAGAAATAGAAATATGCAGACAAACTGAAATGTCTGAATTAAGTGCGACAGAGGAGAGAGAGAAACAGAAAGGCACTTCCTGCTATACTGTGCAAAACCCAAAAAAGGGAAGAGATGCACATTTCCCAAAGAGCAAAGAGAGACGACCAGACTTCCCTTCAAAGAATGAGCAGGAAAAGCTGCATCTAATCCTGCGAAAAGAGGAGAAACAGAGCAGCGGGATCCGTGGGATCCTGCAATCTGACTTGAGACAATATGGGCCAGCACCAGAACCTGGGAACTCTCTCTGGTACAGTATTTCTCTTTGCTCTGTGATTTTTCCCTTATCCACTCTCTGTGTTACCTTGGCAACAGGCCTCTAATCTGTCAGGGCTGAAATGTTTCCTGAATCTGAATGTATGAGAGACAGCTCTATGCTCTGTGTATCTCTCTTTCCTCTTCACCTGGCTGAACCAAGAGTCACTGAAAGGCAGGCAGAAAATGTGGCTTCTGTCAGCCTGACAGAAGTGAGAGAAAGAACCTGAAGTCAGCAACAGTTGGCAGCAGCAGCTGCAGATAAAAGCCACAGGAGGGCAAAGATAAGTGCTGACTACAGGTTATTTACAAGTGCTACTGCTATTAAGCAGTTCCAGGAGCAGGGGGCAGAGATAAGGAAGGGCTGACACAGAGCTTGGAGGAGGCACTCCTCCCTCCCCCACCTATAAAGAAAACCAGAGATCAAAAAAGGAACAAGACCAAGAAATGCCAAGCTTAATCTTGCTTCTCTTTCTTACTCTCTGGCTCTTTTCTCTTCCTCTATCTTTCCTGCTTCTCTCTCTCTCTCCTTCTGTTTTCCTCTTTTCCATTTCAAAGACTATTCCGATTCCCTTCTCACTTCTGTGTCTCCTCTTTCCTTATTTCCCCCATTTACATATCTGATACACTCTCTTTTGCTTCAATCTTTGCCTTGTTTCTCCTTTTCCTTGAACCTCTCCCCTGACCCTGTGAAGACCCCTGTCCCCTCACACCAGCCCGCTCCATCTCCTTACTTTGATGGGTCGAGGGATATCTGGCTTCTTAAAGCGCAGTACGATCTGTCCAGCCACGGTCACGCCATAGAACAGGTAGTTTATGAAACCCACATAATTAATGAGGGTATACATATCACTTGTGACCAGCATCAGGAGAGTGGAAATGCACTGATGGGAGAGAGGACACAGTTGTCAGTGTTGTTAAATAGAGCGGATGGATGAATTAAGGGATGGATTTAAGAATGGGTAGGAGCATATGGGATAACCATAAGATGCATAGCTGAAGTAATAGAGAGAGGGCTAATAAATAAGAGGGATAAACTCAGTGAGGAGAAGATGGATGGACCAGCAGAAGGCTAGCTGAATTGATGGAGAGATCCAAGGGCTGGAACAGATAGATTCAATAAAGAAGAGGGATGGGGGTAAGCAGAGAGCATTGCATAAAAGGATGGGCAGGGGTGGGAAAAGATGGAACTGGAGAGTTGGATAGGAGGATGGGTGAGAAAGAGATGCCTGGGGGTTCAGCGGAGGGAGAGAATGACTGGTTGGGAGGATCGGTGAGAGACAGACCAGTAAAAGTGACAGCAGAATAAGAGCAGATGCAGAATTATCACTTACTGTAAAGAGAAGAGCTGGAATGGGGGTGCAACGTTTGACATGAATCATTGCTAGCACACTGGGTAAGTGTCCTTCCCGAGCACCAGCAAAAAATAACCTGCAAACAGCAAGAAGAGAGACTACTGGGTACAAGATCAATAACTCTGGACATAAATGCATAGAACATCTGCAAGGCAACCACATAATGTGTGCACGGACGCCCAACACCTGCATATGCAGAGACATTTATCACAAAGAGATGGAGCAACAGACCCAACATATCAAGGCATCATGGCCACAAGATTTATATTTGATAAACCGCCCTTCATAATTGCATATCTGACCTGGAGGAAGTGAAGAGAGAGCCATTGACGCCTCCAAAGGTGGAAAGGGCCACAGAAATCGGCATGATCCAGGACATGACACCCAGCAGCTTCTCCCCAAATGTCTGAGGGGTGAGGAAGAGGAGGAGGAAAAAACAGAGCAAAGAAATGAATGAAGGGGAACAGTTAAAAAGCCAGCAGAAGGGATGTGAGAAGAGACATACTTACACACAAAGGAAAGAGATGTGAAAGGAAAAGAGAAAACAGATAAGAAAATATTAATTAGGAAACCACACCTACTACTTTATGAGGATACTAGAGAGAGTATAGCAGGACGAACAGCAGAGAGGTTATATATTATTCCCACATTTAAGAGCAAGGGATTACATAACCTTTCAGTTTCAGGATTAGTTAACAGGTTTGGGGGTTTTTTAAATAGCACTTTATAATTTTAGTCAAAGCGGTTTACATTGTAACTTAAACTTGGTAATGTACATTAAACGGGGACATTAATAGCTTGGATTCTTCTGAGGCAATGGAGGGTTAAGTGACTTGTCCAAGGCCACAAAGAGTGGTAGTGTGAATCAAACCCTGGTCTATTGATTCCCAAGCTAGTGCTTTAACCACTAGGCTACTCCGCCGCTCCACTCACTCTTGTTATTCTGGGAGTATTCAGGAAGACAGGGTGCACTAGTGAATAATGCAGAACAACTGCTGTAGGGGTGTGAATTATTCCATTCTGTTTATTTAGAGGATATCAAGAGATGAGGGGACTCTTACCACAGCAACAGCATTGGAGGCCAGAAGCTCCTGAGGAGACATGGCTGTGATGTAGGCAATATTTGCAAACACATACACAAAGGTGACAAGGGGAATGGAGATGAAGATAGCTCGAGGCAGGTTCCTGCAGGAAGAGAGAGAGAAAAAGAGGCAATGGGGAGGTGTGAACAAGAGTCTCCCAATGTATGCAAATAGATCTCATGAATATTGACTAGGGACATCCTGAAAACCAGGCTGGTTTATGGCTTTCCAGGACTGGAGTTGGCTCCTCTGGTTTAACTGATCCCAAGCACGACCTGAATGACATTCAATGACCTCACCATACAGGTATGAACTGGAGAAAAGCGTCCAAACATCCTGACTTGAGCACATGCATGTTGCTTCTGTGCCAAGGGGCTGTGCACAAGTTAGATAGGGAGGAATAAGGACCGAGCCTTCCCTAGGACCGCAAACCAATTCTCCACTCTACCTCTCATCATTGATAATCTCATGTAACTCTGCTTGCTCCTGCCGTTCAAATATGTTTAATCAATTCATACTTTCACTACCTATAATCATCTTTTTGACGTCATGACAGAAACTGCTTCCTCCTGTAATGGCCCAATTAATTGGAATCCCTCCCATAGCACTTGAGAGAGGAAACGTATTTTTTCACACATCAGTCTTTGGCGCTCCGTTTGGTGCAGGCCTGGACTAAGCCTGGCTATTTTCTCCTCCTCTATTTTTAGTCTTCTATCCTTTTTGGAATTTTGCAACTTCTTTGACATTAAGTGTAAACTGTTTGAAACATCCTTTTTGGCTATAAAGTGGTATGACAAATGTTGAATAAACTAAAAATTAGAATGATCTTCATGGTACACCCTCTGAAGCTGACCCCAAATTCCACCTCAGCTCAGGCAGCTCCCATCACCTATTCCTGGGGATCCCTGACAGCAAACCTGGGGTCACATGGAAAAGCCCAGGTGGCCATTTCAAAAGTTGCAATGCCGCAGCCTGTACCGCCGCTCCTCTGGTACCTACTTGTAAGGATCAACGAGTTCTTCCGTAACGTAGTTCAGGAAGTTCCAGCCGCCGTAAGCAAATGAGCCCTGCAGAAATGCGAGTGCGATCAAGCCGATGTCTGGCTCCTGGAAATTCTCGAAGGCATTCTTAGGCTCCAACCAGAAATACTCACCTACAGAGAGAATGTGCAGGTGAGGAAGTGGCATAGAGGCAGACCAAAAATGTGGGAGGGGGGAGAAAAGGACAATCAGTTAATGGGAAAGTGCAAAAACCAGAGGGCAAAAAGCTTCATTTATAAGCTCCTCAGCTTGGCAGTTTGAAAAGCCGCCTAGAGACGTGCTGCCGAGGAAGACCAGAAAGGAATATCATTAGCCAGTGTCACCCAGCACAAATGGAGAGCACAAAACATTTATTTTACTCAGTGCACTCAATGAAGCAGGATCCAGGACTCGTACATAAACACACTTCCACAGCAACAAGCAATCAGTGGCAGTTATTGATGTGTGTGTTTCCATAACTTAACACAGACACTTCCATCATGGCTACAAGGCCTCACCTTAAGTAGCCAGCCAAGTTTCCACTGCTCCCAGGCAAACTGCCTTCAACATCCGAGATAGGGGATCAGCAGTTTCCCACATTAAAAGCACCTTCGACCTCCCTCCCAGAACACAACTCTGCAATGGCAGAGCCCCATATCCCGGAAAAATCCTTCTGTTAGCAAACCTGGATGATCCCGCCCTACAATGCCTTGGATTTCTGGAGCTTTGAGAGGGAAGTAAGCCATGGACTCTTCACATGCAGTCCTGATCTTAAACACCGCACGCAGAGAGCTCAACACAGGTCTCTCAAGCTGCATGAGGCAGGAGGGTCTGTCTGAGGTAAGGCTGCGTCCCACTGTTGAAGCAGTGTATGTATAGTGTAAATTGTGCATGGGGTGTTTCTCTGTGCAGCATTGAGACACATCTCTCTCTTAGGGATGGTGGTAGAAGTGCAGAAACTCTCCTTACCTTTGCAGATCTGCACAATTCCCATAATGATAATGAGTGCAAGTGCTAAAAGTTTTCCAGCTGTGAAGACATCTTGAACCCTTGTTGCCCACCGCACACTGGCACAGTTCACCCATGTCAGAAGCACTGAAACAGATAAGAATGTGATATCTACATTGTTCAGGAAGTTACAAATTTCACCAGAACTGTGCAGATTATTTGGGATATTGCTGTTTGCTGCCTTTTAATCTCCTTGTTTGCATTGTCAGTAAGACAAGACCCACATTTCCAGTTCACAATGTCTCTCTTGTCACTCAGTACCGAAGTGCTTGACTTTATTTTTATTTCCATTTTTGTAGCCGCTAACGCATTAACCTGTGCTTGATGGAAGCAGATGAGGGAGGGTATTAGGCCCATATCAAAAAACACTGGTCAATACATTGCAATTATTTTTAGACCAAGTTCCATTCCAATACACAAGGCTGCATATACACACACGTGTGCTGCAATACCCCTTTGGTCTCTAAAAATTCTCTCTAATCTCCAGGGCAAATTTAGATAGAGGCCAAAAACTTCAGAGAAGTGAACAGGTATTGGGAATGGAAGGTTAAGGTCAAATACTGTTCCTCATAGGAGGCTTATCAACAAACTCAGTAGCTTAGGGATAGATCCCAAGATGGTAAACTGTATCAGAAATTGGTTGACTGACAGACGACAGAAGGTGATGGTACAAGGAGCTCACTCGGATGAAAGGAAGGTGATTAGCGGGGTGCTCCGGGGTCGGTCCTGGGCCCGGTACTGTTCAATGTATTTGTGAGTGATATTGCTGAAGGACTGCATGGAAAAGTCTGTCTTTTTGCAGATGACACGAAAATTTGCAACATAGTGGTTAACATGAGGAATGATCTACAAAAGCTGGAAGAATTTTCTAATGCTTGGCAATTAAGATTTAATGTGAAGAAGTGCAGAGTCATGCACTTAGGAAGCAGAAATCCAAGGGAAATGTACGCGATAGGGGGCGAGAGATTGGTGTGTACGGATCAGGAGAAAGACCTTGGAGTGATTATTTCTGAAGATCTCAAGGTGGCAAAACAGTGCGACAAGGCGGTGGCAAAAGCCAGGAGGATGCTGGGCTGCATACGAAGAGGAATTACCAGCAGAAAGGAAGAGGTACTTATGCCACTGTACAAGTCACTGGTGAGGCCTCACTTGGAATACTGTGTTCGGTTTTGGAGACCATATCTTGCAAAGGATGTAAAAAGACGAAGCTGTTCGGAGAAAGGCGACCAAAATGATTTGGAGCCTGCGACAGAAGCCTTATGAGAAGAGACTTGAAGACCTAAACATGTACACTTTGGAGGAGAGGAGGGACAGGGGAGATATGATTCAGACCTTTAAATACTTAAAGAGAAATAATGAACAAACAAACCTCTTCCAGAGACGGAGAAGCTGCAAAACTAGAGGGCATATCATGAAGCTACAAGGTGGTAAATTGAAAGGCAATGTCAGGAAATACTTTTTCACTGAAAGGGTGGTGGATGCTTTGAATGCGCTCCCGATGGAAGTGGTGGGGGCAAATACAGTGACGGAGTTCAAAAGGGCATGGGACAGACACAGTGGATCCCTTTACAGCAACAAGAAAATATCAAAATAATCTGAACCATCTAATTCCTTAACATATAGGGATATTCTACATGGAGTGGCGGGATCACCCCTGGACAAAGACATGGGGAGGGGGGGCCTGCACGGAGGTACCTACTCTTGGCATCGTACTGGGCAGACTAGATGGACCATACTGGTCTTTATCTGCAGTCATTCATTTACTATGTAAATAGGTCACTGGAGGAGGAAAGTAGCCAGGGGTAAGGGATGTCACATTCAGATTCAGATAACTTTATTGGTATGACAACCTTGCAAGTGTTGCCAAAGCAATATAGTTGTGGGTTAAGGTAAAAAGAAATAAAAAAGAAGACTGAGCAACGAGCAAGTAATGTGCCTGAAAGGAGCAACCTTTCATTCTCCTGAAAGGTCACACTACACACACCTTGATAATATGTATAGCCCATCTACATGGATGTATCCCCAGGCCATACTAACTCCTATACTGTAATATATCATGGACTTCCCAAGAAAACAACTCTCCCTCTGCAACTCGTGCAAAACACCGCAGCGAGAATCATCACAGGAACTGCAAGATACAATTATATAACTCCAACTGTTAAACAACTGCACTGGCTTCCCGTTGCTACATGTGCTAAATACAAATGCATAGTAATCATCTTCAAAATATTAAATAATCTATCCCCGCCAACGCTTCAACCACTGGTCCAAGAATCAGCTACAACAAGAACAAGAAGAAGTACAGACACTAACATCATTGAAACCCCAAAATACTACAAAACATCAAAGCAATTTACTTGCACCAGAGCCTTCTCTCTGTATGCCCCCCCCCAACTTTGGAATCAGCTACCTTCCCCAATATGAGCAATCAAAGACCTACTTGATTTCAGAAAAGCCATCAAGACCCATCTATTCTGTGAATACTATGGTCCTACTTAATAAAACTAATGCCACAGTCAGACCTTACAGACATTGCAATGGACAACTGATTAATGTAACTATATCACACATCAATTGCAACAATGTTTCTGTACATAGTTAGCCATTATTGTTAAATGTATCTAATACCCATATACTCCTCCAAGTTTCTACTCCCTGTTCTATGTAAAAGCTTATTGCTGTTTGTTCCATTTGTTCTATGTAAACCGCCTTGAATTTGACGATAAGGCGGTATATAAAACCTGTTAAATAAATAAAGTACCCTTCACATCAGTGGCTGTGACCCCTCGCTCCCACTCTTTACACAGACATATGGAATTGCAGGTGCCAATAACCCCTGGCACAGGTGCTTTGTGACCTTGTAACTTGGTAACTTCAACTTTAACCAAGCAAATATATAAACTCTAAGACCTCTACCAGCCAAGGAGCCATCAATGCATCACTCTCCTCATGCTTTCCACGTCTCTCATCAGCAGATAGGGTAAGAGGTCTCTCTTTAATAAGGTTACCAGATGTTTTACAGGCAAATCTGGGACACTTATTGGAAGTATAGAGGTGAGGAAGAGACACCTCAGTTCCAGATTTGAGCAACAAGGCACAGAGGAGGGACTAAGAATCATTACCCTGACCCCCCCTCCATACCACATCCATCCCATGACAGTAACATCACCACTTCCAAGCAGACAAATCAACAGAGAACTAGAAACAGTGATGCATTTCTCTTGTACTGAAGAAATTATAAACATAATGGATGTAAATTCTAAAAACAGATATAATCAAATCACTATATTGAACATACATTTTTTCTACCATCTCTGCCCCTATTGCTGGAATCAGGAGGTTGCCAAACAGGTGTAAGTTGGGGACATAATTCTAAAATTGGGGGCAATCCCTGAAAATCAGAGACATCTGGTAACCTTACTCTTTAACCCATCCCCTCTCCCTCCCCATCTGGTTTTCATCAGGGGATACAAATGGCCTCATTCCGTCTGATGGTATGTTTTCTCACAGACATATTTACACTGGACTCCAGGTCCCAGGAGGCAGTAGAAAAATAATCCAGTGAAATCAAGGCGCTGTTTTTCTCTGTCTGTGCTCTCATAGATTTGGGAAAGAGACCATTTCTGGGAGCCAAGCAGAGGGTGTCCAATCTTCTTGGCAGCTTCCCCACCCTACACCAAAACATCCCTCTCTCAGGGCGCCTGCTCCTCACTGGCAAGGACAGGAAACATAATCCTTCACAAACATACGGCTGCATCAGCAACCTTAGAGCAACCCGCACAACACACATGACACTCCTAACCTTACACAAAGTCATCCAGAAAACAGAATGTGCCCAATCATGCCAGAGACTTTTCAAACCCAGCTTGTGTAGAAAACACAAGCAGACTCACACACAGTGGCAGACATCCAAAGACGAGCAAAACAAACACACACACACACAAACCCACAAAGCATTGAAATGCAGAATGAAATGTGCATTAGGAGTGGGGAGCCTCACACACATGTACGGCAGCAAAGAACACTGTAACAGAAAGCTATACACTGGCCAGACAGAGGGGGCATGAAAGAATGAAGGCTGGTACATGAATACATACAGGTATACATAGGAGAGACAGAGTGGGTCCCTAACATTTTCAGTTCAGAAAGCCCCTAATCTCCATGTGCTCTGTCCTCCAACACCCTCCTCCAGAACTCTTCCATGGAAAACCTTGAGCCTACTGAGGAGTGCAACTTCAGTCCTGGAGTGCAAATCCCTCTCTTTATTGACTCACTGGAAATGAAAACCATGAGACTGCAGGTTCCAAAAGAAGAAAAGTTTTGGGAGACTGTTTCTTCCATGGCCCTACTCTTTCTCTCTCTCTGTGAGCATTAACACTGGCATTCGCCATATGAAACATTTCGGCAGGCTCTCAGGCTCTCCAGGATTAGTGACAGCAATATGCAACCCTTGGGCTCTGCTGCATTTGACTACAGTATCTGACTCTCAGTTTCTACTAATCAGAGGTACAGCTCCTGTCAGGTGGCTTGAGCCCTTGCCAAATGCACAGAAGGGCTTGTTTTGCTTCTGTAGATAACTGGAAACAGACGAGGCACGAGGTGGAGGGAGGAAAAGGAGAAGGGAACAGAGTTAGACTAAGCAACAGAGAGGAAGGAATGGCAACGGGGAGGGGAGAGGAACTGGAGAGAGGCTTTGGGCTCTGACTGACATCTAGGTCTTATTTCAACATTACAGACCTTGTGGCAACAACAGTTAAGATTAATAGGAGGATGGAAGAAGAGTTAGGAAGGAGAACCCAGGGTTGTTAAACATACAGAACAGAGTAGCTGATCGTCTGAAAAACAGCAACCCCTGTCCCTTGTACAAATAACGTGAGAAGCACACAAGTACTAGAACACACCATATGCACAGTCCTCCTCCCCACCCGCAAACAAGCAATTCACAGCTGCATCACAGTCCCCCTCCCCATACCTACATCACAGTTCCCTGCCCCTCAGGACACACAAGCCCCCTTCCCAGCACTGTGGATACTCACTCCTCCCACCCCATACACTTACATATCTTTGGAGAATGCTGAATATCCGTCATCCCACCCCCATCATGTAATCATCGCATTTCACTGGACTAGAAAGGATGAATATGGGGAAGCTTCTCTCTGTGACTGATGCTCCGTCCTATATCTGCATCAGTGGGTTCACTGTCATGTCTTGTGAAAGGGGAAATAAGACGAACCCCCACCCCCCCAACCTTGGATGCGCACGTTATGCGGTCACTGCCACTTAGTTTAATATTGTTGCTATCTGGATAATTGTCACATCCTACCCTTGCTCCACCCCATTACTGTATTGATGGCATCAGGCTATGTAGACAGATCTCTAGCCCAATATTATCAGTTTCATGACCAAAAATCTACAGAGAGCAGAGTAATATGTTTATTGGCTGCTGGTGAACGTATAACTCCAGTATCCTTACAAAACTGCCGACTGTACATGGGGGTAGAAGTCCATGCATCTTTCCCCGCTCCTAAAGGTGGAATTTGGAACTACACCCAAATTGGCAGATGTTAATGTGTGCAGGTACTTTTCCTGGCATCAGTTTCAAGGTGAAAGACGCATATATGTATTTTAACTCTGAAAAGCAAACAAAGTCCACAGAGTGAAAAGTGTACATGTGCCTTTCACCAATAGAAACAAGATGGCAGATAAAGACCATAGGTCCGATATTCAAAGGCATTTACACGGTCTACAGACCTGTAAACCGTGTAAATGCCACTGAATGGGATGAATCGGCAGCACTAACACTAATGCTGAATATCCCCGATTAATGCTGCTACATGCCCTGATACTAACCACTTAGCATTGGGGCATGTCGCGGGTGTTCTGGGGGTGGCACCAGTCGCCAACCGGGCAACGGCGATATTGCTCCGCTGCCCAGTTAGCATCGGCAGATAAAAGATAAGCGCAAAAACTGGCCTATCTTTACCCGTGAGAGCTAATCGGGCAGCGGTGCAATATCGCCGCTGCCCAATTAGCTTCTACGGGCTTGTGGGATCTGTGGTGACCCCAGATATTCAATGTCGGGGCCATATATGATTTTGAATATCTGGGATTAAAGTTTGGCAGCGATGGCTATGCACTGTAACAGCACATAGCCGTCTCAAAAGAATATCGGGCTCCATCTGACCTATCCAATCTGCCCTTCCATACCAACTACTACAGTCCCTCTTTTTCCTTTGGAGATCTCTCTGTGTTTGTTCTATGCTTTCTTGAATTCAGATACAGACCTCATCTTTACTGCCTTTACTGGGAGACTAAGCCATGCATCTACCACTCTAAAATTACCCTTTAAAAGAGGGGGCCATGAAGAAAAGGTTCATAGTTTTATTCTAACATAACCATCAGTAAAATATATATATGTTTTTTCCTTTGCCCATTTAAGCACTTCATGTAATGCTTTGGCAATACAAGTAGAAATGACCATACCAAGAAAGATTTGTGTGCCAGAGAGATGGAGACCTGAAAATGACGAGGGAAGTCTACTCTTTCTGCAGTTTCTCCAAGGACCCTTTCTGGCACTCCCCCCCTCCTCCTCCTCCTCCCAAGGGCTTGAAGATAAATCCTCTATCCCAGGCCTGCTGGTTCCTGTTCCTGTTCCCTTTGCCAACCTACCAGTCAGCACTTTCACAGTAACCGCCAGATTCCTCCCCTTCCAAAACATCAAGCTGAGCATGTGGAGGGCGGGGGAGGGAGGGAAGGGGGAAGAGGTGAGATTCTGGCGACAGCCAGGGAGAGGGACAGACAACAAAGGAAGCAGAGAGACACACAAATACTGATGAAGTGGAATCTTCTCTTCAAAAGCTCATACCTTAATTTGGTTAGCTTATAAAATGTCATCTGCTCCTGTCATTCTTATTCACTCTTGTTCTTTCATTGAGTGTCTGTAGTACTCCATTACCTTGAGCGTCTTTCAGTCTCAATGCCTCCTTTGAGTGTCCTTCCCCTTCTGTGCAGTCTAACTCAGGAAACTCACAGGCATGACAATCTGTAGTCTCCCTCTCTCTTTGATTACTTTTTTCTTTCTCAGTCCATGAAACCTGGAAAATACCTTCCATCTAAGTGCGTCACACAGAGATAAAGAGTAACCCTGATGGCCAAACCAAGGTCAAGCAGCCAGAGTCTAATAAAACGTTTTGGTGTATGGGGTTAACTGAGTTCATGTGGACTGGCACTAAACACAAGGACCCTGAGTAAATATCCAGGGGCCAGTGAGTGTCCTAATGGCTCTCTCTCAGTTTAAGGCGCCAGAGTCTATTTAAGGGGACCCAGGAATTCAGTCCAGGCTCTTCTCAGATATCCCATAATTCACATGACAAACCCCAAGGTTTAACCACCAGATCAGTGATAACCTCACAATAGTTTTTGTAGATTATGACCTCTCATTTCTATTGCATCAAACATGCACAATCTAGTCAAGACAACAGCAGAGCAAAAAAGGTGGTTTCAGGAAAGTGGTTATTACAACATAGTTTAAATCAGGTGCTCTCAGTAAACCTTCAGATTTTTCCTTCTCAACTTTCAGGCCTCTAGAAACCCTCCCTATCTCCACCCCAACACCATCTCTCCCAGAATGATCGTGTAAAAATACCTAACTGTATATCATCCCTTAGACAGTAATTTTATAAGAGGCCATGATGGTGCCTATTTTATAAAGGCACATAGAAAAACGAAGGCAGATAACCATACAGTTGAGCCAATCTGCTCAACCATAAGAACTATTAAGTTCTACAATCCCTTCCTTTCCCTCGGAGATCCTCTGTATTTGTCTCATGTTTTCTTGAATTCTCAACCACCTCCACTGGGAAGCTGTTCCATGCTTCCACCACCCTTTCCAATGACATTTTACTTACCAGTTAATGTCCTTTTCCTGAATCCTGCTAGACCAGTCCAGATAAGTTGGTTGTGTTCCCCTACCAGTAGATTAGTGGAGACAAAGAACCAATGAAGAGTCCAGGTTTCAGTATCATCACTCCCATGCCTCTATTCGCCTCAGTTGCCAAAGGTCCCTTCAGTATTCATCCCAAAGCATATAGAAGAAACACGGCAAGACCTGGAAACAGTGACTCACCTCATAGCTGGTTGTGAAGTTTTGATGGCAGAAAATTTCTATATAGAAAGACAAAGTAGCGTGCCTCATCCATTGGAAACTCTGTAAACACTACAACACCACTGTGCCCGAAAAGCATGGGGATCATGACCCTAAAATAATTACAGAGAATGAGGAGGTTATGATCACCTGGAATACTCCCATTCTGATCAATAAAAAGCTGGATGCGAGGAAGTCAGACATAGTGGTTAAGGAGAAAAACTCCAGAATGGCATTGATAATAGAGGTGTCAGTTCCAAGAGACTCCTCTGTGAATCGCATGTAGAGGCAGAAGATCCAAGAAATGAAGTTAGAGACCAAGAAAATGTGGCAGAAAGATACAGAAATATTTCCCATTGTGTTGGGTGCCACTGACTTGAAAACTAAGAATTCTCCAAGCACATCTTGACAAACTACCTATACATGTTACATCTTATGAACTCCAGCACGAGGCTGTCTTTGGCATGATGCAAGTATTATGCGAGCCTTAGCTGTAAATTTGAGAAACTGAGATCATACTCCCCATATCCTGGTTTAGAAGTGAGGCTCACACCTGTCATGGTATGCACAAAACTAACCTATTTGGAGAAACCGTCCCTCAACTGTGGGAAATAATGAGTGATCAACAATATAGAACTATGTAAAGGAAAGCATAAAACAGAAGGCTGTCAGTAGACGAGGAGCCTGCAGAGCCCAGTATAAATATCATAGTGGATTCAAGGGTATCACAGCAGAAGAAAAGAGCAATACAGTTCCAGGGGCGGGCCCTTGATTGGTCTAGAAGGACTCAAGGAAAGGACATAAACTGGTAAGTAAAATGTCACCTTTCATATCGTCCTCCTAGACCAGTGCAAACAAGTGTGATGTACCAAAGCTACAACTCCATTGGGCGAGAAGAAAACACAGCAGCTCGCAAAACCCTGGAGCCAAAGGCCGTCTGCCCACGTGTGGACATCCAAGCAGTAATGCTTGACAAAATTGGAAAATGATGCCCACATTGCTGCCAGACAAATGTCTGCAGGGACTACTGAGCTCTGCTCTGCCCATGAAGATGCTTGGAATGGGTAGAATGGGTATGCAAATCCTCCGGAACTAGCCAGTTTCGCAATAGATGAGCCAAGGCATTGGCCTCCTTAATCTACTGCCCCAAGTCAACTTGGCCACTGCGTCATCCCTGTGTGGGCCAGCAAACAGCACAAAAAGATGATGGCTGAAAAGTCTGCTTCCACTGTCCACCCTGGCAATGTGCTGAGCCAACAAGGATATGAGGTTTTTCTCTGCCCAGGCAAACAGGAGAGTCATCTTCAGAGCTACCCCGGCACTACTCGTGCAACCTTGCCGATTGACAGAAGCCACCATGGCATTGTCTGAAAACACTTAAACCGTCCAGTCCTCGACCAGGAGCCAGAAATGCAGAAGAGTCAACCTGATGGCCCTCGCCATAGGTCCCTGAGCCATACGGTCTTGGTAATGGGCTCCCCAGCCCTAGAGACTGGTATCAGTCATCAGCAGGATCTGGGAGAAATTGTCCAGCGGTACACCTTTCCTCAGATGGCAGGGCTGCTGCTACCACCACAGGTTGGTCTTCTCCATCATCAGGAGTAGGAGTCTGCCTGCAAACTCCTGAGAACTCAGGGACCAGAGTTAGCAAGGACCACTGGAGAGACCGCATGCAAACTTGCACCCATAGCACTATCTCTATGGTCACCGCCATCAATAAGAGGAGCTGAAGATAATCCCAGACTCTGGGAGCCTTCTGCACACAAAACAGCACTAGGCAATCCAACAGTCTTTTGACCTTCTCTTCTGGCAGGACAACTCTGCCCACTCAAGTATCAAAATGTACTCCCAGGAACTCCAGGGATTGGGAGAGCAACAGCTGGCTCTTTCCCTGATTGATCACCCAGCCAAGGCTTTCCATAAAGGACACCAGTCTGGACACCATCCACGATGCCTCTGAAAGGGAATGGGCCCAGATGAGCCAGTTGTTGAAATATGAATGGCACTGCAGCCACAACCACCACCATGGCCTTGAAGAATGTCCTTGGGTTGGTGGATAGCCCATTAAGGAGAGGGGGTGACAAACTGATAGTGAGAGCCACGCATGGCAAAACATAGTTCTGCTGATCCACCCAGATAGGGATATGAAAATACTCCTTGGTCAGATCTAGAGAAGTCAAGAACTCCCCTCAGTGCACTGCTTAAATCACAGAGCGTAAGGTTTCCATTCGGAAGCACAGGACATGCAAGGGCTTGTTGACACCCTTGAAGTCTAGAAGGGCTGAAAGGTACCATCCTTTTTGGGCACCACTTAAGAGATGGAGTATCTGCCCTAGCTCTGCTCATCTGGAGAGTCAGGAACCACTGCCTTTAGGTACAGCAACCTTGTCCAAGGTGGTCCACACTGCAGCACTTGATCGCAGATCCACAAGGGGAGATGACAAAGGCATCTGGAATCGGTTCTTGGCATTCCAGGACACAGTCGAACTGAATGTTGTCTAGTATCCAGCGATCCTTGCTAACCCGTGTCAATTCCTGAAAGAAAAGGCAAAGCCTGCCTCCAACCAGAGGAACCAGGGAATGGATATCCAAACTTTCATTGCACAGCTCAGGAGGGTTGCTCTCTGGAGGGGACTTATTCTCTGGACCTACACACTCCACAAAAGCACTGAGAATGAGCCTGAATCCCGTAAGAAAGGTTTTCTAGATTGGTAACAACAAGAGTCCCCAGAACCCCAGGTATCTAGCCAGAGCGCCCTCATTGGATGGGCGGAGGCTGATGAGAAAGGGACACCAGCCTACTTCACAGGTCCCTTGGATCTGTCTTCCGGAAGGTGATAAGATTTTGTCTTGCCTATGCCCTTCACCAACTTCTCCAAATAAGCTCCAAAAAGAAGCTTCCTCTTAAAAACCAGTTGGACCAACTGGGCCTTGGAGGATGTATCTACTGCCCAATGCTGGAACCAAATCCAATGCTGTGACATTGTCAGGGCATCATCACTGGCCGTCAAACATACCAGAAAGGAGGGCCATAGCAGTCTCCAAAAGAAGGGTAAGTAACATCTGGCAGAAGAGACTGAATCCACTGGAGCAGTGCTCAAAACGTCAGGCTGGTAAATACTGCCAGTTGCAGAATAACAGCCACCATGGCAAACTAGCTCCTCAACAATAAATCCACCTTACAGTCCAAAAAAGTCCTTTAAGGCCGATTTGCCTTCCACAGAAATGGTGGTCCATCTAGTAACTGCTGTGACCTGCGCATCCACCTTGGGAATGCCAAACCACTCAATGCACTCCTTCTCCAGGAGAGCAGAGATATTCTTATACACCCTTAATCCTTCAGGCAGGGAGTCGGGACAATCCCACTCTGACCGGATCATATCCTTGATCACATCTGGGAAAGGGAAGAGAGAGTCCCACTCTGACCAGATCATATCCTTGATCATATCTGGGAATGGGAAGATAGTAGTGGATATCCACACACCTTGAAGGAGTGGGTGCCCCTTCAGCTCCTGCCCCGTCCCAGAAAAATCTGTCAAGTTCAAGGCAGATGAAATCCTGAAAATCAATGCCTCCATCTCCTCCTTCCAGAATAGATGGATCACCCCCACCTCTTCACAATCTTCTGAAGGCGAGAGTACTTCTTCATCCACATCAGAGCCCAGTACTGAGCCATAGCCAAAATCTCTGATGGCTCCCAGCTGTTCCCCATCTCCAGGGAGGCGCTCCTTGCCGAGGGCACTTAGCCAATGGCATTTGAAGAGGGCTCCACTCTCAGCCTGCCCCACATGAGACTGCGCCAGGGGGCACCCAGAGGCCACAGGGTCTGAATTTCTATGCCAGAAAGACTAGGCCTGCTGCAAAAATGAAAAGAATTCTGGGGAGAACAATTCAGAGTCTTGAAGCTCTCCTCTTAGAAATGAATCCCCAATTCCAGAGGGTACAGCCGCTTCAAGCCCTCAAGAAGACGAGGAGTGGCTCACAGCATGGTCATTGGACCCTCTAGCCAGCTGGATATCTTTACCCATAGTACCATTTGTCACCTCCTGTCCTGAGGCAGGCAAGGCCAAACTAACTGCATCCCCTGGCTGAGAGAGGGGGAGCAGGCCCTCCAAGGATGACTCAAGCTGCCATGCAAGAAGAGCAGAGTCCAGAATCTGCAGATAAGGCACCTCATTTGTCACAGGTCAAACATTTCCTGGAAGAAGACAGGGAGTTAAGGTAAGTATCACAACAGCACGTGCTAAGGCTGCGGTGGCCCAAAAGGCAAGTTTTAACTGTGCTTTTATTGCAACAAGCGTTGGAGCCGCTTGGGTGGAATGTGCACTAGGACCGTACAACCGCCAGGAGGTCAATAGGTAAAATTGCTACTAACATATGCAGAAAACAGCAGGAAATCCCCACATCATGCCAGAGATCCACCCTGAATTGCGTCCCAAGATGACAGAATCAGGAGCCCCCAAGAAGCTCAAGTCTTCGAACTCACCCCCTGAGAGCCCCAGGCCGAGAATCCGTGCTACACTCAGCTCTACTCTCCTGAAACTGTTTTACTGGCTTTGCAGCACTGCTTTTAAGGTGGCTGGCAGGCAGATCTCTCTAAGAGCCTTCTGCAATCTTTGGGAGAGCATGGGGGACAGAAGGGGAGGGAGGGGGTGCTGAGGTTGTGTGAGGTTGCTGCACTCTTCTGGATCCTTCCAATTTTCTAGCTACTCAGGCTCTTCTAGAGTGGAAATGAACCAATTTTCCCTCCTCCTATGGCTACCAAAAAGACTGCAGTCTAGTGGAGCCTCCCACATTGCGCTCAAGTGAGAGAGAGTCACCCTCAAGGTGATCATTCACAAGCGTTTAATTTTTTCTCCTCAATCCTTAGATTTTCTTAAGAGAGGAGAAAATCCATCCACCATCTGCTGGAGACACAGAAATACCAAAGGGATCTCTGGTGGCTGAGCCGGATAGAGGCATGGGAGTGATGTCATTGAAACCTGGGCTTTCTATTGGTTCTTTGTCTCCACCTATCTGCTGGTAGGGAAACACAACCCACTTGTCTGGGACTGGTCTAGCAGGATGAAATGGAAACAAACATTATCTCCAGGAACAAGCAGCAATGCAGTCTTCACATATGGGTAATGTCGGTACTGACGGAGCCCGCGTGGGAACATTCCCCAGCGTCCAATTGGAAAGCTTTTAGGAGCACTCCAGTGTGCCTGCACGACTGCCTTCCCGCCTCCCTCTCTGCAGTTCTTCATTTTCCGCGGAGCCAGTAGGAAGCAAATCCTGTCACTGCAGAGGCCTACAAAACTAGGCTTCTAAATTTGGAGCACTCCTTGCCTCAGACACGGTATCGATGGCATCCACTTCGTCGAGAGCCTCTTCATCCTCCCATGGATCTCAGGTATCTTTGAAGTCCAAGCACAAGGCCGCATTGAAGTCTCACAATAGCTTCAGAGGAAGATCTCGCTCAAAGCATCCCTCGGGTGTTGCCTTGGCCTGCTAAACAGCCCTGGCAGGAGACCCTGCCCTCCAAAGCCATCGAGGGGCCCCAAGATGCTCCCGAGGCCTCGACCTCCAGAGAGCTACTGGTGCCATGCTCTGAGACGGTAGCACAAATACCCGTCACCAACACCCAAGCATCGGCAACCTCAATAGACCAGCGCATACTTGCCATCGAGCGCAGCTTGGCAACCCTCCTTGCAGCCTCGGTATCTATAAAACCCTTGGCTACAGGCACTGTCTCGTCGATATTGGTTACGGTACCAACATCGACATCCGTTCAGGGCATGAAATTTGGGCTGCTGCAGATGACAACAACATTGTTCCCACCTATGGCCTCCCTTGAATTTCTCATCAATACCGGTACCAAACCCAAGTGGCTCACAAGGCCGATACCTCAGAGCATTGGTACCAGTATTTAGCTTCTGGCAAACACTGTGCCAGTTGATATTTCAAGCCCTCCGATTCCAATTCCCCCGTTTTGGATGTGGAGTCACTTGATCCCCGGGACCTTCCTTCGAACCCTTCCCCACCTCAACAGCGACATATATTGCCTCCAGAGGACATGTCCTTCCAGGAATTAATTTGAGACCTAGCCAAGGGTCTCTCTATCACAGTAACATTGGAGAAGGTGCCAAGGGCGGAGGAATTAGACATCCTCCAATACCCAACAGCATCCAAGGAGGCAGCCACTTTACCGGTGCACTGCATCCTTCAAGACCTTATGCTCCATATGTGCGAGACACCTCTCATGGCCTCACCTCAAAGTAGACGTCTCAATACCATGTATCAGGTACCAGAGAGTCCCAGCTGCCAAAAGCCGCAACTTACCCACCACTCTATGGTGGCTGAATCGGTGATGCACTGAATCAAAAGCTCAAGGACTCACTCCTTTAATCCTCCAGGTAGAGACTCAAGAACTCTCGATGCTTTTGGGAGTCTATGCTTCCAAGCATCCATGCTCTCGGCTAGGATCAACTCCTATGTCCATTACATGGGAATGTTCCTCAAAGAGGTCTCCAGTAATCTCGAGGCCTTTGCCCCTCTCCTCCCAGATGACAAGAGGGCAGATTATCTTGCCCTAGTTAAGCATGCCCAAAATATTTCTAAGTTTGTCAATAGGGCTACCTTCGATGCCTTTGAATGCATAAGCAGGGCCTCAGAAATATGCATTGGTGCACATAGAATTGCATGGCTTTAAGCCTCAGATCTTGAATAGTGGGTTCAAGATAAGATGGCAACATACTTGCACAGAGGAAAACCTCTTCGGCAAAGACTGGCAAGATAAGGCCTCTCAATTAGAGTCAGAAAATACTACTCCAAAGCGACTGTCCAGAATAACAGATGATCTTGCTAAGAATTCTTTCTATAATAAAAAGAGGAGATTCTTCTCTATTTATCCTCCTGCTTCCCAGTACCAGGGTCAGGCCCCACAGAAGAGGCAGCTACCTCCTAAGCAACAAAAGAAGCCACAAGTGGCTAAATCTCAACCAGCTCCGCAGCCACAGTCTGCACCTGGTTTTTGACTCTTTCCTAGAGAACATTGCCACCCTGCCTCTGGAGGACCCCCACCCCTCCACATAGCAGGCAGACTATGTCACTACACCCAGAGATGGCACCTTATCACCTCAGAGCAGTAGACACTCACCATAGTCCAGTAAGGCTACAGACTTCATCTGCAAACTCTGCCCCTTCCACTTTCACGGGGGGGGATATCAAATGCAATCCCCACTCACTACTCGCCTACAGGATGAGGTGTCCTCTCTTCTGTCTCAGGGCGCCATAGAAGATATCCCAACAAGGAATGGGCTTCTACTTTCCATACTCTCATTCCAAAGAAAACCGAGGATACAGGCCCATTCTGGACCTCAGAAACCTCAACAAGTTTTTAGTCCACGAAAAGTTCAAGATGATCTCTCTCAGGATTCTTCTTTCCTACCTCCACAGTCAGGACTGGTTCTGTTCTCTAGATCTAAAAGAAGCATACACACATATCCTCATCCATCCAGGACACAGGAAATATCTATTCTTCACCTTTCAAGGAAAGCATCATCAATACAGAGTCCTTCCCTTCGGACTCACCTCTGTCCCAAGAGTCTTCACAAAGTGCATGACGGTCATAGCCGGATATCAAAGATCTCTGGGGATATTCATCTTTCCTTACTTAGATGACTGGCTAATAAAAGCAGACACCTCCCAAGATTTTGTGATAAACTTCACAAAATCCCAGCTCACTCCAACTCAAAAAGCTAGAATTCATTGGAGCCCTACTAGGCAACCCAACAGTCCAGAGTGTTTCTGCCCCAGCTCTGTTGTGCATGTCCAGTCAAACTAGTGTCCCAGACATTCCTACAAGACCATCTGACCACCAGAGAGATGCTGAGGCTCCTTGGGCACAGGGCCTCTACAGTATATGTCGTTCCATATGCCTGACTACATATGCGGACAGCCCAGTGGTCTCTTGCCTCCCAGTGGAAGGCAGCCTCAGGCAGTCTCTAGGACAGGATCCAAGTCACTGTCCCTCTAACCACATCCCTTCAATGGTGGTGTTCTCCAGAAAAACGCCTCATAGGATCACCTTTTCAGATGCCTCCACTTCAATGCACCCTAATGACAGATGCCTCCAAATTGGGTTGGGGAGCACACCTGGGCAACCTGACTACACAGGGTATATGGACAACGCAAGAGTCACAACTCCAGATCAATCTGGAACTTTGTGCTATCTCAAATGCCCTCCAGGTGTTTCAACACCACCTCAGAGCACAACAAGTCCTAGTCAGGATGGACAATTAGGTTGCCATGTTCTATATGAAGAAGCAGGGAGGAACAGGCTCTTAGGCCCTCTGCGAGGAGGCTCTACACCTGTGGTCCTTTGCCATTGCTCATCAAATACACCTCCAAGCGGTGTACCTTCCAGGGGAGTTCAATTTCTTGACAGACAAACCGAGTCACATCCTTCTTCCCCAAGAATGGTCTCTCTATCCAGACACAATGTTCTACATCTTCCAGACCTGGGAAACTCCAGACATGGATCTGTTCACGACTCCACAAAATGCCAAGCTTCCTTGCTTCTGCAGAAGAACTCTGACATCCAGAAACCAACAAGTGGATGCCTTCCATCTACACTGGGGTTCAAGGTCTGCTTTATGCTTTCCCTCTTATACCCTCATTTCCAGGTCACTTTTCAAGCTTCAGTCTGACAAGGGCTCCATGATTCTCATAGCCTCTCAATGGCCGCAGCAACCGTTGTTTCCACTGCTACTACATCTGACTCAGATTCATCCTCTGAGATTGGGATCTGTGCCAGATCTCCTCTCCCAGGATGATGGCTCACTACTCTGTCCCAATCCAGTCTCTCTGCCTCACAGCTTGGCTGCTGAGAACATAGCTTTACAAGGCTTTGACCTTACTCAAGAGGGTTTTTTTCCTTTAGTTGGGTGGGTGGAGCGGGGGAAAAATAAAAATCGGGGCTGCTGAGCCACCAGAGTTTTGCTTTCTGTTGGGGGCACTGGTCCCTGACAGTATTTTGATGATTCAGACATTGGAGAAAGCCCCCGTGCCATCAAATACTGTTGGGGGCACGTGCTAGATGTTTAAGCCACCTCAAGACCAGGCGTAGAGATATTGGCATTAAGGCTGGTTATGAAATCCTCTTTGTGCTTCTCTGCATTGGGCACAAACAGTTTACAGTTACAGTTTATTTCAATTTTATATACAGTCTATAACTAAGGCAGCTAAGCAGTTAACAAAGCAATTAAAAGTGCTACAGGAAAAAAAAATAAGACAACTGACCAAGATAAATTAAAAGTACAAGAGGAGGGCCTAGGTTACAATTGGAAGCACTTGTAAAAGTAAACAGCAGAAATGCAGAAGGAAGAAAGGGCAGGGGGCAGACAAAGACAAGCTAATGGCTAGTGCTGCTCAAGAAAGTGGCAGAAAAAGTCGGATAAGAAGGAGAGGACCGGGTCAAGGGGGCTGGACAGATGGGAAAGCCAAGGAGAAGAGATGGGTTTTTAGCTGGGACTTAAAATGGGAAGGAAAACTGGGAACAAAGAGCAGGGAAGAGAGAGTTCCAAAGCGAGGGGGCGACATTTTGAAAAGAGGAATAGCGAGCTGTCACTGAATGGACGGAACGAAGACGACCGGTAACGTCAAGAAGATGCTGGGAAGCAGGGCAAAGAATGCACTGAGTGATGTGCAGTGATAGACATGACCAGAAAGAAGAGCATGGAAAGTCAACAGAAGAAATTTGTACCCGATATGGAAAGTGACCAGAAGCCAGTGATCGGTGAGAGAGAGAGGGCTGACATGCGTAAACTTGTGGGCACTGTGGGAGACTGGAAAGAAGGGAATTTGCATAGTCAAGTAAACAGATAGTCACGAAGCTTATGAAGAGAACGGATCTGTCGCAAGGTGATAAAGCCAGTGAAATGACTTGAGAAGAGGGGTTATATGAGCATATCAAGGCTGGCAGAAGATTAGCCATGCAGCTGAGAGAGACGATTCAGAGGGAGACCAGCAAGGAGGATGTTGCAATAATCTAGGCAGGAGGTCAGTAAAGAGTGGATGAGCATCTTAGTAGTGTGTTCAGAAAGAAAGGGGCAAATTTTGCTGATGTTATAAAGAAATTACAGGTTTTAGCTATCAGTTGGATGTGTGTGGAGAAGTAGAGGGAGGAGTCAAAGACGACCCCAAGGTTGCAAGCCAAGGAAACAGAGAGGAGTAGGGCATTATCCACAGAGATTGAGAAAGGAGGAAGGGGAGAGGTAGGTTTAGGGAGAAAAATAAGAAGTCCAGTTTTGGTTATGTTCAATTTCAAACGGCGGTGAGACATCCAAGTAGCAATGTCAGATAGTCAGGCAGAGATCGAGGCCTGGATGGCCAGAGAGATTTAAAGTGTAGAGAGGTAGATCTGAGAGTTAAGCGTAAAGATGGTACTGAAAGCCATGGGAAGAGATGAGCATTCCAAGGGATTGGGTATATAGAGAGAAAAGGAGTGGGCCCAAGACAGACAGACCCCTTGGGGTACACCAACTGAGAGTGGAATAGCAGCAAAAGAGGATCCACCAGAACAGACACTGAAAGTACGATGAGATAGATAAGAAGAGAACCAGGATAGCAAAGAGCCTTTAAAACCAAGTGAGGACAAGGTATCGAGGAGAAGGTGGTGGTTAATAGTGTCAAAAGCAGCAGAAAGGTCAAGAAGGATGAGGATTGAGTAAAGGTCCTTGGATTTTGCCAGGAACAGGTCGCTGGAGATTTTATTTATTTATTTATTTATTTAACAAGTTTTTTATACCGCCTTTTCCTTCAATCAAAGCGGTCACAAGAAATACAAGGTATAAACAAGGGAAACAAACAGTATAGACATGACAACATATGGTAATGTAGGAAAAATAACAAGGGTTAACAAAATGGTGGATTATTTATAAAACATATACAATAGATGATATCTTAGTCATTTGTTGATCCATAGTGCTCAATAAAAAGTAAAGTTTTTAATTGCTTACGAAAGTCACTTAAAACATCAATTGCACGTAAATCAGGGGGGAGAGAGTTCCAAATCAAAGGGGCAGCCAAAGAAATTGCTCGTTGTGATGTACATTTGCGTGATTTAGCAAAGTTTCTTGGGGTATTGAGGGTGTTTGAGGTGGATAATCTTCTAGGTCTGTTGCTGGTATCACGGGATAAGAGGGCATGGAGGCTGGTTGCAGAACTGTTGTGCTTCATTTTGAAGATGTTTATGATTAATTTATACTTTATGCGAAGGGTTATAGGGAGCCAGTGGAGATCTTTAAGGATGGGGGTAATGTGGTCATGATTAGTGGAACCGTTAATTATTCTGGCTGCTGTATTCTGTGCCATTTGAAGAGGTTTGAGAGCATGTTTTGACAGCCCATTGTAGATAGGGTTGCAAAAATCCAGAATGGGGGTAATAAGTGCCTGGCAGACTGTACGAAAGTGTTCATTAGAGATAAGAGGCTTGAGGCGTCTAATTATTTTCATTCGGTAATAAGCGCTTTTAACAGTTTTCTTTATGTGAGATCGCAGGTCTAGCTTCTTATCGAGGGTTACCCCGAGGTATCTTACTTCATCCTTAATTGGAATCTCAGTACTGTTGCATGTGATGTATGGTGGGGGATTAAAGTTGGTGTTTCTAGTGACAATAAGTGCTTCAGTCTTCTTCAAGTTTATTGCAAGGTTGTTATTTGACAGCCAAATGGAAATGCTGGTAATGCAGTTTGAAATCTTGTTGTAGTTTGGGCAGTTGATATCAATCGGAGTGTAGATCATAATATCATCTGCGTAAATTGTGTAGTCTATATGATGAGTTGATATTATGTGACATATTGGTTGGATAAAGAGGTTAAAAAGAAGTGATGAGAGTGCAGATCCCTGCGGTACGCCTTGTTTGATAACTGTATGATGAGAAGTGTTTAGACCGACTTTAACTTGGAACTGTCTACCAATTAGGTAGGACTCAAACCAGTTTAGGACGGTGCCAGTTAGACCGATGCTCTTTAGTCTGGCTAATAGTATTGAATGGTCCACTGAATCAAAGGCCGCTGAAATATCTAAGAAAATCATTAAGGTTCCTCTATTATAGTTGTCTATGGTTTGAGTGATATCATTAAATAAATAAAGTAGCAGCGTCTCAACTCCATGGTTCGGGCGGAAGCCATGCTGATGTATGTCAAGTGGCGCATGCTCATCAATATGGTCTTGGAGCTGTAGTTGTACTACCTTCTCGATAATTTTTGCCAGGAGTGGTAAGCTGGAAATTGGTCTATATGCAGCTGGATTGTTTTTTTCAAGGTTGGTTTTCTTAAGGATAGGCCTAATTGTGGCTAATTTCAGCTGTTCTGGCATGATTCCTTGATTTAGGGAGTTGGTTACGAGGTGGTGTATAAAATTAATGAAGTTTGACTTAGTAGCTTTGACCCAAGGTACTGGGCAAGGATCTGTGGGTGCGGTACTTGTGTTAAGTGCAGCAATGATGTCTGAAAGCTGCTTAGTTGAGGGAATATGAAACTTGTTCCAAATTGTACTTGGTAAAATAAGATTGTTTTTTTCAGATTGTTTTAAAGGTGGAGTCTGGCCTATTTTTTCTCGAAGATAATCCGCAAACACTTGAGGGTTGATCAGGATGTCTTTATCAGAACAAGGTTCATTAACTAGGTATTTTACTATCTCAAAAAGTTCTCTAGGTTTGTTATAAGCTTTCTGGATAGTGTTTGTGTGGTATTCTTTTTTTGATTTGTTGATGAGATCATTATAACTCTTTTGCTGAATTAAATATAAATCCTGAGAGGTGGTAGATTTGGATCGTCTCCATTGGCGTTCTAACTTCCTTAATTCTCTCTTAGCATCGCGTATGTTATTTGAATACCATGGTGCGTGATGTTTCCTTTTGATCTTTTTTGAGTCTGTTATAGCCTTGGCTGCAGTGCTGATGGTGTCATACCAATTGTTTACTTGTTTGTTCAAATCAAGTTCAGCTGAGTTAAGGTGAGGTATTGTGTCTAGTAAGAATTGATCTCTATTGAAGGCTTTGAACCTTCTTGGGGTGAACGTATTAGCTTTTATTTTATCGAGCTTGTCAAACGTGCATTTGAATTCTATTTTAATTCTATGGTGATCTGACCATGGAACTGGGGTAATTATGGGTGATGAGAAGTTGCCATTATTTATGATGTGGTTGGGGGCAAAGATGAGATCTGGCATGGATCCGTATTTGTGGGTGGGAGCGTTTATTAATTGGGTATATTGTATATTGTATATTTGGCAAATTTCAGACTGAGAATGAATGGGAAAGCGGAAGAAGAGTTGAGTATCATCGGCATAGATGTAGAATGTGACATCGAGAGAAGAGATCAGGAAAGCCAGGAGGCCAGACAGACATTAAACAGAATAGGGCCAAGAACAGAACCTTGGGGAACACCACAATGGAGAATTTGAGGGGGCGACAGCATAGAGGCCTAAGAAACCCAGAAGGAAGAAAGGTATGAGTGAAACCAGGCCAGAGCAGAACCCGTGACACCGAAGGAAGAAAATTGTGACAGAAGGAAGAAGTGATCGACCAGGTCAAAGGCTGCTGTGAGAAACAAGTAGGACATGGTGATTTAAATCCAAAGAAGTGCGAAGGTAGTCGATAATAGCCAGGAGAAAGTGCTCAGTTGACAAATGAGGGCTTGAGAATAGGGAGAACGGTGGCCTCCTTCCAGAAAGAGAGAAAAAACACTAAAGGAGAAAGGGGAAATTTTCCTTACTGTTAATTTCCTTTCCTGGAGCACTGCTAGACCAGTCCAGACTAATGGGTTAATGAGACAGAAAAAAAAAATCAGTGTCGTGACATCATTCCTGTCACTACCCAGCAAAGCTAGGGGCACTCCAGTATTCAAGTCGAAAGCAATAGAACTATGATCCTACATTGAAGTCCAAAAGGGGCCCCTTTCCCCATTCACAGACTCTTTGCATAGGGGAACTACATATAATCAGCTAGATCAAGCTACAATGCAGACTGGACCAAGAATGACCAGGTTCGTACTCTTGCTCCGAGGCTGCAGCAGCAGACCCTCCCCACCACTAGGGTTGGTTGTGGGCTAATCTAGCAGTGCTCCAGGAAAGGAAATTAATGGTAAGGAAAATTTCCCCTTCCAGAGCACTGCTGCTAGTCTGGTCTAGACTAATGGGAAGTACCAAAGCCACTCCCCTGTAGGGCAGGTGGCCAGGGCTGCAGAAAGAACATGCGTGCCAAAACGGGGTGCTGGTGCGGCTTGTACATCCAAGCAGTAATGTCGCACGAATGTGGACAGAGATGACCACATCACAGCCCTGCAAATGTCAAGCGGTGCTACAGCAGAGGATTCCACCCAGGAAGCTGCTTGCACACGAGTGGAATGGGTATTCAAACCTGAGGGCACAGGTTTGCCTGCCAGGAGGTAAGCCGAAGAGATGGCCTCCTTAATCCAACAAACTAAGGTAGCTTTAGTCACTGCATGACCTTTGCATGGCCCATAAAGAAGAATGAAGAGGTGATCAAGTAAGCTGGAAGTCGTTTGTGACCTGGAGGTAATGCATGAGGATACGACAGACATCCAGTTTACATAGGGCAGGGTCGGTGCTAGTGTCCCGATCCTGAGGGAACGCCGGGAAAAAGATCCCCTGATTAACACGAAAGGCTGACAAGACTTTGGGGAGAAAGGTAAGGAAGGGGTCTCAGCAGAAAAGAGCTTGAAGCTCAGACACTCGCCGTATAGAGGTAAAGACGACAAGAAAAAACAGCCTTGAGAGTAACATCCTTCAGGGTGGCCCATCGCAAGGGATCAAAGGGCGCTTTGACTAGGGCCCAGAAAACCACCGAGAGGTACCATGGGGGCACCTCTGGGCAAACCAGGGGCCGAAGTGTGTGGACACCCTTGAGGAAGTGCCCGAGGTCATGAGACGCAAGACAGCGCCCCCAAAGAGGCCCTTGAAAAGCTGTCATGGCAGCCACTTGGACCCGCAGGGAATTGTACGCTAGGCCCTGTTGGAAACTGTCCTGTAGGAAGGCAAGGATTTCTGACACTTGCACCCGCCCGGGGGAGCGGTCCTGCCGTGCACACCAATGTTCGAAGAGGCGCCAGACCTTGACATATGCCAGAAACATGGAGGGGCGTCTTGCCTTGAGAAGGGTCACCATGACAGCCATGGAGTAGCCTCAGCAAGTCAGCTGTCACCCTTCAAGAGCTAAGCCATAAGCGAGAAGGAACCTGGAACTTCCATTAGTACAGGCTCCTGCTGTAGTAGCCTGCGCTGTGATCCTAATGGGAGTGGCTCATCGACCAGAAGGCAGACAAGATCCACATACCATGGCCGATGGGGCCAGTCGGGGGCAACCAATACCAGGAAATGTGGTTGCACTCCACCCTATGCAGCACCCTGGGAATCATAGGCCATGTGGGAAAGACACAGAGCAGCAGGCCCGTCAGCCAGGGTTGGATGAGTGCATCGATACCCTGGGCTCTTGGCACCTGCTGTCTGAAGAAAAAGGCCAGGACCTTCATGTTTGCTGGAGTTGCCATCAGGTCCAGTGCTGGGTGGCCCCCACTGCTGAATTATGCACTGGGGTCAAGGCGATGTCCGCTGAGATAGTTGGCCTGGACATTTCCCTCCCCCACAACGTGTTGAGGTGAGATGGCCTGACAATGATGCAAGGTCCATGGGAACAAGAGCTTCATTTTCTCGGTGACACCAGGGCACTTTGTGCCATCCTGGTGATTCACATAAGCCACGGCTGTGGCATTGTTGAACGTGATCCGGACTGCCCGATGACAGAGCATGGGCTGGAAGTGGAGGAAGGCTAAGCAGATCATCTGGTCTTCCAGGTGATTGGTTGCCTAGGGAGCAATGCTGGACAATCATATTCCCTGTGCAGAGGCCTACAGTGGGCCCCCCATCAGAGGAGACTGGAATCGGTGGTCACGACTACCCAGTTCGGCTGATCGAGCTGAGTCCCCCAGAGGATATTTGAGCGTGATGTCCACCAATGGAGGCTGGCTCACGCTGCAGGAGAAAGAGGAAATCAAATTTCAAAATCCTTGGTGGGGACCAATGACTCAGGAGGGAATGTTACAAGGAGCGCATATGTGCATGGGCCCATAGCACAAGGTCCAGGGTGGTTGCCATCACCCCCAGGAGCTGAAGGTAATGCCAGGAGTGAGGGTAAGTCTGTTGTGAGAAGCTGTGCAGCTGCTACTGGAACTTGCGCCAGCACGCCTCTGTGAGTGAGACTGTTCCGCCCGGGTGTCGAAATGGGATCCTAGAAATTCCAGGGTTTGGGAGGGAGTCAACGAGCTCATGATGTAATTGATCGCCCAGCAAGGCTTTCCAAGATTTGTACTACTCGCTGTACTGTAACTACCGCTGCTGAATATGACCATGCTAGGATCAGCCAGTTGTCAAGATATGGATGTACACAGATGCTTTCACGGCAAAGTGCTGCTGCTGCTATGATGACCATGACCTTGGAAAAGGTGGAGTGGTTGCTAGCCCAAAGGGCAGAGCATAAAACTGAAAGTGTTGCCCTAGAATGGAAAAAACTAACAGAGATCATGGAACTCCGCAAGAAATTGAAAACCTATCTGTTTACCAAACATTACAATGTAGATAATTCATTATCTACATTAGACAAAGGTTAAAGAGATAATCGGATTCCTCCATGCAAAAGCCCTCTAACCCACACAAATAGCACTCACCCATTATGATCTTTTTGACCTATGTCCCCTCCCTTCCATGTATTCCATGTATATATATTCATATATAAATTTGTACATAGTTATTGCACTGTTTGGTATTTTATCACATTGTTTATTCTACATTATATGATGTTCCTTGTAAACACGTTCTGTTACATTTTGAAGTTCCATGTAAAACAAACTTGCTTTGTTAATTGTTGTTAACTGTAAACCGCATCTGAACTTTGGAAGATGCGGTATATAAATGCGAATAAAATAAATAAATAAAAAACGGAGAAATCGCTGGTGAGCATCACAAATAAGGATGTGCAGGTACATCTCCATGAGATCCAGCATTGCCAGGAACTCCCCGGGTCGCACAGTCTGGATCACAGAGCTCAGCGTCTCCATGCAGATCAGTGGCACCCTCAGGCTGTGATTGATACCCTGTAAATTGAGGATGGGTCGAAACGTTTTGTCATCCTTTGGCACCACAAAATAGATGAAATAGCAGCACTGCCTGCACTCGCCGGGTGGTACCGGTACCAAGGCCAGGAGAAGCAGGAGACGGCGAAGAATACTGTGAATTGCCTGACATTTCAGCCATGATCCATAAAGGCCTCGCGGACAGGTTGTGCGAGATTGAGCACATAGCCTTTGCGAACAACCTCTAACACCCAGGTGCCTGAGGTGATACGGGCCTACTCCGGATAGAAGAGGTGGAGACATCCGCTGACCTGCGGCACCACAGAATGGACCCTGGCTCTGTCAACATGAGGTACGGACAGAGTAGCCTGACTTCTTGGAGCGCCAGAGGAGTCCTGTGACTGCCAAGCTCCACAAAAGGACTAAGCCTGATCTCCTGCAGCGGAGTAGGTAGGGCCCGAGGAAGGGTTCCTCCCCGAGTGTTATTGGCATGGTTCATGGTAACCAGAGTCCTGATACCTGGACCGCACGGGGAAATATCTGGCCAGCCCAGAGCATCGAGAGGAAGACCGTGGCTTATGCCCTGAAAGGCACTATGGCTTGACTTCCCCCATGATTCTTGAGGAGTTTCTCCAGATCCTCCCTGAACAGAAGTTCGCCCTTGTAAGGAATGCCAGCCAGTCACCTTTGGAGGCAGCATCCGCCGACCAATTATGGAGCCAGAGCCAGCAGCATGCAATGGTCACTGGCGCCACTCCTCTGGCAGCCAGGTGAAGCAGATCATAAAACCCATCTGCCAGAAAGGCAGCCACGGACTCAAGGCACACTGACTCAGCTCCTTCTTGGAGGAGCTGAATCCTGCTGAGGAGAGCACATGCCACCAGCCTCCCACAGGCGGAGGTCTAAACTACCAGCAAAGGAGCAGAGAAGGCCATTTTAAGACATTTGACCTTACGGTCCTGTGGATTCTTGAGGACCGCCGCACCCTCAATGGGATTAGTAGCCTTCTTAGTCACCGCCATGATGAGGGAGTATACCTTGGGGTATTGGAGCCAGCGCTGCAGGTTCTCCTGCCCCCATGGATGAAGCTAAGCCAATGGCCCGCACGCAAGGAAGCATCCAGCATGTTCCATACCTCAAAGTGTCGAAAGCGTAGTTACTCACCTGTAACAAGTGTTCTCCAGGGACAGCAGGAATCAGTCCTCACATATGGGTGACATCGGCACCGACAAAGCCTCCGCAGAAGCATCTCCCCAGCTTTCAAAGAAAGCCTTTGGGAGATGCCACCATGAATGCGTGGTCCCCTTCCTGCCCAAGGGTGCCATCTTACCCAGTTAGATGACACAGCTAGAACCAACAAAAAAAATGGCAAAAATTGTACAGTAACTCCAAGGGGAGGAGGGAGGGTTCTGAGGACCGATTTCTACTGTCCCTGGAGTATACCTGTTACAAATGAGTAACTATGCTTTCTCCAGGAATAAGCAGGAAGTCAGTCATCGCATATGGACTCCCTAGCTACAGGCTACCGAGAACCTGTAGAAAAAGCATGGCCTAGCTGTGAGCAGCTGCAAGAGAGTCTGAGGAAAGACTCTAAGGACCCCAGTGTCCAGAGAGAACCATCACTCCAGTAGCCTGAACAAGAAGGGGTCAGAGGGTAGGAGATGCCTAGACCCTGAACAGATTACAGAGTAGTGAGCTGCAAAGGTGTGAACTGAGGACCAGATGGTAGCCCGGCAGATGTCTACTGTAGGGACAGTCAGAAATACAAAACACACAAGCATGAGAAAAAAGCACTCCGCAAGCCAAACTGACAAAGGAGCCTACATCACCAGCAAACACTGTGTAGAGAAAAAAAGACCTCAGCCACCCCTTCTGACAAAAATAGCAGAAAAGACGAGCCAGTCATATGGCAAGACCAATACAGAAATCCTGCCACAGCAATGCTCAAATTATGACCTGTACTCAAGATGACATCAGTGGTCAGAAAAAAACCTCTAGCAAGAAAGGAAGTTGGACCAAAGGAAAAACCCCACAATCCGAGAAAACCTCAGTGAGCCACTCCTAGCAGTAATAGTAGCGGTCAGCAAAATAATTAGGCAATGGCAGCCAAAATCTCATTGAAAAGACAGCAGCAGCAGCAAAACATGAAATCCAATAGGGACAAGGCAATAGATGCAGTGAAGCTCCGACACCAGATGTTTCGCCCATGTTGCTTCATCAGGGAGCTCTTCATAAAGAACATTACATAGCCATTCCACACATACAAGGAAGACTGCCAAAACAAAAAAGAAAAAGAAACAATATTTTCACGAACTACAACCCCCCCCCCCCCAAAATCAAAAAACTAAAAAAAAAAAGTCAAAAAAATGTGAGGGGACGAACATGATGAAGTTAAAACAATAGAAGGAGACTTAAGTGCATTCATGACTGTGCACTCCTTGGTTCTTGACATCTGCCATCTTTTTTGGCATTATTTCCAATGTTTTTTTTCTTTTGATCTGCCGGTCCACCCCGGCTGCAGCCGCATGGTTTTTTTTTTTGTTTTGTTTTTTTTATTAGTTTCAAACATTGCATTCATATAATACAATAAAGGAAAATCGAGAAATATTAACTACATCAGATGAATAAACATCAGCAAATAAACCCAAAACATTGATATAGCCCACATCAAGGAACTCAACTGAACATTAGAGTCAGGTCATACTCAAGAAAATAAGACGCAAGGCCTACAAAGGGAGGCAACAACTTATTCTTGGGCGCTCTGTACTTCACTAAGTGCCTTCCGCTTCTCAGACAAGAAACTTTCCAATTGGGTGACTTCAGTAAAAATATATGAAACCTCTTTCCAGGTAATTACACACTTGCATGGAAAGCGAAGGAAAAAAGAGGTTTCACCCAAAGACAAAACCTGGGACTTTAAGGCCAGGAACTGCCTACGTCTAAGCTGGGTGCTGCGTGCAACATCAGGAAAAACATTTACGAGATGTCCACAAAACTTTACAGTCCTGTGTTTAAAGAAGGCACGCAACACACATTGCTTAATATCTTTAGTCAAAAATGTCACCAACAAGGTAGAACGAGAATTGATTATGTCCTGGGAGTCCTCGAGGAAGGCGGTGAGATTAGCAATGGAAGGTTCAATAACATCAAACTCCCCCTCAACCGGATTAACTCTCTTAAGATTAGGGGATATATAATATATCTGAGAAACTGAAATAGGTTCCTTGATTAATAAGACTTCCTGAAGGTACTTATCCAATAGTATCTTAGGAGCGAGGAGTTTGGTAATAGGAAAATTCAGGAAACGCAAGTTGCAGGAACGTGCAGAATTCTCCATCGCTTCAATTTTATTATGGAGAGTCAGTGAGTCCCTTATACCAACTGCCTGAGCAGCGTGCATAGAACCCATCTGTCCCTCCAATTTTGAAATGGCTGTATTAAGCGAAACCATTCTAACATCTAACTGCCGTAAAGAGACTACAGTCTCTTGAGAAAATTTAGCCAAAGAGTCAAAAGTACCCGAGATCTTACTATCAATAGACTTAAGAACTCCCCAAACATCCTTCAAGGTGATCTCATTATCAGACCCAATAGTCGGGAGTGCAGGAGCAACCCCCGACTCAGAGAGAACCGGTTTAGGCAAGGAGAAAGAATCATCTAAACCTCTTACCTTTTCGAGAGACTCCACAGCAGAAGCAGGAAGCACTGTAGCAAAAGGACACGGCGGCGGAGACCTTCCCCCTGAACTCAGGGAGGCGCCCTCAGGAGACGAATGGGCAATTGGCAGCAAAGAAAAATGCTTATCTAAGGGGCCCGTCGGTTTAGTACTACCGACAGGGTCCCCCTCAGAAGCACCCTTGCCTTTACCCTTCCGTTTCCCCATAATTTAATTTACCCTTTGCAGCCGCATGTTTTTGAAATCTTTGATGTCAGCTTGTTTGCTTTTCATCACGTTCGCTGACATCAGCTGTGTGTGGGGAATCCTTGACGTCAGCTGGTTTCCTCCTTTTTTTCTGCTCATGCACAGCATTTTTTCTGTTCTCCTGTGCTGTGTTCCAGCGATGTGTGCAGCGAATGTGGGGGGCAGTTTTCTTGCTAGTGCTCCTTTGTAGTTAACATCATGTTCGTCCTCTCATGTTCTTGACTATTTTTTGAGTTTTTTGATTTTTGGGGTTTTTTTTGTAGTTCATGAGAATATTGTTATCTTGCAATCCAGAGTATGAACAACAGCTGCCGCCTTGTCAACATGGGGCCATGGAAAGAAGGTGGGGAGCAGCACCTCTTGGTTGAGGTGGAAAGTGGATACCACCTTCAGAAGGAATTTAGGGAGGGTGTGAAACATGACCCTATTCTTGTAGAACCTGGTGTAAGGTGGCTCGGCCACCAAGGCCTGAAGCACGCTGATTCTGCGGGCAGAGGTGAGCACCACCAGGAAGACGACTTTCCAGGAGAGAGCGCAAATGGCAGGTAGTCAGAGGTTCAAAAGGTGGCTTGGTGAGCTGCGTCAGAACTACACTGAGGTCCCATTCCGCTAGGGGCGAGCAGATGGGGCTTAGAGAGCAGAAGGCCCTACATAAATTGAGTAATGAGGGGCTATGCAGAAAGAATAATTACTCACCTGTAACAGGTGTTCTCCAGGAGCAGCAGGAATCAGTCTTCACATATGGGTGACATCGACGTCGATGAAGCCCTTGCGGAGCATTTCCCCAGCTTTCCAAGAAAGCCTTTGGGAATGCAGGCATGCATGCGCGGTTCCCTTCCCGCCTAAAGGTGCCATCTTGCTCAGTCAAATGACATAGCTAAAAACAGCACACAAAAATGTAAAAATAAACTATGTACAACTGCAACTCCCAGGGGAGGAGGGAGGGTTGTGAGGACTGATTCCTGCTGCTCCTGGAGAACACCTGTTACAGGTGAGTAACTACTCTTTCTCCAGGACCAAGCAGGAAGTCAGTCCTCACATATGGGTGACTCCCTAGCTCTGGGCTTCCAGGAACCCAGGCTGAACAAGAGAACTCCCTCTAGTCTCAGCATCAAAGAAAGGCTTTTCACTGACAGAACTTCCACCGGTAGCCCAACAGAGGGCAGGAGTTGCCTAAACCTCAAAGAGATTCCGGAGTACTGCACTGTCCCCACGGGACTCCCTTTCCAGACAGTAATGGGCCGCAAAAGTCTGGCTTGAAGACCAAGTTGCAGCCCTGCAGATGTCTACCAACGGTACAGAGCGGAGATGAGCCACTGAGGCAGCCATTGCCCTGACACAATGGGCCGTGACCCGACCCTGCAAAGGAAGGTCAGCCGCCCTGTAAGCCCAGGTGATACAGTCAGCCACCCAGATGGACAAGGTACGCTTGGACACAGCTAACCTCAAATTATTAGGGTCAAAAGATATGAAGAGCTGAGTAGCCCTTCTGTGCCCCTGCGTATGGTCAAGGTAGAAGGATAAGGCCCTCCTACAGTCCAGGGTATCCAGAACTGCTTCAGCCTGGCTTGCATGAGGCCCAGGGAAGAATGTTGGAAGAACCACCTCCTGGTTGAGGTGGAAAGAGGAGACAAACTTTGGGAGGAACTTTGGATGAGTCCTGAGGACTACCCTGTTCCTATAGAATCTGGTGTAAGGCCTGTCACAGACCAGGGCCTGAAGCTCACTCACTCGCCTAGCCGAGGTTAGGACTACCAAGAAGAGTGTCTTCCAGGACAGGAAGCGTAGAGGACAAGTAGCCATTGGCTCAAAAGGTGGGTGAGTCAGTTGCTGCAAGACCACATTCAACTCCCACTCAGGAGCAGGAGGACGGATTGGAGGCTTGAGCAAGAGCAAACCTCTGAGAAACCGGGACACCAAGGGGTGAACCGATAGAGAATGTCCTTCCACCAGTGAGTGGTGAGCTGCTAGAGCTGAGAGGTGGATCCGAACAGAATTGGACTTAAGTCCTTGATTTGATAAGTGCAGTAAGTACTGAAGCACTACTGGCACAGTACAGGAGAAAGGATCCTCTGTACGTAGCTGACACCACACAGAAAACCTTTTCCATTTAAGAGCATAGGTTTTCCTAGTGGACTGTTTCCTAGAGGCTAGGACAACCTCCTCAACCTCCTGAGGTAGGCCCCAGGGAGCCAAAACTACCCTTGCAGCCTCCATGCCATCAAATTGAGAGCTTTGAGATTGGGGTGCAGAAGGGAACCCTGATCCTGAGAGAGAAGGTCGGGTTGCAACCCCAGAGGCAGTGGGGGATCCACTGCCAGCTGAAGCAGAAGTGGAAACCAAGGCTGTCTCGGCCACCTGGGAGCCACCAGCAGGACTGAGGCCTTGTCCTGAAGAATCTTGAACAGAGTTCGGGCCACCAAGGGCGTGGGAGGAAACGCATACAGGAGGCCCTGAGACCAGGGAATCAGAAAAGCATCTGATGCTATCCGCAGAGGATGCGGTTGCCTGGAGCAGAACTTTGGCAGCTGTTTGTTCAGAGGACTGGCAAACAGATCTATGGATGGAAGTCCGCATTTCAGGAAAATCTTCTGAACCACCAAAGGATGGAGCTGCCACTCGTGGGGCTGCAGAATCCTGCTCAACCTGTCTGCCAGGTAGTTCTCCTGGCCAGGTAGATACACAGTGCCTTGAGGAGCATGTTGTGTCTGAGAGCAAACAAGCAAAGGTCCTGTGCCTCCTGACAAAGGAGCCTGGACCCAGTTCCACCCTGCTTGTTCACATAAAACATGGCTACCTGGTTGTCTGTTTGAACTAGGACAGACTGATGAGCCAGGGTTTGAGAAAAAGTCTTGAGTGCTAACCGAATAGCCCTGAGTTCCAGGAGATTGATTTGCTGTGCGGCTTCCCAGGGAGACCACAGACCCTGGGTGCACTTGCCTAGACAATGAGCTCCCCAGCCCTGCAGAGAGGCATCCGTGGTCAACACCACTGTGAACCCAGGAATCTGAAAAGGTACCCCTTGCAGCAGATTGGATGGGTGCAGCACCAGCTGAGGGAGTTCAGAAATCGTCTGGACACCCTTATCCTGTCTCTGAGGCTGCCTGTGGCCTGTGACCACTGAGTCCGAAGGCACCACTGTGCAGGCCTCATATGGAGCCTGGCATTGGGGGTCACATGCACTGTCGAAGCCATGTGGCCAAGGAGCCTCAGGCAGAGTCTGGCGGAGACCAGTGACCTGCTGAGAAACTGGTTTGCTAAGTTTATCAGCCTTTGGGCTCTGTCTTCTGGCAAGAATGCCTTTGCCAGCAAAGAGTCCAACCTCGCCCCTATGAACTCCAAGTTCTGGGAGGGGAGCAAAGTGGACTTTGTGAGGTTTATTACAAACCCCAAGCTTTGAAGAAGAGCAATAGTTCTGAGAGTAGCCTGTCGGGCCTCCTGGCACGTCTGACCTCTTATGAGCCAGTCGTCCAGATAGGGGAAGACAAAGACTCCCTGATTTCTCAGGTAGGCCGCCACCATTGCCAGGCACTTGGTAAAGACCCTGGGAGCGGAGGTGAGGCCAAAAGGTAGTACTCTGAGTCTGTACTGATAATGGTTTCCTCCCACAATGAACCTGAGGTACTTTCTGTGGTCTGGATGAATGAGGATGTGAGTATACGCATCCTTTAGATCTAATGAGCATAGCCAATCTCCCTGCTGGAGGTAGGGCAGATGTGTTCCAAGAGTAAACATCTTGAACTTTTCCTTCTCCAGGAACTTGTTGAGGTTTCTGAGATCTAGAATAGGTCGAAGGCCACCGGTTCTTTTGGGTACCAGGATATACCTGGAGTAGAACCCTCGACCTTGCAAGTGGGGAGGCACAGGCTCCACCGCCCTGTCCACCAACAGACCTTGGAGCTCCTGAAGGAGAAGATGTGTGTGCAGGGGAGGCCTTGGAGGCTCCCCTGGAAAGTATGGAGGCGGCAGTTGTTGGAAGTGTAGTAGATAGCCCTTGTGGACTATGCTTAACACCCAACTGTCTCCAGTGATGAGTGGCCACTGGTGGGCAAACAGGGGGAGGCGACCTCCTGTGCAGGGTTGGGAGAGCAGGGATGGAGAGGCTATGCCTAAGGAGTCAAAAAACCCCACCCTGCTGAGTGGGAGCAGGGGCCGGAGGCTTGGGGGTCCTCTGCCTACGGGGCCCATTACCCTGCCCCTTGGCTTGCTGATCCTGAGGGGCAGCTTGGACAGCTTGGTACTGTGGGTACTGTTTGTAGGCAGTGCCCTTCCTCGGGTAAAAGGGCATTTTACCCGAGCCCTTCTTCTTGTGAGAAGGGGCAGAAGTCTTCCTAGACAGCCTTGTCCTTGTGAGGTGCTCGGTCTCGAGCTGTGCGGCCTTCTCGGTCATGGGCTTGCCAAAAAGGTTCTCACCTCAGCAAGGGACATCGACCAACTTGTCCTGAACCCATGGCTCGAGGTCCGATGACTGCAGCTATGCCTGGCGTCGAGCCGCGATGCCGGTTGCCGCAACACGGGCCGAAGCCTTGAAGCCATCATAGGCGGCGTGGGACATAAACTTGGAGCATTCCCGGATCTCCGAGGACAAGGACTTGAACCTCTGCAAGGGTTCCCCAGAGAGACCAGCAGAGAACCCGGCCAGCTCCTTGGCCAGGTCTCGCAAGTACATGCCCATGTACAGCTGGTAAGACTGGACATGGCAAGCAAGCATCGAGCCCTGGAAGCACTTTCTACCAAAACCATTGAAGTTTCAGGCCTCCCTGCCAGGGGGCACCGCGGAGTGCATCTTCTGACTTTTCAGGCGATGCATGGTCGATTCCACTACCATGGAATGGTGTGGTAGCTGCGCCTTTTGAAAGCCAGGACTCGATAGATCGAATCGACCCGCTTGCTTAGAACCGGCGCTGAGGCCGGTGCCTCCCACATCCGGAAAAGGAGCCATTCCAGCATCGGAGGAACCGGAACAGTAAAGGCCTCCTTCGGAGGAGAGTCGTACTGTAGGGCCTCGAGCTCCTCGGCTCGAGGCTCCTCCTCGGGGTCTGCAGGGATAGCCAACGCAGTGGCCATATCCCGGATGAACTCCGAGAACCGGGTATCCTCTGGAGGGGATCTACTCTGGGGTTCAGACTGCGGTGAGTCCGATGGGACGCACCGAGTCCTGAAGTGTCGGGGGACTCCTCATCCTCCGTCTCCCAGGCGGACTCGTCCGATGAGGAATCGGGGTCCGACCTCACGGGGCCTGTGAGCACCCGCCCCAACACCGAAGGCACCGGCGTCGACGCCCTCGGTCCCGAACGGGAGGTGAAGGGAGACCGTGACCGAGGTCGACCTCGAGCCTTTATGGTCTCGAGTATCGGCTCGGTCTCCAGGGTCGACTTCGATGTCAATGTCCCGGTGGTCGGGGCAGATGTGCCAGACAGGCTGGCCATCAGTGCCCGCTGCTGTTCCATGAAGACAGACAGTCTGCTCTCCAAGGCTGTCAGCCTGAGACCCAGCTCAGGAGACTCAGCAGCCCCCGACTCGGGCCCGACGTCGGCTCTCTGGGAGGAGAGTCCACGAGGACTACAGGGCTTACGTGTCCAGCAGACTCCGGCTCCACTCGAGGTACTTTGGGCCCGGGGCGACGGTCGGGGTTCTGAGACCTAGCCCTCGAGGAGCCAGGGACCTCTTCCGATGACACCCTCGTGAGCCGCTTTCTTCCTCTTTCGTTCCCAGTCGGGGGATCCCCTGTCCGAGGAGCCCCGACGGTGCTCGGGATCCGATTCCCGAGATGTCGAGGCCTCAGATGAGGACTGGGCCCGGCCGGAGGCCGAGTCAGAAAAAAGCCTTTCCTTTTGGTGCTGACGACTTCGAAGTGCCTTGGAAGACATTTTTCCACATGGTCCACACGTCTTAGGATCGTGGTCAGGACCGAGGCACCGAAGGCAGCAGTCGTGTGTGTCGGTGAGAGACATCAGCTTCTTGCATTGATCACACTTTTTAAAGCCATTGGAAGCCATCGGGGAAAAAAGAGTCCCCGCAAGGTCAAAGGACCGGCCTTCCAGGGAAAAAGAAAAAAGGGCACGAATGCCAGCCACGAAGGACAAAAAACGAAAAAAGAAGATCGGGCTCGATACCGGTGTACCGAACCTGGCGGGAGGGGAACCGGCATTGAACCGGAGTAAAAAATAGCGAAGGATCGCCAAAAAATCAAACTATTTTCCGGGAGGACTAGGACACACGTCCGGTGGGCTTCACGGAAAAAGAGAGACTGAGCAAGATGGCACCTTTAGGCGGGAAGGCAACCGTGCATGCGTGCCTGCATTCCCAAAGGCTTTCTTGGAAAGCTGGGGAAATGCTCCGCAAGGGCTTCATCAACGTCGATGTCACCCATATGTGAGGACTGACTTCCTGCTTGGTCCTGGAGAAAGAGATTTGCCCTCTATGGAATGATGAGAGTGCTCAGCTGCACTCTGATGGAGTTGGACTTGAATCCGGTTTGCAAAAGGTGAAGCAAGTACTGTAGCACCATGTGCACCTGGCAAGAGAACAGGTCAACCCGTTGCTCTACACACCATACTGAGAATCTGCGCCACTTGAAGGCGTAGGTCCATCTCGTGGAGTTCTGAGAGGCCAAGAGGACTTCCTCCAATTCCCTTGGGAGGATGAAGGGTGCTAAGTCTACCAGTTCAGGAGCCATGCTGTTAACAACACGGACCCCAGGTTGGGATGAAGAAGGGAACCCTCCTCTTGGGTCAGTAGCCCTGGGGCATTACCCAAAAGGGACCAGGAGCTCCATCAAGAGGTGGAGTAACAGGGGAAACCAAAGCTGCCTGGGTCACCGCAGGCCACCAGGATCATGGAGGCTTTGTCCCGCAGGACCTTGAAGAGAGTTTGGGCGATTAGTGGTGTGGGAGGGAAAGGCCCTCCGATCACGAGATGAGGAAGGCATCTGCCGCTACCCGGGACGGATGCGATTGGGGACAGCAGAAGTGGGGCAGCTGAGCATTGGTTGGGCTGGAAAAGAGATCCAGACTTGGGGTTCTCCAGAGTCGAAAGAGCCACTGTGCCACCCTGGGGTCTATTTGCCATTCGTGCAGCTGGAGGACCCTGCTCAGCCTGTCCACTAGGGCACTGCCTTGGCCCAGAAGGTATACTGCCTTGAGGAGCATTCCCTGACCAATCATGTACGAGCAAAGGGCTACTGCCTCCTGGCAGAGGTGCTAAGAGCCTGTGCCCCCCTGCTTGTTTTGCTAGAACATCGTGACCTGATTGTCCGTTTGGACTAGCACCAACTGGTTCCGCAGGCGGTGGTGGAAGGCCTTGATCACCAGGAAAATGGCCCTGAGCTCCAGCAGGTTGATCTGTTGCTGGCTCTCCACTCAGGACCAGTTGCCCTGTGTGCGCAGTTCCTTGCAGTGGGCACTCCAGCCCAGTAGGGACATGTCCGTGTTGAAGTCCCTCTGAGATTTGGTGGCTGGAAGGGCATGCCCTCCTGCAGATGCTGTGTGCCCTGACACCTGTTGAGCGACTCCGCTAGCTGACGGGACACTAAGACCCTGTCCCGGAGCTTGCCTGTGGCTTGTGTCTGCTGTGAGCGGAGACACCACTGAGCCACCTGCATGTGGAGGCGGGTGTTGGGAACCACATGGACTGTGGATGCCATGTGGCCCAATAGGCAGAGCATGGACCACGCTGACACTGCATGGCGGCATTGCATCTCGGTGGTCAGGGCCCTGAGGCGATCTGCCCTGTCCAGGAGAAGAAAGGCCCTGGCCTGGAGAGTGTCCAGACGAGCTCCTATGAACTCCAGGTCCTGAAATGGAGTGAGGTAAGACTTGGGGTGATTTATCCCAAATCCCAAATGCTGCAGGACCTTGATGGTGTGGGTCGTGGCCTGTTGCACCTCGGTGGCCATGTCCCCCTTTAAGAGCCAGTCATCCAGGTATGGGAAGACGAAGATAGGCAGTCACCATTGCCAGGCATTTGGTAAAGACTCTTGGTGCAGAGGCTAGGCCGAAGGGTAGTACCCTGTACTGGTAGTAGTCGCCCCCAACCATGAACCTTAAGTACTGCCTGTGACTGGTATGAATAAGAATGTGGGTATAAGTATCCTTTAGGTCCAAGGAGCATAGACAATCTCCTTACTGGAGGTAGGGCAACAATGTTTGAAGGGAGAGCATCTTGAACTTCTCCCGCACCAGGAACTTGTTCAGGTTTCGCAAGTCCAGAATGGGCCTTAGGACCCCTATTCTTTTTGGGATCAGAAAGTAACGGGAGTAGAATCCTTGCCCCTAAGGTGGAGGGGTACTGGTTCCATGGCTCCATCCCTGATGAGTCCACCAAGCGAAAAACAGCACACTGCCACACAAAAGAGCAGAAGCAACCAGTCCAAAAGTGTGGGCAGGAAACCTTTACATGGAAAACTTTTATTAATCTTTACCAAAGGTAGCCACCTTTGGTAAAGATTAATAAAAGTTTTCCATGTAAAGGTTTCCTGCCCACACTTTTGGACTGGTTGCTTCCATCCCTGATGAGGCCTGCAAGTTCCTGCGGTAGCAGGGCTTAGTACAGGGGAATCCGAGGGGGCTCGCCAGGAAAGAAAGGGGGAGGAGTCCAGTCCAAGTGAAGGAGAAAGCCTTCTCTGACCACCTGGAGGGCCCAGGTGTCTGTGGTTATGGACAGCCACCGATGGGCAAAGGGATCAGCCCTCCTGTTGGCAGCTATTCCCTCCGCCCCCCCCCCCCGCGAGAGTCAAATCCCCGACCCAGCCTGGGCAGTAACCGGTGTTTGGGGCTTAGAACCCTTAGGCTTGCATTGGCCTTGGCACACTCCTTTGCCTTGGTGACCCTGCTGCGGGGTCTGGGGGGGGTCTGGTATTGGGGATAGGCTTGGTAAGGCTGACCTTTTCTGTGAAAAGGAGGCCTCATCCCCGATGGTTTCTTCTTGGGAAGGGTGGAGGTCTTCCTGGAGAGCAGAGTCTTTGTGATTAGGTGGTCTTGGAGATACATGTCCGTATACAGCTGGTAGGCTTAGATTCGGCAACCCAGCATCAAGCCCTGGTAGCATTTGCATCTAAGGGCATCGAGGGTGCGGGACATCCTGCCTGGGGGCATGGAGGAGTGAATCTTCGGGCTTCTCTGCCAGTGCATGGTTGACTCTACCATCATAGAGGCGTGAGGGAGTTGCACTTTTCGAAAGCCGGGGCCCTGCTGGACCCAGTACATGGTGTCAAGGCTAACTATTGGCACCAACGCTGGTGTCTCCCACATCCAAAGGAGTCACCCGAGGATGGCGGGGACAGGGACAGTCAGGGCCTCCTTAGGTGGATCCTCATACTGGAGTCATAGGAAACGAAAAGCTGCGAGGCTTTGCAGTGGCCTGGGTACATTTCAGGTGGAAGGATAGGGCCATCTTGCAATCCAGAGTATGGAGTGTTTCAATGTCATCATCCTGGCTTCCCACTCAAGAGTTGCAGCCTTCAACATGGACACCAGGGTGACTGGGTCCGGCATCAGTGAGGAGAGTCTTTGACGGGACAGGCCTTGGTAGTCCATGACCTGTCACCGGAAGCCTCTGCATTTGTTCTGGGCACCTGTGCCAGCCACTCCAATTCCTCAGATACCCTTCAGGGACTGTGGGACCTGGCACGGGACTTGCTGTGTGTCTCTCCCAGGATGAGGTCCTCGAGGATTTCTTATTCTTCTTCTTGCATTGATGCTCTAGAGAACCCTTGTCAGAGTGTCCGCGGGCCCAATCGGGCACTGCAGGAGGTTTCGCAACACAGAGGATCCATGCGGGCCCTTAAAGAGTGCGAGGCTACCAGTGATACCGGGGCAGAATCTGACCTGTGGAAGATGATGTCTTGCTTCTGCCAATTACTGTGGATGGCCTTCGCAGATATCTTTCTGCACAGGGCGCAAACCTCTGGGTCATGGTCGGCACCTAAACACCGGAGGCAGCAGTCGTGCATATCAGTTAGGGACGTTCTTTGTGCACCAGTCACACTTTTTTAACCCACTGACCACTGGGGCAAAAAGGACCCCTGCTAGGTCGAAGACCCTCAACATGGCCAATGGTTAGAAAAGGGTGTGAAACCACGCTGGAAGAAAAAACAAAAAAACGGTTCCGAGACTCGATGATGGACCAGTGCTAACCGGAGAAAGCAAGACAGGTTAACGCACAAAATTATCAACTTTTTTCTGGGGACAGAAAGACGTCTGTTGGGCTCTGCAGAAAAAGGGAGACTGAGTAAGTTGGTACCCTTGGGCGGGAAGGGACCACGCATTCATGGTGGCATCTCCCAAAGGCTTTCTTTGAAAGCTAAGGAGATGCTTCCGCGGGGGCTCAGTCAGCACCGATGTCACTCATATGTGAGGACTGACTTCCTGCTTGTTCCTGGAGAAACAGTGTGAAAAGGCGATGGCAAAAGCCAGAAGGATGCTGGGAGGCATACAGAGAGGAATTACCAGCAGAAAGGAGGAGGTACTAATGCCACTGTACAAGTCGCTGGTGAGGCCTCACTTGGAATATTGTGTTCTGTTTTGGAGACCATATCTCGCAAAGGATATAAAAAAAAACTGGAAACCATTCAGAGGAAAGACGACCAAAATGATTTGGAGCCTGCGCCAGAAGAGGTATGAGAAGAGACTTGAAGACCTAAATATGTACATTCTAGAGGAGAGGGTGGACAGGGGAGATATGATTCAGACCTTTAAATACTTAAAGAGTATTAATGAACAGACAAACCTCTTCCAAAGAAGGGGAAGCTGTAAACCTAGACGGCATAACATGAAGCTGCAAAGGGGTAAATTGAAAGGCAATGTCAAGAAATACTTTTTCACTGGAAGGGTGGTGGATGCTTGGAATGCCCTCCCGATGGAAGTGGTGGGGGCAAATACAGTGACAGAATTCAAAAGGACATGAGACAGACACAGTGGATCCCTTTATAGCAACAGAATAAAATCAACTATCTTATCTCAACAAATAGGGGTGACTTGCACGGAGTGGAGGGTACACCTCTAAACAAAGGCATGGGGAGGGGCGACCTGCACGGAGCGGCAGGTGCACCTACTCTTTCCACCTTGCTGGGCAGACTACATGGACCATACTGGTCTTTATTTGCCGTCATATTCCTCCAAGACGAACAGCTGGAGCTCTGGGGAAAACTGAAAGGTTTTAGCCAGCACTCTGATGCCCTTGAGGATGGGATCAGATGCAGACTGTTCCGAAAGGGCAGTAGCTCTGGGATACGCAGTCAGTAGCTACCTGGTTAATGAGCACAGTGAGTTCCTCGCGCTGGAAGAGACGAATGATCCGGGAGGAGTCTGCCTCTTCAGAATGAGAAAATTCCCTGTCCTCCAAGCTGGAGGCGGAGGAGGAACCATCGAGATCACTGCATCTGCCCTCCTCTATAGGGGAATAGAAGTCACCAAGTGCCCAGGCAAGGGTTTTTGCTGCCGTTTTCTAGTAGTCCACTCAACCTGAGCAGCTTTCTGCTTTTTGGAAGTGGCAGGCTGTCCTGCGGGAACCTGAGGTCGGGGAGGGGGGGTCCAGCCATTGCCCCTGAATATCCCCCTTTCCAAATCTCTCAAGCCTGCCTGAAAAGCATGGCAAACTCAGAGGAGTTCACGGGGGACAAGCCTGGCTCCATGCTATTCCAACCTTGAGAGAGAAGAGTCAGAAGCGCGGTGTCTGTTACTCTGCCGCTGGCTGAGCCTCTGGTGCAGAGCCGGTCAGGCTTGGCATGGTCAAAAGCAGACTTGGGCAAATATTAGAGGTCCCCGATGATTGTCCCAGATCGGCGGCAAAGGCCACACACAATTGTTCCACTAGGCCACTGCGATGCCTGCCACATGCGACACAGCATAGGGCTTTGGCTGCCATGAGACCGCCCGTGCACAGCCAAGCATATGCGCGCTGGGAAGGGCAGAAGCCAGCTGAGAATGAAGCGCCCAGTGGTCTGATCAAGGAGATGAATGCCCGCAGCGGCGGGCCTCCATCGTTCAGTGGCCTGGTCACGTGCGCTGCCCGGACCTTCACCCCAGCCTCTTGCCCTCAGAGGAAGTGGAGAGATGTGTCAAAGACAGATGTTGCAGTTAGGAGAAAGGCGGAATGAGGCCTACTGGCACCACGAGGACAGACTGCCACTGCGAGGTACTCACAAATGTTGGCCAGAACTTCCAGGCACACCAGGCAGACTACACTAATACCCCGGCCTCCAGCCCACGGGGGGAGTGTAGGAGGGGTGGGTGTTTAAAAGGAACGCAATGCTCTGAACCGGAGCTGTAGCAGAATTGTCTGGTCCTATATGGAGAAGTCTATCTCTATGTAGAAGTTTGATACTCTCTTTTCTTTTTGTAAAATAAAGGCCAGTGAGTTATAGGTCAGGCACCCCCTTAAGACTCATCGGCAACTAATCTGACCCTCTTGGTCAGAAGTTGCTCTCCCCCTGCAGACGCAAACCAGGGGAGAGGGATTCCCCTCTCCTGCACTGCCAGCTAAGCAACCACAGTCCTCCAGACCAGGGCAACTGTCAAATCTTGAAGAGCTGTACAAAAAACAGCCAACATCCACTGAGACAGCGAAAATACTAGAAAGTGCCCCTAGCTGTGCTGGGTAAAGTGACAGTGATGATGTCACAGCACTGATTTTTTTTTTCTGTGTCTCCCATCTGCTGGTTGGGGGACTTAACCCATTAGTCTGGACTGGTCTAGCATCAGTGCTCTGGAAGAGGATGATATAATGTATAGCAGAGGAGAGAGAAAGGAATCACTAACTAGTTTGAACAGTTGGGAAGGCATCGGGTCAGAGGGAGCAGTAGTGGAACGAGAAGAGATGATGTGAGAGAGTTCACTGTAAGTAGGCGGAGTAAGGACGAAAAGCGCAGCAGTTGAGGAAGAAGGAGCAGAAGCATGAAGTGTTGGGCTGAAGAACGGGACAAGGAAGACTGAATTGTTAATACTTTCTGGTGGAAAGCAGACGCAAAACTCAAAGAGAAAGGGATGAAGCAATGGGAGATGAGCTAGGGGGATCTGTGAGATTGCACAGAAGCAGGAACAAATGAGAAGAGAGGTATCCCTACAGACAAGGGCAGAATAATACCATTTTAATACAAGCAGCTCATTTGCCTATAATTTGAATACTGTTGGCGTTAATTGTGCACTAGTGTTTCTTTTGCTGTGTATGTGTGCGTCTGTCTTTTTTCTGCATTTGGTTGTGGCGGTAATTGTGCCTAAAAGTGCAGTTATCTGTGCTCAAAGGCAGTGTGAGTTTTCTACATTGGCCCATAAATGAGGTCTCACTAGAGACTTATATAGAAGCACTATCACCTCCCTTTACCTGCTGGCTATTGCTCTCCCTACCAAAAGTGGCAAAAGTCATGGCTAGAGTGAAGCGGCTGCTTGGGAACAGGTGTAAATGCCTACAAGTATTTTAAAAATGTTCATAAATCATGACTCTGCTGACACACAAGTGACATAAAAATAGGCACCTTCTTGGTACTGTACAGACTTTCACACATTTACATGCATAAAAAGACCTTTACACATGAGAAATCATGGATTCATAAAGGCAATTTTCCAAAGCCATTTACTCAGCTATATGGGCTATTTAAAAACTGCCTACCCTCTCTATAGGTAAAGGCAAGTGCTAATGGTTGGTTGAGTTTGTGGGGCTGACTGCTTTGACTGTGGCTGCTTTCTGCTGCCCCATGGAAGCTGTTGTCCTCGGCAAGGAGAAATTAGGCCTTACCTGCTAATTATCTTTCCTGGAGTCTTCTCCGGGCCAGTCCAGGGAACGGTAGGGTTGTCAATCCTGTCCAGTAGCTGAGGACTGACAGACTAGAAGTTTTGCTGACAGCTTAAGCCCCTCCTCCTGATGCCAGTACTCCAGTCTTGTACTAACAAAGCAGCGAACTCAGACAGATAGAAAGAAGACGAAGCAGGAAAAGACAAAGACAACACAACCTAACAAAAACGAGAAACAACCAGAAGCAGCACTGATCACCGCTATACTCCCCGGGCACGGCCTGCACACGCCAATGCAATGTGATCCATAAACTCAATAGTATGGAAGAGCTCTTCCTGTCGGTGCCCAACGATACCTGGTGCACTTACTAGCAGGTAATCTTATTCTTTCTTTTTTTTTTTTTAGTAGATTTTGTTCTCGCAATCACACCAATATGCTGCAGAGTAGAGAGAGAAAAACCGCGCTAAGCTCTCGCGGTCAGCCAAACTAGATTCCGCGAGCGAACGAGCACTCCCAATGAAAGAAAACTCCGGGTGGGGCCCTGGACTAGTCCGGAGAAGACTCCAGGAAAGATAATTAGCAGGTAAGGCCTAATTTCTCCTTCCTAATCGCTTCTCCGGGCCAGTCCAGGGAACGGTAGGGCAGTACCAAAGCAGTACCTAAACACGGGAGGGACCCGCGAGCCCAGCAACCACCGCTGCCGCACCAACTCTCGCATCCCCCCTCGCCAGCACATCCAACCGATAGTGTCTAGTGAAAGTATGCAGCGAAGACCATGTAGCTGCCCTGCAAATATCCACTGGAGGCACTAACGCGAATTCCGCCCAAGACGCCGCTTGAGACCGCGTTGAATGGGCTCGGAGCCCATCCGGAGGTTCCTTACCCCCAGCCTGGTAAGCCGCCACTATCGCCTGTTTCACCCATCATGCAATGGAGGCCTTCGTAGCCGCCTGGCCTTTACGGCGACCCGCAAACAGCACAAATAACCTATTGGAACGGCGAAAATCTTTAGTGACCTTAAGGTACTTTCTGAGAACTCATCCGAGATCCAACTTCCGGAGAGCTCGGTCCATAGGAGAACCGGAAAGCTCAGAGAAAATGGGCAAAGCTACTGACTGATTGACATGGAAGGAAGACAGCACTTTAGGCAAGAAGGAAGGCACCGGTTGCAACAGAACCTTCTCTGGTAAAAATTGCAGGTACAGTTCCTGGCAAGAGAGAGCCTGCAAGTCCGAAATTCTTCGAGCCGAACATAACGCCACCAAGAAGGCCACCTTCCACAAAAACTCCTTCACACTAACCCCCGAAGTGGACTCAAACGGAGCCCGCGTCAACGCCTCCAGCACCAAGTTCAAATCCCATGGGGGAATGACGCTTCACAAAGGAGGCCGAAGGATCTTGGCCGCCCGAAAGAAGCGCTGCACATCCGCATGCACCGAGATACTGCGATTCTGCACCGGTCCCCGAAAACAACTCAAGGCCGCCACATGCACCTTCAGAGTGCTGACCGACAAGCCCTTATCCAAACCGTCCTGAAGAAACCACAGGAGTTGCAGCAACGTCGCCGACATTGGAGCAAAACCTTGAAGCGCACACCATGACTCAAAAGTGCGCCAGACTCGGACGTACGCCAGAGAAGTCGAAGTCCTCTTAGAACGCAACAAGGTGGAGATCACGGCCTCCGAGTAACCCTTACGTCTTAAACGAGCCCTCTCAAGAGCCAGGCCGTAAGCAAGAAGCGATCCACCTGAGGCATCAACACGGGACCCTGACTCAACAGGTTGCGCCGAGCCAGAAGCCGCCAAGGAGAATCGATCACCAGCCGCACTAGATCCGCATACCACGGCCGCCGAGACCAATCCGGCGCAATGAGAATCACTGTACCCCTGTGCCCGGCTATGCGGTGAATGATCCGACCGAGCATCGGCCAGGGCGGAAAGACATATAAGAGGGTGTCGAGTGGCCAGGGCTGAACCAACGCATCGAGTCCTTCCGACATGCGCTCCCTGCGCCTGCTGAAAAAACGAGACGCTTTGGCATTGTCGAAGGTAGCCATCAGATCCATTGACGGTTGTCCCCATCGCATCGTGATGTCGTGAAACACCGCCGCATTGAGCTCCCATTCTCTGGGATCGAGAACATGGCGACTGAGATAATCCGCCTGCACGTTGTCCTTGCCGGCCACATGCGCCGCGGACAAGGCCAAGAGATGATTCTCCACCCAAGCAAACAATTTCTGACTCTCCTCCAGCAACGGCCGACTTCGGGTTCCGCCTTGCCGATTGATGTAGGAGACGGTCACCGCATTGTCGGAAAAAACGCGAACTGCCGTCCCTCGGAGCAGACCTTCGAAATGTAGAAGAGCCAAGCGAACGGCTCGAAGCTCTAAGCGATTGATAGACCACGAGCTTTCCTCCAGGGACCAGCAGCCCTGCGTCACCTGATTCTGACAGTGAGCCCCCCAGCCGGAAAGACTGGCGTCCGTCGTCAGAAGCACCCATGGAGGATCTTGCAAGGGAACCCCCGCAGAAAGATGACCGGGATCCAGCCACCACTGCAGACCGCTGCAGACTGAGTCCAGGCAGGCCAACTTTTGCGATAGAGGATGGAGCTGAGGAGACCATCTGGAGAGCAAGGCCTGTTGAAGAGGACGCATATGCGCCCTGGCCCACGGAACCAAGTCCAGAGCTGCCGCCATGGATCCCAAGAGCTGTAAATAGGTCCACGCCGAAGGTGCCGAAGTCTGCAAAAACATCTGTACCTGCCGACTAATCTTCTGAACCCTGCTCTGGGGTAGAAAGACCAAACCGCGTTCCGTGTCGAAGAAGGCCCCGAGGTAAGTTAGCTGTTGCACCGGCAGCAACTGACTCTTCGCTTGGTTGATGACCCAACCGAGTCGTTCCAAAAGATAAACCACCCGAGCCTCGAGCGCACCCGCCCGGGAATCGGCCCTGATCAACCAATCGTCCAGATAAGGATGAACTCGAATCCCGTCCTTCCGCAGAGCTGCTGCTACCACCACCATCACCTTCGTGAAGGTACGAGGAGCAGTCGCGATACCGAATGGCAACGCTCGAAACTGGAAGTGACCCATGGGCAGCGCGAATCTCAAAAATCGTTGATGAGCTGCTCTGATGGGAATGTGTAGATAAGCTTCCGTGAGATCTATTGCGGAGAGAAACTCCCCTGGGCGCACTGCCCGAATGACAGCTCGCAAGGTTTCCATCTGAAAGTGCGGAACCCGCAGGGCGCGATTGACTTGCTTCAGATCGAGAATTGGTCGAAAAGAACCCTCTTTCTTGGGGACCACAAAATAAATCGAGTATCGACCTAAGCCGCACTGGTCTGGAGGAACCGGTACCACTGCCTGCAGTCGCACCAAGAGGGCGAGCGTTTCGGCGACTGCCTGCATCTTTGGGCCCGACGCACAAGGAGACACCACAAAGGCGTCGGCCAACGGGTACGCGAAATCCAGAGCATACCCCTTGTGAACAATCTCCAGTACCCATGCGTCGGAAGTGATGATGGTCCAGACGGAGAGAAAATCCTGTAAGCGACCCCCCACAGGTATCTCCGCCTGGACCGGCTGACCTTCATTGCGACTTCTTAACTGCGGACTGCTGAGCATTGAAGTAGCTTCTAGCGAATCCTCTAGCCCCAAGAAAGGACTGCCCGTGAGGTCCGAAGCAGCCTCTGGAATAGGGAAGAAATTGAGCACCCCGAAAGCGACGAGTATCCCTACCGTGTCCCCTCTGCGCCGACCCCCCTCTAGGAGGCCTTGAGCGATCCTCTGGTAACCGACCACCTTTGGAATCTCGAAGATCCTTAACAATCTTCTCCAACGCTTCTCCAAACAGTAACTTTCCTTTATAAGGCAACTTACTGAGACGCGCTTTAGAGGACACGTCAGCCGCCCAATTTCGTAACCAGAGAAAACGCCGAGCCGCCACCAAGGAAGCCATGGACTTCGCGGCAATGAAAACCAAATCATAAAAGGCGTCCACCAGGTACTTTGCTCCTTCCGCTGGAGCCGGTTCCGCTGCCTCAGCAGCCACCTCTCCCTGGAGCCATCTAATAGAAGCACGTGACACATACGCCCCACAAATGGACGCCTGCCGCGCTAGCGCACTAGAATCAAACGCCTGCTTCAAAAGCACTTCTAATTTCCGATCCTGCTGATCCTTCAGCACCGCTGCGCCTTCTACCGGGATCGTTGTCTTCTTCGTCACCGCTGAAACTAAGGCATCCACCTTAGGCAATCTTAACAACTCTTTCTCCTCCTGAGGCACCGGGTATAGGCGGCCCAAGGCGCGACTCCCCCTCAACGTAGCCTCAGGACATTCCCACTCAGATTCTATCATTTGCTTAATGACGCGGTGCACAGGAAAACAGCGCTGCTCCGCTTTGAAGCCTTGCAATAAAGGATTCTCTAGGGGTTCCTGAGACACGGAGGGCATTGGAATATTCAAAGCCGCCAAAGAGTGCGAGATGAGCGCAACTAGTTCCTCCTTGCGGAACACCCGAAATACGTTAGGATCCTCACCTGGAGCAATTTCCCCCTCTTCCAGCTCCCCCAGCCAAGGTTCTAAACCTGCCTCCGAGAGGAGCTCACCCTCCACTCCTAAATTTGGCTCCACGGCCAGGGAGGCGCTGGGACCCTCTGTAGGAAGCGCAGTGAAAACACCCCGTGAAGAACCCTCTCCCGGGTCGACCTGAGGCCTCTCTGGAAGCTCCCGATGCTCCTGCCAGGGATTGGGCCCCACCGCCGGCTGTGCCGACTTCAGTAAAAACGCCCGATGCAGCACCAAAATGAACTCGGGGGAAAAAAGAGCAGCGACGCCTTCCTGAACTTCAGGAGGCTGCTGCTTTGCTGGAACCGCCACCGGAGTGTCTTTACTGGATTTTGATTTGCGTTTTCCATGCTTTTGAGGCCCCGCGGCAGACACCGAAGGCTCACCTAAGATGGCGGCCGTTCCCGCCTTTTCTGAGGGAAGAGAAGACCGCTCTGACACTGCCGAATTAAGCTCCATGCCTAACACACAAAAACAGCCCAAAACCGGAATAGAATCCCTACCAAAACCACGACGCAAATAACCTACCGTCGCCGCTTCTGAACCGGAGGAACCCCCAACGTCACTAAACCGCGCGGGATTCCTGACACAGCCCCCTCCAGCCCCAGCAGTCTCGGAGGGCTTTTGGCAAGAGCGCCGGTCCTTCTCTCGCTTCCCCGCTGCTAGCAGGTGCCGAGAAAAAATGTGGCGGACCGGTCAGGAGAATGATACCTGAGGCTCTCAGGACCAGAGCTCCAAGACGAGAAACTGAGTCCCCTGAGACAGCAGGCTCTGCTGACCCGTGCTGCCACCAGCCTGCCGCCACGGGCCGTTCTGGTTAGGCCCCGTGGCAGTCACCTGTAATGTAAGTAGCCCAATTGAAGGATCGTGCAGCTAAGGGGAATATAGGAGCATCAGCCCTGCTAGAGCCAGCTCACTGTCCGCTCTCAAAATACACCAAATCTATCCTTCTGGCCAGGAGCCTGTCAGCACGTCGTCCAGTTCAGCTGCTGAGGACTGAAAGACTGGAGTACTGGCATCAGGAGGAGGGGCTTAAGCTGTCAGCAAAACTTCTAGTCTGTCAGTCCTCAGCTGCTGGACAGGATTGACAACCCTACCGTTCCCTGGACTGGCCCGGAGAAGCGATTAGGAACTGCTCATTCTGCCTAATGCAGTGGTTCCCAACCCAGTCCTTGGGTACCCCCGGGCCAGTCAGGTTTTCAAAGTATCCACAATGAATATGCATGAGATAGATCTGCATAGAATGGAAGCAGTGCATGCAGATCTCTCTCATGCATATTCATTGTGAATATCTTGAAAACCTGACTGGCCTGGGGTACCCGAGGACTGGGTTGGGAACCACTGGCCTAATGGTAAAGCCGGCCCTGGTTAAAATGAAGGTGGCTGTAATAAGGAACTCTACATTCAAAGACTCAAGAGGATTAAGGACTATGTGATGAGGAAGAGGCTTCTCCCTGTCTTCAGGAGGTCTGTTTTAACCTTTATTTTTCTTGCTGTCTGCACTCTCGTGATATCCTGACTCAGCACTGAATAATCAACTAAGACTGAAGAATAATAAAAGCAGAAAGCAACAGCTGGGATTGCACAATAACTCCTCCTCCAGCTCCGCCAAAACCACCACTCTTCCCCTGGTCTCCTTGCTCCCCCCCCCACCTCACTTGGAAACATAAGCCAAACTGGCTCAAACAAGTTCTTGTCTGTGCTCAGCACTCAGTCTGTCCCACATCCACTTCACTGGATTGGAGCTGTGATTCATTATCCTTAGACAATGAACAAATATCCCCCCACCCAACTTCATCCCTCTTCACTGCACAAGGATCAACATACCCCAGCCCCAGCCAGGGGATCCATCACCTGCAGGCAATGGGCAAGAAACCCAGCATCCCATCCCATGAGCTACAGCCAGAAATTCAGCCCAAAACCAATAATCACAACAGGAGAGAACACCTTTGCTCCATACCCACTGCTTTCCCATCCATTAGAGCCAGGACAGCAACAGCAAAACAAATCCTTGGGCCCAGACAAACCCAATTCACCCCAGAACCAGATGTACAAAAGAACAAAGAGAAAGGGGTTAGCATCTGGATTTACCACCCTCTTTCCCCAGGAGTGGATTCTGCTAACCAAAGAGGTTCAATCATGAATGCAGGTACTCACGCAGACAGACGGCAGCAAGCAATCTCAGGCCAGACTCGGGAGCAAAGCAGGTTGGAAAGAGTGGCTGCAATACATAGTTAGAGAAGGTGAGGGCAATGACTGCTTGGTTGGTGGGATAAATGACTAGGACAGCAATCCACAACCTGAGGAACCTGCAGGGAGAAAGGAAACCATCTTAAGCATACAGCAAGACCCATGACCTCAGATGTCTGCTGGGATGGCACAGGGCCAGCCCAACCATTAGGCAAACTAGGCAATCGCCTAGGGTAAGAACTTCTGGAAGGCAGCAAAGAGCAGGATATTCAAAGCTAAACAATAGATTTTAATAGCTGGGGGTGGGGTGTAAAGTTTAAGATTTGCCTAGAGCGCCAACATTTTGAAGCAACTCTGGGGCTGACCCTGACAGGGAAGGGAGGCTGCATTCAATACTATGTTCCAGAAATAAGAATCTTATGTGTAGGGAGAGATGAGGGGGGGGGGGCGTATGAAACGAAAAACTACATACACCCACAGGAGATGATTTTATAAGGGGCCACCTATTTGTAAGCACCAATACCCAGGAGCTGCTGGGTTGCCAGGAGTCAGCATTGATTCGAAGGCACACATTGCATTTTGCTCTTAAAGGTTAGGAGCATAAGTGGCCTCTTATAAAATATCGACTAGCATAAAAGTGCAGCATTATTTGCATCGTGTGTACTTTCACTGTGGGCATGCAGAGGAGCGGAGTTTGGGTACAGCTTAGACAGAGCACGCAAGTACACGCATTGAATATATAATGCTATAATTTACGCATGTGCTTGCAAAATGTAGGCACAGTCATTTACATCAGCTCTAGGATGGGGGGACATGATCACGCCTTAATTTAATGTGCATTCTCCAGTACACTAATATTTTATAAAGTCGAGCATGTGTGTACCTGATTTTATAAAATAGGCAGAAAATAGGTGGGTGAAAATATGCATTAAATAGACACAGCTTTGTAAAATTACCATCAAAATGTTGAAAAAACAACTACATTAATTAAAGCTGCACTATTTAAGGTTGGCTCTGTCCAAGGAGGTCCAGACCTGTTGTGAAGGTAAGGTGCCCAAGCTCTGGGGAAAGAAAGAAATGACTGCTGTGACTCCTGCTAGTACACAAGTTGCACAGAGGAAACTTCCCTCAGCAGCAGAACTGTGTCACCAGGGCAATCGGCCTGGGAGCAGATTTATTATATAGGTGAAAAAGACAGGAACAGGGAAGAATAAACAGCATGACCTGTAACCTTGGAAACCTGTTGGAGACCCAAAAAAGCAACTCACACAGAATGCACAGAAACCCACATGGGACATGCCAAACACTTTCCACCCCAAACAGGTTATTCAGAAGCAATGGAGGGTTCAGTGGCTTGTCCAAGGTCATAGAGCATCAGCAGGGTTTGAACACTGGTTTCTCTGGTCCTCAACCTGCTATCCTAACCACTGGGCTACTCTTCCACTCCATGAAGTGACTACAGGATGAAGAAGACAGGGTGTGTGCACAGCACAGGACAGAAACTTACCCTGCTAGGCCTCCGAAGATATCCTTCACATATGAGTAATCCCCTCCAGATTTGGGGATGGTGACTCCCAGCTCGGCATAGCAGAGAGCACCCACGGCAGTAATGACACCCGTCACAATCCAGACGATCAGCGCAAAGCCCACTGAGCCAGAATTCTCCAGCACACCTTTTGGCGACACAAAGATCCCAGAGCCAATGATGTTACCTTATAGGAAGGAAAAATAGAGGTGAGTAGCCGGGTGGAGAGCTAAGAGGCATTTATGGAGCCTAACAGTATGACTGATGTGATTTTTAAATACTGTCAGTTTATGTTGCATTTTATGTCATTGTAGTAAAGCAGTACTAAATTGAATAAAACTGATAGTGTTGTATTGAAACTGGATATTTTCCATAGACACCCATAATGGCAAAAAGTCCTTTTTACATATTGTGCAGACCTTAGAGAAAGACAAATCACAATAGGTACACAATAAAAAACGCTTTGACTAAAAAATGATAAAGCAGTATAAATATGATCCATAACGTAGAAATATGAAGAACACATTGAACAATGAGCTCATATACTGCTGCGCCCTCTCAGAGGGCAATAGTTTCCTCTTCTGCTCTACAGTGACTGTTAAGTAGCTTATATTCCCTTCTTTATAGAACGATTTTCATACATGAAACAAAGCACTCAACCCAGTGCTGAAAGAACTCCAGAGGGCGGCTCTCTTTGGTACGACACAAGTACTATACCAAGCCTAAGCAGTAAATTTGAGAGAGTGAGATTATACCCCATATACCCTGGCTTAGTTCATGACTGTCATGGCTATGAGGCATTAGTGATGCCCGATCTTTAAGATTTTGTAGAAAATTGTGGCGAATAGCATTTAGTGACTTCTACAAGAACTGCATTATTGGAATCCCCGATGAAGCCAAATAAGGTGAAACAGAAGCTTTTGTTGGGCATTCAAAGCAGGTATTAGAGAACTTTTGGCAATAACGAACGATATTCACTACTTCTCTGGCGGCATATAGCTGGGTGGAGAATTGATGTGGAATTGTCAGTGCAGACTGGAGTTTCTACAACGCTCAGATAAGTAGATTTATGCTACTAAAATGGTGCATACTACTATTATGTTGAAGAGTATTTTGTTTCTCTCTTTTAGGAAGTAAACGAGCTGTTGGTGAGCTTCGGTTTTATGCTAAAGCATAGATAATAAAATATGAAATACTTTTTAAATTTTGAGAATCCCTAAAAAGTACTTTTTCGGGTGCAGGTAATTTGATTAAGACTTTGTTTAATCTTTTGAGAATTTGAATTAAAATGTGGAAAGGTTATGACCCGTGATGTGAAGTCTGCCATTTGATCCTATGGTGATTTATTTCGCCACATGTAGGGGAAGGGCTGTCCTGAGGTCATATATACCTTATTTAACTGCATGATAGTTATTCGATAGATTACTTAGAGATATATGTATTTTTGAAAATTGGTGTTTGAGGGTATTTATATATATTGTATATTTTAAGTTTACCCTTTGGCAGTTGGTTAGAATAATTTATTGTATGTGCAAAATTCACCCATTTGGAGAAAATGCCCCTGAAAGACGTTGTGCATCTCTTCTCTTTGCCACCTTAAATTAAGCCACTATTTTGTACTAGACATACAGAGAGAGATCATTGCACTTAAAACAAGATTGGACCCTTTAAAGCCTCTATTAGGAGGCCCCTCATAACAATATTACTTAGATTTTTTTTAACTATACCGCAATAGTGTTAATGGAACTCAGCTAGTGCAAATGCAGATGTATGGAGCACTGTACATACAAATGTAAAAGACAGTCCCTGCTCATCAGAGTTTACAATTTAATAAAGCTGAACATCACCACAAAACTGGGGTCTAAAGTATGGTAAGATACACAGAAGTGGTGAACAAGAGGGTGAGAGGCATAGGATCCAAAAATAGCCCCAACTGTCATAAGTACAACTGATCCTCTTAAAATACTCCTAGGCACGCCTCGGTTTGTTGCCTGCTGTGACTTTCAGAATGAAACTTTCTTTGGCGCAATGCAAATGTAAAGAAGTGCATAAGCAGTAAATGGGAAAAAGTGGGATTGTACCTAAATTATTCCCGCTTAAGTGGGAGGTTCATTCTGATCATGGAATGCGCAAACCTAACTCATGCAGCAAGACAGATCCCATGAGAGAATGGAATGGAAGGGAAGCACAGTCACCCTACCCAAAATTAAAAAACATGAAGAAAAGATAAAAGAGAGGTGATGTGCACTTTTGAGACCACATTGTTCATTTTCTAGATGCCGAGAAGGGATTCAGATAGTTTTGAGGGCTATATACATCCTCTATTGGCCCAACATATGTTCTCAGTTTGCCACTTTGCTCCCATGCGGTCATAACAACTTTGCGCTGCCTGAAGGAATGTCAACAAAGAAATGGGCCTGATGCCTTTGCTAAGTCAAAAGAAGGGTTGAAGATAAAAATCTTTTGGGACTACTAAGATCCCTTCCTCTGATGACATCTTGAAGAGAGTGAAGACTGTGGCAATTAAGCTTTAAAGTGCGGAAGTGTAAAATTAGGGAACTGGAGCACAATACAAGATGTGTCTGGAATGGGGTGAAATACTGACGTGCATCATAGAAGTGAAAAATCTGGGGATGATCATATTTGATTACCTCTAGGCAGCCAAACAAAGTGACAAGGCAGTGGAGAAAGCAAGGGGAATGTGAGAGTGAACAAACAGCTGTGACCAACAAAACATTACAAGTCTCTTCTTCAGACGTCACTGTTGTTCCCAACAAAGTTTCTCATCTAGTGACGCTAGACAATCAATTGGCTTCTCCCAGAAGGGTTTAAAAAAAAAAAAAGAGTATGTGAACACCATGGGAACACGTCAGCCTCACGAAGACGTTCTTTGTATTAGACTAAACATCCAAGTCTTCCAGGCTGGGAGGAAAGAAGAAGCCTCAGAAGGATCTTGGTATATCCCACGAGGTTACCTTCTGGTAACTGTGTGCCTCCTGCCCAATGCCATCGTTTGTTTCCTCTGGCCTGTGCTATAAATAGCTCGGCACAGCATGGACTGTATATTAAAAGCCTTCTTCATCCATTGATGTCACACTGTCATCCATTATTCATAGCCTGACGGTCCTTTGCAGGAGCTACCACTGTTCTAGGAATGTAAAGTGCGGTGCTGCTGCTTATGCATGCACACGAGTTCAAGTAAACACCCAACACATCTCCAGGGCGAGCATATCAATGTGTAACAACATCACTAACCTCTCTCTCTAATGCAACACTAAGGTATAACACCCACACTAACTACAGCGTGTAAGATGCTCCTATACACAACTGTTGTATATTTCTCTAGCAACATACCACTGTCTATACAGATACATAAATGAAAGTGCTTGCTCTCTCTCCTGCACATGCATTATTGACATATAAAGAAAGTACTCATCTATACATAGACTACATGATTCTTAGGACGATACTCTCATACACACTGATATGCATGATGTGTAGTGCGCAGTGCGCATGGTCACTGCCCTGCCCCACAGGCTTAGAAAAATGCTGATGAATCTTGGAACGCTGAGCAAGTATTCCATCTACTTAAAGAGTTGGAATGCCTTGCTATGATCCCTACAGCAGCTAGATCAATAATTAACAGTGCCGTGTGTGCCTAATGTTTCAGGGGGCTCTGATGAGAGATAGCCCACTGTCTGCTATCCTCAGGGCACCCAGCCAGTGGCCAACGGAAAGGGCGTCAGGACATCAACAGCGAGGCATGCATGTACACCGCTGAATGACTGACTATGTGGGAAATCAATGCATATGAGCATGCAGGCCAAAGCTACATGACATCAGATGTGCAATTCAATCAAAAAGCCTTGTTCCTTGACAGGCCTAGAAAGGGATTCTGGGAGGCGGGTCTGCAGAGGCTGAACCTGCCTTGCCACAGATTTGTCAATAGAGTGTGTGCAGCTAGGGACCATGTCTGTTAGATTACACTGGGTGAAAGGTGTCAAAGTTGGGCCAGTTGCTGCAGGTCAGGACCTTCCAGTTCTCCTTTATTTGGGGGATGGGAGACAAAAGAACTGCAAATCTCTGCATACAATGGGACAAAATCAGAACTGGCTCAGCTAATTATTGATGACCTGGAGTCATTTTTTGACTGTACGGGTGCACATCAGTTCTAATCCCAATTCTGCTACTGACCCTGGCAAATTGCTTAATCTCCACCAGCCTCAGTTTATCCAAAATAATTATAACAAGGCCTCCTAAGTCCCTGCACACACCATTTAAAATGTAGTATCTCCTACAGCACCACATACACTGTCAGCACTAGAGACAACTCTCTTAGTAATGGGGCAGAGTCTGGAGATGTTGCACGGGCAAAGAGGGAACAAAACAAGGAATGAAGTGTTAGAAAAAAGAGAGACATAAATGCTGAGAAAGAAAAACAAGGACTTTCTACAAAAGAACAAGCAGGAAAAATGGTGTTTAATATTAGGGAAATTAGCTAGATCTATAAGATCCTATCCCTAGGCCAGAAATGTAACCTGACCAGCACCACCCAATTATTACCCTCTGTATCCTATGATTTGATTTTGTAAATTAGTTTTCTGTCTCGTAAGCATTATGGGGGAAATTTTATAAGAGATTCCTACATGAAAAGTCCCAAAAGATGCTTATTTTATAAAGGCAACATACGTGCTCATGTGCCTTAATAAAACAGGCTCCCAGGATCAGCTCCAATAGTGCACAGATTTGCACCTGCCCTAAAGAAAGTGTAAATGCATCTTTATTTTTATGCATGCTCCCGCATATTTTATAAACTACAAGCATACATTCCAACTCTGCCTAAATAACACTTCTAGAAAGAACATGCCATCTTTGGCAAACACGCTTTTTACATGTACATATCCCCACACAATTTTAAGGGCTTTATACATGAAGAAACCTTTATAAAAATGAAGTTATCTGAATCTGGATCTGACCAGTCAAATGTGAGTAATCTGTGAGGGGGAGGTGTAAAAAAAAAAAAAAAAGCAACCCAGAACATGAGGGGGCGGTGGGAATTGTGTCTTCCTCTTACAGCTATTTATAGGCACAGATTAAGATAGACCATAAGATTCTGAATCAGGCAGCGATTTATCCACTCTCAGGGAGCCCTGAATTATTCCCAACCAGCTCTTAACAGGGAGACATCATGCAAAGCCCTTCTGATGTGGCTCTTATCTAGGAAATATTATACATAACCTAACTGGCTGACAATAGGACATAAACCCAATCATTTTTCTTTCTATCTCTTAGCTCATTTAATTCTTGCCCCCTTTTGGTGGGCCCTGACACTTCCCCTCCAAAAACAAGACAGAGATAAATGCTAAGATGACATAGCATGTCTGATAAATGCCCATGAGAGGAACCTGAAATCTATATAGTAAAAGGGTAAATTTTCATAGCTGTGTGTATCAGCACATTACGTATAGGAAAAAGGAGCAGAGTCTGAGTTAGTGGCAGACATTTAAAACTGTCATCTGAATAAATCAGAGCCAAAAAAGAAAGTGTAAACATATCAGGAATTTAACTAGTTCTCATACAGCTCTCTCAGTTCCTATTTACCCTTTTGAAAATGTTGTGTGCTAGTAATGTCTCAGAGCATAGAATATTCAGATTCCAGAGGTCAAGGAGCAAAATCAGGAAAGGAGCTGTGTGAATACGCTGTGACCTCACTGCACCAAGATCACCTCCCTAACTCCGACGACAGCTCAGTCTGCCTTTGAGATGCTAGTGCTGGAGAATAGGCAGAGCCTTTGCTGTCTCAGGATCCGAGAAAAAGTAACTAGGTGCCTCCCATCCCAACATCAAACTATGCAGATGTAGAGTTGGATCAGGACACATCAAAAAGAGCTCTCTAGTGGCCAGCCATCCTATGTGCATAGCTCCAGGAAAGAAATCAAATTATGTGAGTCTAAGCTCTACAGAGAAGAAACTTTCAGAATCTCTCTCTCTTCCTCCTTTCTGTATCCATCAACCTAATACTGTCTCGGTGTGGATTACTTTATGCTTAATGTTTTTGCCTTGACACCCTCTCATGGTGCTGCATAAAAATTATTTCATCACTGTTCCCTCTCTGCTATTGCTGCTCTACAAGCACTATCTTAATTTTGTGGACCCTGCTTGTGAACAAGGGAGTAGGATGCTGGCAGTGTGATGTGGATAAGTACAAGGCGCCCTGTCTCCCTGAAAAGCAGCCCTAATGCCACTGACTCACCTACGATGATTCCGCAGGCGCTGACCAACCCGATTTCCTTCTTCAGTGCCACTCCACCGCCACTAGAACTGGATCCAGAAGCATTCTCTGTGCCCACAGCAGTCCCAGGGGTCTTATCAGCACTGCTTCTAAGCCTCGCGCCTTCTTCCATCTCTCAGGGATTGGGTGGAGAGGCAAAGCACAACCTCCTCCCTAAAATAATGAAACCCTCTACAACAATAAAAAGCAAGGAGGAAGTCAAGGATCCAAAGAGAGAGCTTAGGGGTACAAGAGCAAAAATCAGGAAGAAGTAGAGAGTCAAAAGACTGGAAATGCTCAGCTGTGCCACTTGCTGCTCTGGGCACTGCTAAGAGAAGTACCCAGCGTGTGATTTTCTCCAATCTCTACCTTCTTTCCCACAGTTGCTTTCTACACCTCTGGTTTTCTTCCCTTGCCGTGGATTGCCTCACCCCTGCAAATATGTGATCGGCAATGATGTCGGTCTCTTGCTGCTCCTGTGCTGCCCCCCTCCCCTATGCCACCAACTCCCTAGCTTGCCGCTCCTGTCTCTTTGCCACCAACTCCCTAGCTTTCCGCTCCTGTCTCTTGCTTGCAATGCTTGTGTATTCTCTCCAGCCCAGGAGAGGAGTCTCACTGCCGCTAGGCTTCAGGCATAGCTCTTTAACTCCTTCTCTGGCCCCGCCCTCAATCTCCTCCTCCTCCGCCTCCTTTTCTCCAACTCAGGTTGGCTGCCAGTCCTGAAAGGGCAGAATCCCACACTTTTCCCCCGTCTTCTCCCTCTTAAATATATCCCTTCCTTCCAGTGTATCTGGGGGGGGGGGGGGGGAGCGCTGTGACTACCCTCTACTAGAACAGCTTGCCAATATTGCATGTAAGATCCTGTTTCTTGACCCCATTCTCTCTCCTTCCTGAGGACACATTCACACACTACATCTTTCTCTCACAAGCTTGAAGGCATACAGAACAGACCTGGAGTGGTCTGGAGAACTCATGTGCTTTGGATAATTCATTGGTCCAACAAAAGGATTCTGATGTACTTATTCGGCCATCTCTCTAAACATTTGCTTTGTGCATGACTACAGCTGGCTATGTTTATCCACTTACTCAGAAGACCCTCTCTTCATGTCCTCTACTAGGGAGGTACGTTTCTGATGCCTGGATTTTCAGCCAGACAATACAAAATGCTAAAGAGAGTTTGCCAAGTTACCGCACATTCTGGAAGGAGATTATAGGGACTGTAGCAGAATCTCTGGCAATGTATCAGTGAAAGTCCCGCAGACCCAGGCCCACCAAAACAGACCCCAGTGGATCAGTCCTAGGTATTCCCATCCTTCTCAGCACTCACTGCTTCCTTCTTCGCCTGGTCTGATCTAATTGGTGCAGCCTACATTTCCACTCCTCCTATATGATTCTCCTCCCACTAGGCCCACCAACTATCTGCAGTCTTTGAGTGTTCATTGCAGGGTGCTTTCCACACTGAAGAGCACCCCATTCATGTGCTCACAGGTGGACACAAACTTTACAGGTTATTTAGCTCCAGGAGGAAAACATTTTGGCCAATCCTCTTTCTGAACGAACCATCTTAAAGCAGTGTGGTAGTTGTAGCCTTTGATTCTGCTCACTGAAATCAATGGTGCACCATGATAGAGCTATTAGAAATCCAGTACTGGCGTACAATCTCCCTCCTGAAACTGGGTTAACTTGGAAGCTCTGGTTCCAAGACTGAAGTTTTAGGTGGGTCCTGGACTTTTGACAATTCCCTCCTGATGCATTATGGGTCCAGCAGCACTCATTTCAATAGGTAATGATGTTGCTTTGAAATCTAAATTCAAAACCAGGACTAGCCAAAAAGTCTTACTCTTGCAAATGGAAAAAACTTTGCAGCTCTGCAGACACCACTCCAGAATGAGAAGTTCTTCCCAGTCTTTCAATAACTTGTTTTCATTCCTTTTAAGCCTCTCAAACATATGAGCCCTATTCGTATCTAGCCTCACCCTTTAAATCAGTTGACTCCAAATTCAGCTAACAAGGCTGATTACCCTATTGTATGCAGAGATTTGAAATTTTTGTTTTAAGTTGTTTTTGTGTTGTTTTAGAATGCAGTTGGAAAATCAAAACTACAAGTTCCTGCATGCCATAGGGTAACTCTGCTTCACCTCTGTACAACAGAGTTGCCAAGTTACCCGGTTGCAGGAGTGAGATTTTAAGCCAGTCCTGGATTTCTGACAATCTCATCCATTATGGGACCTGCACTACCGATTACAATGGGTAAAATCAGGGACTACAAATACCATACTACATTGAAAAGCATATTTAAAACCTGAAGTGCCAAGAAATATCACCCCTGGCAACTCTGTTATGACCCAGAGTCAAATTTACCCCTGCCTCTGTGATCTAAAGAAGGTAAGTACAGAAAACAGAACAAAGAGACTGACCCATGAGAAGTGGGGAAGGGACTGTCTTTGACATCATCCCTTGGCAAAATGGACTCGGTGGCTGCCATGGAACTGCCAAGTTACCCAGTTTCAAGAGGGAGACACTTCGGCCATTCCTGGTTTTGAACTTATATACCCCAAAGCAATGTGGACTGCCCTAAAATCTCCCTCTTGGAACTGGGGAACTTTGTAGTTGTGCAAAGGGCACAGGGAACAAGTCCAAGAAAGATGGACAGAAACCTTGGCAAAGGCATTGCTGCTCACAATTTTTAATCATTTAATGGCACTTAAAAAAATGGAATTAAAATTAAATACTTGCTTCTTCCCTGCCAATGCAGCAAATGTAAAACCCATTTCAACATGACTAATACAGAGTTGCCAAGTTATCCAGTTCCAGGAGTGAGATTTTAAGCCAGTCCTGGATTTCTGACACTCATTATGATGCATTATGGGACTTGCAGCACTAATGGGTAAAAATAGGGACTACAAATACCGTACTGCACTGCCATGCATATTTAGAACCTGAACTAGCTAAAAATCCCACTCCTGGAACTGCAGAGTTGCCAAGTTACCCAGTTCCAGGAATGAGATTTTAAGCTAGTCCTGGATTTCCGACATGACACGCATCCTGATGCATTATGGGATCGGCACCACTGATTCCAATGGGTAAAATCAGGGACTACAAATACCGTACTGCACTGCAATGCATATTTAGAACCTGAACTAGCAAAAAATCTCACTCCTGGAAATGGATAACTTGGCAACTCTGCTAATAAAATATACCATGTGCCTGCTATCAGAATAAATTAGTAAACGGCTAATGATCTCAGAGCTGCCCAGTTAGCCAATTCCAGAAGGGAGATTAGAGGCCAGTCCTGGATTTCTGACAACCCAATTTAGATGCATAATGGGATCTACAGTATAGATTTTAATGAGTAGAATTGGGGACTACAAATACCACGCTGCTTTGGGATGCAAGTCAAAAAATAGGACTGGCCAAATGTTCTACCTCTTGGAACGGCAACTTGGCAGCTCTGCAGTCTGGTGGGGGGTTTCTAGCCTGACAGGACCTGAGAGAGGAGAGGCTGTGAATATGCACAACTTCCTCCTTCTGTTGCTGAGAGCTTCACCTCTTCCCTAAATCTCCTGTTGCAGAAGCAGCCTAGACCCAGGATATCAATGCTTGACCCAGTACAAGCATTGTGGAACTTGTGTCTTTTGGGGAAACTGCTAGGTACGTTTGACCTAGATTGGCCACTGTTGGAAACAGGATACTGGGCTTGATGGACCTTGGTCTGACCCAGTATGGCATATCTTATGTTCTTATGTTATGTTCTTATGACTCAGGGCAAACTCGAGATTCCAGTTCAAAAAGGTAGAGTAGCAAGCACAGTTGTTGTGTTTTATGTTTAAGAAGGCATTCTCAACCCAGTCCTCGGGACACACCTAGCCAGTCAGGTTTTCAAGATAACCACAATGAATATGCATGAGAGAGATCTGCATGCACTGCATGCAAAGTTTTAATAAACATAAATATAAACGGACTCAGAGTTGCTGAGTTATCCAGTGAGATTTCTGACAATCTCATCCTGATGCATTATGAGACCTGCACCACTGATTCCTATGGGTAAAATCGGGGACTACAAATACCATACTGCATTGCAATGCATATTTAAAACCAGAACTGGCAAAAAATCTCACTCCTGGAACTGGGTAACTTGGCAACTCTGCTACCTTCATTGTATGCAAATCTCTTTTATGCATATTCATTGTAATTATCCTGAAAACCTGACTGGCTAGGTGTTTCCTGAAGACTGGGTTGAGAACCCTTGTATGTAAGTAATAGTGCCCCATATAAGAAGAGTGATCATATAGTTCCCTGTCCAGAGGAACAAGCTGGACCAAACCAGGTTTTACCTCTATCTTGTACAGGGAGCTGTAGATCTCCTTAAGGGGGAAACAGAATGTAGCTACATGGTCATCCTATGTACAGTATAATAAATTAGGTAAGAAGTAATTCTTTGCCCTCTTAAAATGCTTTGGAGAAGACAGACTGCAGCTCTTGTCCTGCTTTTCTAAAGAGATGGAAAGGGCAGGCCTGCATGTGTGTGCCACTGTGTGAACTCAGACTCCAGAGTCCTCTTCCAGAGATGGACTGGAAACACAAGGGCTATTTATTTATACCAGAGATTATGTTGGAGCCTATGAAAGGGTCATGCAGCTATCTGACTCGCTTTCTCTGTTTATACTGAGCATCTCCTGCTGGAGGGGAGGGAGTAATGAAATGGATATGGGTATGGAGACAGGCCAAGAGAGACAGATTGTACTGGCAAAGCCGCACAGTTTTAGGATCGCTAAATTCAGTGGTAACATTTCAGAGGTGAAATCTTTTCCTTCAGCAAACGCAAGAGGAAAGCATTATCCCAGCTTTAAGTAATGGGCGAAACCACCCTGCAACAATTCTACTTGCTTCTGAAATTTACATGCAGCCGTGTTTCATTTTGCTAATGGATGGTAAGAGTGCTCTGTATCGTTTCATGGTGCAACTGCACCTTGAATATTGTGTGCAATTCTGGTTGCCGTATCTTAAAAAGGATATAGCGTTATTAGAAAAGGTATAGAGAAGAACCATCAAAATGGTAAAGGGGATGGAAGGATACCCCTATGAAGAGAGGCTAAAAAGGTTATGGCTCTTCAACCTGGAAAAGAGACGGCTGAGGGAAGATATGATTACACCACCAAAAAGTAGAAAGACTTGGGGACATGCAAGGAAGCTACAGTGTAACCTATATAAGACTAATAAGAGAAAATATTTTTTCATTCAATGCGTAATCAAACTCTGGAATTCGTTACCGGAAGATGTAGTAAAAGCTGTTAGTGTAGCTGGGTTTAAAAAGGTTTGGGCAAGTTCCTGGAGGAAAAGTCCATAAACTATTATTAAAAGGGACCCAGGATATCACTGCTTGACCCAATACAAGCATTGTGGAACCTGTATCTTTTGGGGAAACTGCTAGGTACATTGGCCACTGTTGGAAACAGGATACTGGGCTTGATGGACCTTGGTCTGACCCAGTGTGGCATATTTGATGTTCTTAAGGCAGCAGCAATTTGAACATTTGGTCACTTCTTCCCCACCTCACATGAGCAGTTTCCCCGTCTTCTGTTCTAAGTAAACACTCCAGTTTGAGTTTAATCAACCACACATGTACAGAATTAAATATCTGGAGAGTACGCTTATGATAAATCACCTAGGTAAGAGGTGCAAGTAGGCACCTATTTGGGGCTACCTTATAAAGACACATGGGTACCTATGTATCTGCATAAAACAGACTCTCACCACCTGCAAACAGTGCGGCTAAAATGCCCCCCTGTACACTGACATCTGCTCAGCAATAGGTGTAGATGCACATGCATATACATTTTATAGTTTGTAACTCCACCTACGCTCCAGCCAAACTATATCCACAAGCATGCTTGCATGTAGATCACGTAAAAGTATGTGCTTTGTCACTGCACTTACTTTTCTACACAAATCCCATAGGAGAATTACTTGTGGAAAAGATCTTTTCTAAAAAAACAGGGTTTACTCACAGAAAATCTTTATAACATCATGCCCTTGATGGCCAGGCATAACAGTCTGCAAACAAGCACAAGGATCATTGTTTAATGCAAACCAAACACCCCTAGAACTAGGTAAAAGAGTTCCAGTGTGATGGCAGAGGACGACTACAGGGCCTAGCTAGTCTGACTGACCTCAGAAAACTGTCACTTTTTCAAAAATAATCAGTTTGCTGACATGAAGTGTGATTTTAGAAGGGATGTCCAGAGTACAACGTCCAAAAATCTGGGCAAATGGCAACAGTGAAAGGAAGTATGTATAACTGCCTTCTCAAATCACGCTGTATCCACCCCAAACTCTTATTACAAAATCTACAGAGAAATTACGCATTGTCCCCTTCAAAGTAATTCCCCCCAGAGTTAATGCACTTCTGCATTCGCTTCTGCCACGTACAGAAGCACCTGGTAAAGTCCTCCTCCTTGAGGTCCCTCAGCTCCCTTGTCACAGTAGCCTTGATCTCTTCTACAGAGGCGAAATGAGTTCCTTTGAGCACAATCTTCAGCCTGGGGAAGAGCCAGAAGTCGCACGGTGGAAGATCTGGGGAATAAGGAGGGTGGTCGCTAGCTGTGATCTGTTTGTTGGCCAAGAACTGCCTCACACTGAGCGTGTTGTGTGCAGGCGCGTTGTCGTGGTGGAGCAGCCACAACTTGTCTCTCCACAGAGCCTGCCTGCTGCGCTGAACCTGGTCATGGAGGTGATTGAGGACCTGCTGGTAGAAGTGCTGATTGACTGTCTGACCCTCAGGCACAAACTCATGATGGACCACTCCCTTCTGGTCAAAGAATGTGATCAGCATGACCTTGATCCTTGATTTGGACATGCGCGCCTTCTTGGGTCTGGGTGACAGTCGAGTCTTCCACTTTAGGCTCTGTCTCGTGCTTTCAGGGTCGTACTGGAAGACCCAAGTCTCGTCTCCTGTGATGACTTGGCCAACAAACTCTGGATCTTCTCCGATCTTCTCTAGCAAGTCTCGACAAACATTGATCTGGTGCTCCTTCTGGTCACCCAATAAAAGCTTGGGCACCATCTTGGTGCACACCTTCCGCATCCCCAGCTCCTGCACCAAGATGGTCCGCACTGACTCACTGTTCAGGCTGAGCTCCTCAGCTATCCATCCGCACTGTCAATCTGCGATCACTCCTCACCAGCTAGTTCACCCTGTCAATGTTCTCAGCCATCTTTGTCGTGGAAGGCTGTCCTGACTTGGGGTCATCCTCCACCTCCTTGCGGCCAGTTTTGAAGCATTTGTGCCACTCAGACTTGTGGCCTTGACATTGCATCTTCTCCATAAGCCTTTTGGAGAAGTTGGAGACACTCAGTTGGGCCCTGCTCCAACTTAACCAGAAATTTCAAGTTGATTCTTTGCTCCATATTTCTGCCACCTCCAGTTGCTTGACAAAGCGATGGAGCAGTGTGCTACAAAAAAACCTGAAAAAGAAAAACAGAGTGAGAGAGATGAAAAATATTATAGCAGAATAGTGGCGAGATGTTGCACAACACAGTGATATAAGCGGTTAGCTAATTGGCACTGAGTCATGGGCGTGGCTGCCAGAGTCTTGTTTCTTTTTTGTCACACCTCGTAAGTCCTCTGCCCCATTTTCCCAGACGTTTACAACTTTGTTCTTTTCTGGACTACAGCTCTTGCTCTGCAGCTAAGAAATGAACCGCCAAGAGCGGGCTTGTTTGGGCGGGAAGTGAGGCGTGCATGTTCAAGAAGTCCAAAAGACTTCTCTGAGCTAGGGGATAGCCTGGCACACAGGCACCATTGGAGACAACACCTATGGAGTGTGGCTGCATACCCATGTTGTCAACGGAGAACCCCCATTACAGGTAAGCAAGTGTGCTTTTTGGTCCCAAGCTACTGCCCTAACCACTAGGCTACTTCTCTACTCTTATAACACACAAAGGTGGTAAACGGTAGAATAAGGGAGTCAGGATCCAAAAACAGCATTGAAGAATTGGTATTTTAGCCTAGATTTCATTAGGACCAGAGATGGAGCCTAATGTACTGACTCAGTCTGTTCTGGGCATATGGTGTAATAAGGTGGAACAAATGAAGTCTGGAGTTGGTAGTAGAAGAGGAGGACTCATATAAGTGATTTGTTTGATGAATGGAGTTCCTGAGGAGGGGTGTAGAGAGAGATAAGAGAAGTAATGAGGAACTGCAGAATGAAGGCATGTGTAAATCAGTAGGAGAAGTTTAGACTGGATGCGGAAACAGATATGGAACCAGCGGTTGAGTGTTGAATGAAATGAAGTGGAGAGAGAGGATTCTGGGGAAGACCAGCAAAGAGTATGCTTCAATAGTCTAAATGGGAGGTGGTTAGAGAGTGGATAAAAGTCATGGTAGTGCATTCAAGCTCCTCTGCAACTTTAAAAGCTCTTTGATACAATTTTGAGTTTTGGTCACAGAACTGTACTCCAAAACCCAGTGGAACCTAACTAGTGCCTTCTACAATTATTATGACTTTATCGGTGGCACATCATAGCTAGTGCGGATTGGTTTTAACTCTATTATTTTGGGTCCTACCCAAGGACCTGGGAATCAAAGCAATATCAGAGCAAAATATTTGCACTTCCAAGTAGAGTCATTTTTTGCAAAACTGATGGGGTTATGTCTTTTAAATTTAAAGTTTCCAATGATTTTGGGAGTCCAGTTGGTACCACTCCAAGAGCTCCAATCATGATCAGAATTACCATAGGTTTTTTTCCTCCATAGTCTATTTAATTGTTAATTACAACATTTAGGGTTTTTTTCCAACTGTATTTTAAATCATACATTTTCTATGACTATGATGTCAAGAGTGTTGTGCTCCAAGTGTCTGTCAGTTTGAATTTTAAAGTCCCACAAGATCTTGACCTGCTCGTTTTCTATAATCTTTTCAATGGTAAGGTCTCAACAATTGTTTGTTACAGTAAATGCATCCTTTTTGCAAATATTCCAATGGACTAATTTAGCCACTCGATCATGATTATTATTTGTACAGTACTTATGTCGCACTTATTGTAAAGCTTAAGTTACAATACGACATTCACAAGATACAAAGAAACAATACATAACATGACAAGCTAACTTCCTCACCCCTTGACTACATACTCCATTTAATCCATGCTGGCATCTTAGTGGCTGCTGCCTGTCTTTGAATGCTCAGGCCTAGCTTGTCCACTACAATGCCTATGACCTTTTCCCATGAAACAACCGAAAGCAATGACCCCTTTAGTTTGCAATCCACAGGCCTGCTCATCTATCCCATGATCTGTTTTATTCTTTTATATGCTACAAGAGAGGAGAGCCAGCCTAAAACTCTCAGTATGCCACACAGTTTCCCTGCTGTGGTCTTTGCTCTTTTGTCATCATTTTAGGACTTTGAAAACACATTCCTTGGAAGTCCGATAATAGAGAAAGAGATAAACACTTCACATGGTGGGGGAAGGAAGGATAAAGCATCCAAAGACCAAGATATAGCAAAGCTGTGCTGGAGAGCTGGCAATGTTTGCAGATAGAGTAAAACAAATCCTGGTTAATCAATGTTATTGTGCCAATTGCCTATCGTTCCACCTTCTCCTTCAGCACCTGTCCTTACAGCTTTTTCTTTATGCTTTCCTCACAGCATTCTGAGTTCATCATTAACAGATTTAAGGGGTGCCTTTTTGACATTCTGCATACATTTCCCTCTCATTATGTTGAACAAAAAATAGCTAGATGTACTATTTCTGAAATCTGTAGAGCATGTATACATGTAAAGCAGTGACCAGTTCTGTATAATGATATACAATACTCAAGGCTACATCTGATATGAAGCAGAGGCCACCTGCCTCAGTTCCGGACTTCAGGTGTGAGATGCTTCTGATCCTGACGTTCTGCACAAGTCTCCTGTCTTGAAGCTAAGGAACAGTTAAATGGAAATATCACTAACTGGGATTTCAAAAATACTCAAATCAGTGCCTGCAACGTATTCAGAATGATGTGGCTCCAATGATGTGGTGTGCAAGGAAATGTAAAGACTGGTGTGATCTTCTTAAATTTCTACAATGGCTCCTAAGACAATTATCTTGCCACATTTAAAATTTTAGTTCTTGGTCTTCAAAGGCTCTGCTCTACCCTCTCTCAGCTATCATCTCACTCCACCCACTGTGCCAACTGCCAGACATCTGCCTGTTCATGCCAGCTTCAAAGACACCTCACAGTATCTCTCACTGACAGAGCTCCGAACCCTACAGCAGAACTATCAGCCATTTTGGAAACAGCATGCACACATTCAAAACCTCACAAACCTCCCATGATCCTAGGGGATCTCAACCTCCCATCTACTTCTCCCCAGAAGCCCACTCCTTCCTTAAAGCCATGGGAGCTTTACAATTCTCACAAATGGTAACAGTGTTACCTGGGAACAGCAGGAATCAATCCTCAAATATGGGCGACAAAGGCGCTGACGGAGCCCATGCGGAGCATTTCCCCAGCATGTGTGATCCCCTTCCCGCCCAAGGGTGCCATCTTGCTCAGTCAGATGACAGTTTTTACTGCCATCCTAGCTAACACAAGGTAGGGAGGCAACTCCCAGGGGAGGAGGGAGGGTTGTGAGGACTGATTCCTGCTGTTCCTGAAGAACACCTTACAGATGAGTAACTGCGCTTTCTCCAGGAACAAGCAGGAAGTCAGTCCTCACTTATGAGACTCCTTAGCTCCATGCTGCTGAGGACCGAACCAAGATAGCACCAACAGCGATCAGTCAGGTAGCCATGATTTGCAGAAGGCGAGCCCCCACTGAGAGACTCTGCAAGACCCTAATGTCCAGTGACCCTATCACTCCGGTAGCCTGAACACAGAAGGATTGGAGGGCAGGAGTTGCCTAAACCCCGAGAATATTATGTAGTACTGCCTGGCCAAAGGCACAGTCCCTGCGGGACTTGCTCTCCAGGCAGTAGTGAGCTGTGAATGTATGAACTGAAGACCATGTGGCGTTCTTGCAGATTTCTGTCACTGGCACTGAGCGAAGGTTGGCTGTGATCCGGTGCTCAAAGGAGAGGCCAGCTCGCTCATAGGCAAGGGCAATGCAGTCCGCCACCCAAGTGGACATAGTTTGCTTAGTCAAGGGGAGCCCCAGTCTACTGGTGTCATAAGAGCCGAGGAGCTTTCCGATGGGCCTGGGTCCATTGCAAGTAGAAGGATTGGACCCGCTTGCTGTTTAGTGTATGAAGTACTAGTTCCTCCCTGCCGGCATAAGGCCGCAGAAAGAAAAGGGGAGGACTACCTCTTGCTTGAGGTGGAAAGGAGATATCACCTTCGGGAGGAATTTGAGGTGTCTGCGGAGCATTATACATTTACATTTACATTTCTTATATACCGCACTATTTGACATCAGCGCGGTTTACATCAAACAAAACATTTCAGTACACAAAAATGTCTGAGTTACATTAAACAGGGTTAACAACTTGGACAACAGGGTAATTTTACAACTCAGGTAAATAAACTTTGATTGTAGTGTAAACTATTTACATCAATAAGTTAGGGCACCGTTGAGACGTAATGGTCAGTTGAGCGTTGAACTTACTAAGTGGGGAATTCAGGGTCAATGGGTGATTCAGAGTTTCTATAACTAACAGTGATGGGTCGTGATTCTGCACTCACTGGGAAGTATATAAGGAATAGGTAATGTTTGAGGGCCTTTCTGAATTGGAGTATGCTGGTAATTGCTCTAATATCAGGTGGCAGCATATTCCAAAGCTTCGGGGCACGGAGACTGAAAGCTCTGTTTGCTGTTGATGAGGTGCTTTTTGTAAGTTCACGGGGAACCAATAGCGTATTTAATGCCATTGATCTTCTTGATCTATTAGAAGAAATGGGTTTGATGAGATCAGTTAATGATGTGGATGAGAGACTATTTACCGCTTTGAAGGTAAGTAGTAATGTCTTGAAAATGATCCTGGCCTGTACAGGAAGCCAGTGTAACTGCTTCAGAAGGGGCGACACATGCTCACTCCTAGATGCCCCATAGAGAATCCTCGCAGCGCTATTCATTGCAAGCTGTAAATATAGAACCTGATATATGGTGGGTCCACCACCAGGGCCTGGAGTTTGCTCACCCTTCGAGCAGACGTGAGGGCCACCAGGAAGGCCACCTTCCAAGACAGGTATTTCAAGTGGCAAGTGGCTAAGGGCTCGAATGGCAGTGTAGTGAGCTGGAAGAGCACCACGTTGAGATCCCATTCTGCCACCAGAGGGCAGAGTGGGGGCTTGAATAACAGGAGGCCCCAGAGGAATCTAAGACCAGGCGCTGGCTAGAGAGGGGTTTTCCTTCGATAGAGTGGTGGTGCATGGCTATGGCGCTCAGGTACACCCTCCAAGATGGATTTTAGACCAGTGTGCAAAAGGTACAGTAGGTACCAAAGAACCAGTTGCACATGACAAGAGAAGGGATTCTCCTCCTTTTCCACACACCAGATGGAGAACTTCTCCACTTAACGGCATATGCCTACCTGGTGGAGGGTTTTTGAGAGGTCAGTAGGACTTCCCTTGACTTCCCCTGGATGGTTGAAGGAGCCAGCGCTACCCTTTCAGCATTAGTGTTAGTGCCCCCATTAGTGTTAGCGCCCCCAGATTGGGGTGCAAAAGGCAGCCCCCTCTTGGGACAGGAGGTCTGGGGCCCAGCCCAGTGGGACTGGGAGTGCCACTGAAAGGGATAGCAGCAGAGGAAATGCCCCCTCGCTCTGGACCTTGAAGAGGGTCTTGGCGACCAGGGGGGATTGGCGGGAACGCATATAGTAAGCCCTTTGACCATGAGATTAGGAGGGCAACTGCCACCACTCTCCTCAGGTGCGGCTGGCACAAACAGAAGCGCAGTAGCTGTGCGTTGTCCAGGGAGGCAAAAAGGTCTATCACAGGCCTGCCCCAGCAGTGGAAGAGTTGCTTTGTTACCCTGCAATTCAAGCACCACTCATGTGGACGAAGGACTCTGATCAGCCTGTCTGCTAAGCAGTTGTCCTGGCCTGGCAGGTATACTGTTCACAGGAGCATGCTGTTGCGCACTGCAAAGGAGAGGAGGGCCACCGCCTCCTGGCAGAGGGAGTACAAGCCCGCGCCCCCCCTGCTTGTTGATATAAAACATGGCCAGCTGGTTGTCCATCTGGATCAGCACAGGTTGGTGCTGCAGGTAGTGGTGGAATGCTTGCAGGGGCAGGAATATTGCTCTGAGTTCTATGAAATTGATCTGCAAGAGTGACTCCTCCTGGGACCAACTGTGCTGCATGTAGGGGTCCCCACAATGTGCCCCCCAACCCAGGAGGGAGGTATCTGTTGTCAGGGTCCTCTGTGGTGTGAATGCCTGGCATGGCATTCCTGCCTGGAGGTGGCAGGCTTTGCCACAAGGTGAGGGACTGCCAATTGGCAGGTGACTCTGTCCCATAGTCTGCCATTGGCTTGAGTCCACTGTGAGCGGAGGCACCATTGGGCTGTCTACATGTGTAGGTGGGCTAGTGGTGTGACTTGGACCGTTGAGGCCATGTGGCCCAACAGATGGAGGAGGTGGCGAGGCATCACTGACCGGCGGCGTTGTACCTCTCCTGCCCTTTCCCTTGGGAGGAAGGCCTTGACCTGTAGCCTGTCTAGTTACGTCTCTATGAACTCTAGACTTTGGGATGGAGTGAGATGGGACTTGGGGTAGTTGATGACAAACCCCAGGTGCTGCAGCAGGAGGGTTGTGCGCTCTGCTGGCTGCCTAACCTCTGAGGCTGTACTGCCCCTGATTAGCCAGTCATCCAGGTAGGGGAAGACAAATGAGCATAAGTGAGCGGCTACCACTGCCAAGCACTTGATAAAGACCTTTGGCGAGGAGGCCAGGCCGAAGGGCAGCACTCTGTACTGATAGTGCCCTCCTCCCACCACAAACCGTAGGTACTGCCTGTGGGGGGGGGGGGGGGGGTAGATCAGGATGTGAGTGTACGTATCCTTTAGGTCCAAGGAGTACAGCCAATCTCCCTGGTGGAGGTAGGGCAGCAGTGTTCCAAGGGAAAGCACCTTGAACTTCTCCCTCACAAGAAACGTGTTCAAGTTTCACAGGTCTAGTATGGGCCCGAGGCCCCTGTTCTTTTAGGGACAAAGAAGTAGCTTGAGTAGAAGCCCTTTCCCCATAGATGCTTGGCTACAGGCTCCACAGCATTGTCCCTGAGCAGACCTGCGAGCTCGGAGAGCAGAAGGGTCTGGTGAAGGAGAGATCGCACTGGATCTCCTGGAAAGAACCTGGGTGGTACTTACTGTAAGTGGAGGAGGTATCCCTCCTTTACCACCTGCAGCACCCACTGGTCTGAGGTGACCTTGGCCCACTTGTGGGCAAAGAGTGCCAGGTGGCCCCCTGTGGGTTGGTGAGGGTCTCCCACAGAGGGGAGGCCCTGCCCTGAGAGTCAAAAGCTACCTCCTGGTTGTGCTGGGGCTAGGGCTTCTGAGCTCCTTGGCCCTGCCTCTTAGGGTGAGAATCCTTTTGCTGTTCCAAGAAGGACTGGTATCGGTGACTCTGTTGGAAATGTCCCTTTTTTGCAAGTAATAGGGGCCTTTTCCTCGAGGTTTTTTTTGCCAGGAAAGGAGGAGGTCTTCTTTGAGAGCCTCTGGCGGGTCACCACCTCAGCTTCTATCTCGGCTGCCTTGTCAGCAATGGGTTTGCCAAACAAATTCTCACCAGTGCAAAGGACATCAAGCAGCTTGTCCTGGACCCATTGCTTGAGGTCTGAGGACTGTAGCCAGGCTTGGTGTCAAGCCCCGATGCCGGCTGCTGCCTCAAATCCGTTGTAGGCTGCCCGGAGAAGAACTTTGAGCAGTCCATGATCCTGGAGGTCAGAGCTTGGAACCGAAGGAGAGGTTCCCTAGCCAGCCCCGCTGAGAAACCGGTCAACTCCTGGGTCAGGGCCTTCAAATACATGACTATGTATAGCTCATAGGCCTGGATTTGATACCCTAGCATCAAGCCCTGGTAGCACTTGCACCCAAGGGCATCAAGGGCACTAGCATCCCTACCAGGGGGGGCGGGGGGACAGAAGAGTAAGTCTTCGGGATTTTCAGTTTTTGCATGGTTGACTCAACAACCATGGAGTTATATGGGAGTTGGGGCTTGTGGAACCACGGCCCCTTCCTGGTGTGGTATATGGTGTCAAGGTATCGGCTGACCACTGGCATCAATGCCGAGATCTCCCACATCCACAGCAGTAGCTGCTCAAGAATCAGCTGCACTGGCACCGTGAAAGTTTCCTTGGGTGGAGACTTGAACTGGAGGATCTCCAGCTCCTTGGTGCGGGTGTCCTCCTCCGCCTCGGTTTGTATCGAGGGGGCTCTGGCCATATCCCTTTCAAAGCTGTGGAAGGCCATGTCCTCTGGAGGAGAATGGCACTGGAGCACCAGGGGAGACAGGTCTGAGGGGATGTCTCGATGCCATCTCATTTCCTGGGAGGCCTCGTCGTGGGTCTTCCACTCGGAGTCGAAGTGGGATGACAAGTCTGAGGCCCTGCGACTCATTGGCTCAAGGCCCACACTGAAGGGCCAGGGCCCTCCCGAGGACATGAGGTCCGAATGCCTGAGGAACGGGACCGGGACCGAGGGCTTACCTGAGGTCAGTGGTGCTCAGAGCTCGGCTCGACAACCGGGGGACTCCCCAGCAGTAAGGGCCCAGTTGTTGGAGCAGATGATGCTATCATTGCCTGCTGCATGGACAGGATAGCAGTGATGTTCTGCTCCATGGCTGCCATTCTGGGTTCCAAACCAGAAGGCTCCACAGCTTTCGGCACAGGCACCAACGATTTTGGGCCCAGTGCCAACATTCTCGCTAGTGTGTCCTCCATGAGGACTATGGCCTCAAGGACCCTCGCATGGTCTCCGCCAGCCGAGGCACCTTCCGAGGACCTTGGTGGAACATTTCTCTGAGTCACCCGAGTCCCTTCAGACTTCGAGGATTTTTTATTTTTCCACTTGTGGTCTGAGGTCTTTTCAGAGGAGCAGCCGCCGCGGGACTCTGAGGACGTCTGACCCTCTTGGGAAGTGCTGGGCTTGGAGCTTGGCATTGGGGAGGCCGGTGCAGAGTCGGACTTGGGGAACAGTTTCACCTGCAACTCCGACCTCTTTTTATTGGTCTTAGGCATCATGGCCTGGCACAAGTCGCAGGAGGTGCTATCATGGTCCAGTTTCAGGCAGCAGTCATGGGTGTCGGTGACAAACATGGTTTGACTGCAGCGGTCACATTTTTTGAACCTACTTGGGGACATGGTGGGGAAACACCTGGCTGGGGTCGACAACCCTCGTGCAAAAAAGGGCACGAACTCTGGTTGAGGCAAGCCTTGATCAAAAAAAGGGAAAGAGCCGAGAACAGCACCGGGGCCAGCGCCAGCTTGAGGCAGGAAGGGGAACTGGTATGGAAACCGGGAACAGCTAATTTTTTTTCCAGGGAAACTGGACAGACATCCATTGGGCTCCACGGAAAAAAAAGAGATTGAGCAAGGCACCCTTGCGCGGGAAGGGGACCACGCATATGTAGTAGCATATCCCAAAGGCTTTCTTTGAAAGCTGGGGAAATGCTCTGCACAGGCTCCGTCGGCGCCGATGTCACCCATATGTAGGACTGACTTCCAGCTTGTTCCTGGAGAACATCGCCTACATACAAACAAGGAAGTACTTTTGACCTCATCTTTGTCCCCACCAATATGCTAGTCAATAACAGCATAACCCAACCCACTACAACACCAGTACCCTGGTCAGACCATCATATGCTCACATTCAATATAACACTTTGTTCAACTATAACTAACCAAGAAGACTCAAAATATGAACATAGAAGGTTTAAAGATTTGATAAAGACCTCTTCAAAAATGAAGTTAGATTGCAACTGAATCAGGACATGAACAACCTAGAAGACATAATAGACAACTGGAATGATGTCATCTCCAACACTGCTGCAGTACCATGCAACAAGACAACCAAGCACAGCAGACACACCGCACCATGATACTCCAATGACATTAAAGTACTAAAAAGGACTCTGAGAAAGACTGAAAAAAAATGGAGACACACTAAAGACAACAAAAACCAACAACTATACAGAAAAACCCAGCAAGTATATAACATCCTAATCAACAAGTGCAAAAACGAATACTATACCAACTTGATAATGAAATCCCTCAACAAACCCAGGGAACTCTTTGAGATAGTGCAAACACTCACAAAAGATCCTACAAGGAAAAAAATAAAATACAATATAAACTCCCAGCAAATAGCAATCTCCCTGAAAACAAGATTCAAAAACACAATCCCCAACAGCATGCTACAGACAAATGAAAATCCTCCATACCTCACCAAGAGACCCTGAGATACCCTTCACCTCCCAACACTGGAGCAACTAAATCACATCATTACCAACTTAAACACAACCACATCTGCACTTGATCCAAGCCTTATTTTATTTATTTATTTATTTAACTTTCTTATATACCGCGCTCTTTACACCAGTGCGGTTTACATGTAACGCAATTATGCAGAGCAGGGGACTTTACTGCATTTACAATATAACAGGGGGTTTTGTACAGGAAACAAACGAACAGGGTAACTACGGTATGTGCAAATAAACTATTAACATATGTACATGGATCATTCAGCTATTTACATATTGGATCTGTTGTGTGCATGCTGTCAATGTAATGAGTGCAGTACTACTTATCAGGGGGGTTGGTGTTTGGTGGGCTAAGTTTCTGTCTTAAAAGTTTGGTGGGCTAAGTTTCTGTCTTATATAATGGATTAAGCTCACAAGGCAGGAACTGGGCACAACTCTGCTTAAAAATCACACATCTGTCACTTTCACAGGGCTACCTACCAGTTAGCCTTAAACAAGCATCCTAAAGCATGCTAAAAAATGCCCTGCTCGGCCCAGAAGACCCCACCGCATACTGACCTATCTCCAATCTACCATTCATACCAAGATAATCGAGAAAGCTGTACAACTTTAATTGAAAGATCACGTTGACCAGATCTCCACCAGCACGGCTTTAAAACCAACCACAGCATGGAAACTTCCATTTCTACTAGACAATATCATAGCAGGCATCAATAACATCACACATGGATTCATATTTTCTTCATCGACATAGCAGCAGCCTTTGACACAGTCAGCCATCACTTACTAATACAAAGACTGAGAGAAACATGCCTTGGCAACATCACACTCAAGTGGTTCCAATCATATATAAACCTCAAACAAGTCAGAATTGGCTCACATACGTCAAAATAATTTATACAGCATCAGGTGATACCTCAAGAGTCAACCCTATCTGCACTGTTATTCAACCTCTGTGTATAGTAATAAGAGACCATGATGTATTATACCATACGTATATACGCAGACGATATTATGATATATAAGCCATTTTGACACAAACAAGCCTGACTACACACAAATAACCAATGACAAGATGACTCAACCAGAACAACCTGAACATAAACTACAACAAAACAGAAGCTTTTCACATCACCAGGAACAAAGCCTTTACCCTCCATCAACCATAAAAATATAACACAGCATAACAATAGAGCAGGAAATAAAATACCTAGGAGTCACTCTGAACCAAAATCTAAACGTCCAGTTGCACATAAGCAAAACAGCGAAAATGGCATATTACAAGATGAAGATAATGCAACAACCCAAACCCCTGCTCAACCAAAACAACTTCAGAACTGTTTGTCAGGAAAGAATCCCACCAGTACTGGACTACTGCAACCTTATTTACCAAGAACTCTCAAAACACACCTTACACCCTCTACAGATGGCTCAAAATATGGCTGCATGCATCATAACAGGATCCCTAAGGCATGAACACATAACTCCCCTCCGGAAGCATCTGCACTGGCTCCCAATGCATGCACGAATCAAATTCAAGACCAAACTCAATACATTCAAAATTCTACACCACACATCTGCAAACACACTCCAATTGCTGATAAAAGAGATCCAGACGTCAGACCAAGGAGAGCCAATAACAAAAAAACAGCTTATAAGTCCTAACATCAAAACAAAAAGTAAACAAACAACTTGCAACAGAGCATTCTCTATGTCAGCGCCAATGATATGGAACTCCTTACCAGAAGATATCAAGGCAACTACGGATATCCACTACAGTTTTCTGTATGTATATGTTTGGTTCCATGTAAACCGCACTGATGATAATAGTGCGGTATATAAGAGATGTTAAATAAATAAAATAAATAAATAAATATCCAAGACACTAAAAGCATTTTTATTCTCCAAACATTTTAGAAGTATCACATAGCCCAGAATGAACCTGCCATTGCAACCTTTCCTGTAACTTATTTAATCCTCAACCCATCCCTCTCCTACTTTGTATCCTAATCAATCCCTCAACCCAAACTTGTCTGTTCTATTCTAATGTATATGTGGCAAGGAGGCCTATCCGGAGTCTGGGGGAGGACAAAGAGACAGGGAATTCACCCTAGTAAAGGGCCCCCTTTCACTGAGACAGGGTAGGAAAGCCACATCCACCTCTAGGAATCAGAAAACTTCCATGTGGCCCACATTTCATGCTCCCCCTAGTGGAATGAAGTGGAGAGGATACAGGGCCCAGAACCCCTATGGCAGGGAATGCTCCAAGCACTCAGGTGCCCGAAGTCAGGCTGATTGCCGTCACCTGGGAAGGGAGGAGTTGGAGCCCTGGAAGTATAAACCTAGGCCAGAGTATGAGAGAAAGGGAAGAAGAGAAGCAGGAAGCCAGGCTGACACGAGCAGAGGCACAGACACAAGCAAGGGAAGCTTGTCTGGTACTGAGAAGAGCAGAGGAACTGAGTTTCCAGGAGAAGAGAGTGCTAATTGGCATATAGCACGTCTGCAGGAGAGTTTGGAGCCAGGAATAAGAGAGACTCCAAGATTCCCCGGGAGGCTGTTAGCTGAGCACTGTGAGCAAGACAGGAAGTCAGAACCTATGCAGCTGGGAGAGTCCGAGGTGAAACTGAATGATGAGGAAACTCCCATGGACTGTTCCTTTTGCCAAGCTTTAAACCTGGGAACGTAGAGAAAGCAAGCCAGTCCTGAAAGAAAGTCTTCCAGGAAAAAGGTACCCGTAGTCCACAAGCAGGGTGGCCGTGATTCCCTCGTGTTGTAAAGGGGAGGTTTACGGGGACTAAGGAGCAAGCCTGGAGCTGTGATAAGCTTGTTAATCACCTGCTGCTGGAATAAGGACACTGGGGTAAGCTAAAGTAGCTATTATAACAAAGCTTTCTTTTGCCCCTGGATTATATTTGTTACTTAGAAGGTAACCAAGAAGGGTTTGAAGCTGAATAGAAGCTAAACTACCACAGACTTTAAATGTGATTTTGTTTTTTGGGCTTTAGCCAAGTAGTGGCAGTCACCAGTCAGTGTGTAACCTGTTAGTCAGTGAACACTCATAGGTTCTTGCCCCATCTTGTGAAAGCTTCCTGTTAGACTGGAAACCCATGCTGAGTACTACGGTCTGTAAACACACACTGCACACCAACACAAGGGACCCTCTGATGACAGCTGCTGCTGTTGCCTCTACTGTTGCTGCTACCTTCCTGCTTTAGATGCGTGGAGGGAGGGGAAGGAGCCTGGAGATCTGCCAGTTTGATTTCATCATCATCATCTGGGGTCACGTGAATTTTCAGTTGTTAAATTGGGGTCTTGTGGGATAAAAGTTTGTAAAGTTCTGTTTTAGAAAGAGCTGGAGAGAAGCTTGCTGACTTGGTACATGTTGGTACCAATGACATAGGAAAGTGTGGGAGGGAGGTTCTAAAGGCCAAATTTAAGCTTTTAGGTAGGAAATTGAAATCCAGAACTTCCAGGGTAGCATTCCCTGAAATGCTTCCCGTTCCATGTACAGGACACAAAAGAATCTCAGGAAGACGGTTTTGGATTTGTTAGGAACTGGTCATCATTCTGGGGAAAGGAGGAACTTTGGGGTTTCTAGTCCCACAGGTGCTCCTTGTGGTCTTGGGCAAGCCACTTAACCCTCCATTGCCCATGTTCCTTGTAAAATAGTTATCTCCAAGTTATAATGCCCTGTTCAATGTAATTTCAGTTTGTTCAATGTAAACCGCCTTGATATCATGAAAGGCAGTATATAAGAAATGTTAAATAAATAAAATAAATAAACTTTTCCGAAAGGACGGGCTCCACATAAACTGGGGTGGAACAAGGCTGCTGGCATTAACCTTTAAAAAGGAGACAGAGCAGCTTTTAAACTAAATAATAGGGGAAAGTCGACAGTGGCCCAAGAGTGCATGATTCTGAAGGATGTCTTCTGACAGAGAGGTTCCAATAAAGATAAAAATAACCCAGATGTCCTTAAGTAAATCAACCCTATCAAATGATAACCAGATTAAAATGAATAAAATCCAACCTCTAAAATGTCTGTATGCAAATGCCAGAAGTCTAAAAAAAGATGGGAGAGTTAGAATACATAGCACTAAATGAAAGGTTAGATATGATAGGTAACTCAGAGACCTGGTGGAAGGAGGACAACCAGTGGGACACTGTGATACCTGGCAACAAACTATATAACAATGATAGGGTAGATCAAATTGGTGGAGGGGTTGTGCTCTATGTTAGAGAGGGCATTGAGTCACACAGGATTAACATTTTTCAGGAAACAAACTAGATAGATAGATTTTGATTCACATTTAGCAGGGCTGGACGTCCAGGTCAGACATCCAGCCCCGCTAAACACCTGGGTGCCGATTCCACCAACAGAGCTCTCCACATGTACAGGCAACATGTGTGGGAAGCTCTGCTCCTGGGTGGGAAGGGGCGGGCCTGAGGAGGGAAGAGGGCGGGCCAGAGGGGGGACTAGTGCCCTGGATGTACAGGGCTGATTCCAGTGTCGGCCCTATATGTCCACAGTCGACACTCCAGACAAGGAACTTATTCCACCTCAGAGGTGGAACAGAATCCCCAGACGGTAGCAGACAATGGATCTGGGGGCAGAAACGGAGGTGAGCAGGCTCGATTGGAGGTCGGGCAGCAGGGAAATCAAATTTGCAGGGCCTGCTGGGGATTGTGGTTCCTACATGGAGTCGCGGTACAATGGCAATGGGACGCCATGGCACCGCAGCTCCATGAAGGAGCCTGGCTGGGCTAGCTGGGGAAGTGCCTGGACATCCGGGATGCCTGAATCGGGGCACGTCCTGAACATCCAGGCCCTATGCTGCAATTCTGCTACCATGGAGCCATCTAGCACCCACAGGAGCAGAATCGGGTACATCTCCGGGCCATTCAGATTTCTGGATGTCCGGATGGTCGGACATGCATCTACGGAATTGGCTCTCTATGGATAGAAATTCCATATAAAAAGGGGAAGGTAATGGCAGTGGGGATGGACTACCGACTTCCTGGTCCAGAATGAACAGATGGATGATGAAATGCTAAAAGAAATCAGGGAAGCTAACAAAAGTTATAACACAGTAATAATGGGTGAGTTGTTAAAACCCAGGAGGATTGTGGAAAATTGCAAGAGGATCTTGATAAATTGGAAGACTGGGCATCAAAATGGCAGATGAAATTTAATGTGGAGAAGTGCAAGGTTATGCACCTAGGGAAGAACAACCCAAACTATGGTTACACGATGCAAGGTTCCACATTAGGAACCACCACCCAGGAAAAAGATTTAGGCATCATTGTGGATACCATGTTAAAACCCTCGGCCCAGTGTGCAGCGGCGGCCAAGAGAGCAAATAGAATGCTAGGTATGATAAGGAAAGGAATGGAAAATAAAACAAAAGATATTATAATGCCTCTATATCGTTCCATGGTGAGACCGCACCTTGAATATTGTGTGCAATTCTGGTCGCCGTATCTTAAAAAGGATATAGCGATTTTAGAAAAGGTTCAGAGAAGAGCCACCAAAATGGTAAAGGGGATGGAAGGATACTCCTATGAAGAAAGGCTAAAAAGGTTGGGGCTCTTTAACCTGGAAAAGAGACGGCTGAGGGGAGATATGATAGAAGTCTATAAATTAATGAACGGAGTGGAACGGGTAAACGTAGATCGATTGTTTACCTTATCAGAATATAGAAAGACTAGGGGACATGCAATGAAGCTACAGGGTAAACTATTTAAGACTAATAAAAGAAAATATTTTTTCACTCAACGTGTAATCAAACTCTGGAATTTGTTACCGGAGGATGTAGTAAAGGCTGTTAGTGTAGTTGGGTTTAAAAAAGGTTTGGACAAGTTCCTGGAGGAAAGGTCCATAAACCATTATTAAGAAGGGACCCAGGATATCAATGCTTGAACCAATACAAGCATTGTGGAACCTGTGTCCCTTGGGGAAACTGCTACGTACGTATGACCTAGATTGGCCACTGTTGGAAACAGAATACTGGGCTTGATGGACCTTGGTCTGATCCAGTATGGCATATCTTATGTTCTTATGTTCAATTACCCCAGTATCGAATGAGTCAGTGTCACAGCAGGACATGCTAGGGAGATAAGATTTCTAGATGAAATAAATGACTGCTTCTTAGAGCAGCTAATTCATGAACAGACAAGAGGGGAAGCTATTTTGGACCTAGTCCTTAGTGTAACACAGAATCTGATGCAAGAAGTAACAGTGTTAGGGCTACATGGAAATAGTGATCATAGCATGATCACATTTGATTTAATAAATGGAGGAAGGACAGCAAGTAAATCCACAGTACTACCTTTTAACTTTCAAAAGGGAGACTATGGGGTATGTTTACTAAACCGTCTTAATGTTACCGGCGCTAGTTGCAATGTTAACGTGACGAATGCCATATAAGGAAGTGGGCATTCCGGCGTTAAGGTAGCAATGGCTGTTTTTCGCGCAGTAGAGGACGCCTTGTCTGTCATCGCGCGATAGAGGGAGCCATGGCACGTTATCGCACGTTAACCTTACCTTCACACTGTGACCTGTGATCAAAGCAAGAGAGGCGTAGCACACTGGTGAAGACAGTGATTGCTGATACAGTGGTCATGAGTTTGATCCCTCAGTGGGCTCAGTTAAAAAGCTGTCTGTGGCAATTCCTTTTGCTGCTTGTAACGGTCAGACACATCCCAACAATCTGTACTGTCAGCCAAAAGTAGCCTCACCCCAGTGCCGCAACCTAATGCACCTTTTAGGGTGCACCATAATGCACATCATAAAGCACCATATCATGCAATGCGGGTCATAATGTGCCCCAGAGGGCGGCACGAAAGGTTGGCACCCTCCAAGGCAGCATATAAGGCGCCCCATAAGCTGGCCGAACCTAAGGTGCCACTAAAGATGCCCCAAGGAGGCTAAGGTGACACAAGATATGGTGCCCAAGGGCAGTAAGGTGCCCCAAGGTCACAAGCATGAACTGTATGGGCCATACACAGATGTAACCCTAACACTGCACAAAGCACCAAGGAAAGGCAATCAACAAGTGATAGAAGGAAGTAGATGTCGGAGCTGATGGACCTGCCAAATCTGCGTGCAGCCCATGTGGCAGCTGGTAAAGTGGATAAATATATCGGGGGCAGCTGTACCGATGCACAGGGTGATGGTACTGTAAAGTGCAACAACGACAGTGTGTGGCAGAGGATGGGAATACATGTCCACCAGAGGAGGTAGAGGTGGCAGGATAAGTGCAATGACAGGGGGACAGAGGAGTGGTAGTGCCATGCAGAGCAGACACAGGAGAGGCAAGCATGAAGAGCCGCAATGCAGAAATGTGTACCAGTGCAGGACATGAGGCAGCAGCCTGCACAATAGGGCAGGATGCCACACAGCTGGCACACACACAGAGATGGACAGAAGGATGGTTGGCAACTGTGATGAGGGTATAATATGCCAGCAGCACAGATCTGCACAGATATGACTGTTACAGGAATGGAATGTAGTTGTGTAGGACAGGCATAAAAAAGGGGAACAGAGGAATTCAATCCATGATCTCTGCCACTGAGGCCATTGTAGTAACCATTGTGCTACACCAATATGGGTTTTATCATACCAATGGCTGGCTACAGAAAGAATGCAGGTCACCAAACAAACTGTCTGCTGTGGTTACCAGGATAGGATAGAACCAACAGTACACATAATGCAATTCACATGCAGAACAGCAATTTACATCTGCTCACCAGATGGGGTATGCACCTCTACAGCACGTCAGCTTGGTAGGGGGGAATGACCGTGCGTGTTACTGTCACAGTGTACCTACAGGCCATGGCATTGTGCGTGTTCTGTGCTCACCCTGAGGGTGAGGTGGGGTGGCCAGCACCAGGTCCGCAGTACCCGCTTTGGGTGAGGTAAGTTTTGCTGCAGGTCTCTATCAGTGCCAGTGTGTGACAGGTATTCATTGCAGACACCCTTAGGAGTTTTCTGTGTCCATTTGTATTTGCCAGTCATGTCTGGTCCTTGTGGACCATGGTGCACCCAACATAGTGCATATCCAGTGTGCTTGCCATGGTCACTTGTTTCAGGAGCAGGGGTGTATTCATGTCATACATGGCGATGATGGATGTAGCAAACCGCCCTCTCTGGGTCAGGGTGGGGGACATGATCTGCCCCCACCAGACCCACACTCTCACCGTTTGCAATGGGGGCAGTGGAGGTACATGAAGATGGACTGTGGGACCAGCAACCCCAGTCCTGCTGGGGGACAGCTGATGCAGATCTGAAGTTGGGATAGGACCACTGGCAGACAGGTAGTGTGCCTGGTCAGCTCAGCTGCCCCCCACTACGATCTGACATTCACCAGCAGAGGGGCAGTCAGTGTGCACCTGCTGCACCCTGCAAGGTGTTGTGGCCATGCACATGCTAACTGAAGACAGTCTGCTAGCAAATACATAGTGCATGTTCCTAGAGGAACAATGTGTACCCAAACATGGGATTTGGCACAAACACCAAGCAGGTTTGTCAGTGATTGGGCCCCAGAAACAGGAACCCACAAATATCACTTGACAAAAACACTGTATAGCACTATGTGGAAACCTAGACATGCCATGGTCACTGCACAGTCAGAGTGAGAGTGACCTCCCAGCATGACATGCTGTGGCCACATTGTCCTTGCAGGTGGTGGTCGCGCACTACAATATCCCAGCCATTGCCCTATGCCCTGTGCAGATGCAGCCTGCCCAGACCGCCCTGTCCGGGCCATACCCACAATACCTTGCCCCTCATTATGCACATTGGCAGGCTAACGCTGGAAACTGTGCAAACATTGTGGGCTCAGTAACATGTACGCAGCCACAAAACACTGGATAGACATATACACACTCCCACACCTATTTCTGTATTATGTAAAGATAGAGGTGGTTGCCAGCTCTGGCCGCCACGCCAGGCCTGGGCACAATGCAGGCAGTGCAAAGGAACACAATACTGTTAGGGTCACTCTCCAGAGTGGTAACCACTGTCATAAACATATCTGGAAGCACACTCCACATATATCAGAAAGGTTGCTATGATGAATCTCTTAATAAATTGGTTTAATTTTGGATATGTGATCTGACATTAAGCATAGCAGCCTTTTGATATATATATATATATGGAATGTGTTTCCATGTCTATGACGGCATTGCTAAGGTATACAGGTGCAAGTAGTGGTAGCTGCTGCTCCGCGCAGGGCCCAACAGCCTGCCTCGCCATGAGGCTTTGGATAGTGGAGCCAGTGGGTGTGGGTGTGGGTGTTTGTGCCTCTGTTGGCCGATGCTCTGGGGCAGAAGTTCCAGACTCCGGTCCTGGTGGGCCAAACACGATTCCGGTTTCCTGGCTGTCCCTAATGAATATGCATGGATACATTTGCATACAATGGGAGCAGTGCATGTAAATGTATCTCATGCATATTTATTAGGGGCATCCTGACAACCTGAATGGTGTTTGGCCCTCCAGGACTGGAGTTCGGAACCTCTGCTCTAGGAAGTGGACATGTTTATGGAGTATGTGCTCTGTAGGGTAAAATATTGGGACATGGTCTGCAGGAGCCCTAGCTGGGATTTGAACCTGTGACCTTCTGCCTTTGAGCACACTGGCTGTGTGTACTGCACCAAACTGTTACCACAGAGGCAGGCCTGACTGTTCTTCAGACAGACATTATCTGTTGCACTGCACGCTACCCACCTAAACAGGGCTTGGCCTTGCTCTGCTGTGGGCAGCTGCCACTGCCCCCTCCACCACCATGCTGACATACTCTTATACCGGTGGTGCACAGTCCCATGCCATCCAGTGTGCCGCTAGGCAGCTGCCTATGGTGTGGGGTCTGTGGTAGGCGTGCCTACATGGACATCCGCACTTCCCCCCAGCAAAGCCTGCCAATGTTATGTGCCCTTGGGGGTACCTGTTGGATACTGTCCCCTGGGACACTGTGGGAAACACACTCGTGGCCATGTTGGACCCTGGTCAGTTGCTGTCTTGCTGCTTTTCAGTTTCTGCATTCCTATGTGCCACCTAGGCATCTGCCTAGTCTGCACTGTGCCCCAGCTGGCCCACTGCATGTGCCGCCTGCAGCCCCCTGTACCCCATTTCCACCATCACCATAGTGCCCTTTCCTATGTGGCCACTCTGCTGTTGCTGCACATGTGATTGCCACAACAGCAAGCTGCCCAATAGACACCACAGAACACCCTCGTCAACACTATTTCAGTGTTGGAACATTCACTTTGTAGGGGGAATGTGACTTGACCCTTCCTGAATTGCGATCCTCCTTTTTATTCTTTTTAGGTGGTGTTGAGTACCCTTCTTCAATATTGTTTCTCTTGGCCAGCTTAGTGTTTCGGATTTCACTTATGATTCTGGTCATTTTATATGGTGTTCGCATCTTTGGTTGCTGCACATGTATCATTACTATCACTTTTCTGGGTCTCCCTGCCTTTGCTGTACATTGCTGACTGAAATGGTTTCTCTCTCCTGCAAATGTGCCTCTAATGCCAGGTTTTCACTGGCGCTAATTTTCTGGTCTTCAGATGCCAGTGTTAGTGTAGCAGGCACCTCTCCCCACCCACCCCAAGCCCATTGACCCCTTCTCTCCGCCCTCTGTGTGCCTTAACACCGCCGGAGACGTTATCGTGCGATAACGTTACATATCATGCGATAACGCCGCCGCTGCTACGTTAAGACAGTTTAGTAAACATACCCCTATGATAAAATGAGGAAAATAGTTAAGAAAAAAACTAAAAGGAGCAGCTGCAAAGGTTAAAAATGTACATTAAGTATAGGTATTGTTTCAAATTACTATTTTTGAAACCCAGAACACATAAATCTCTCTTTAAAAAAAAAAAAATAGAAAGAAGGCCAAAAAACTGCCAGCATGGTTTAGAGGTGAGGTCAGAGAGGCTGTCATAACCAAAAAAACATCTTTCAGGAAATGAAAAAAGGAGCCAAATGATGAAAATGGGAAACAACATAAGCACTGGCAAGTTAGATGCAAGGCATTGATAAGGCAGGCAAAGAGAGAATTTGAAAAAAAGCTTACTGTGGAAGGAAAAATACATAAAACCTTTTTCAAGTACATTCGTAGCAAAAAAGCCTGTGGGAGAGTCAGTTCGACCATTAGATGACAGAGGGGTAAAAGGGGCGCTAAGGGAGGACAAAGCCATAGCGGACAGACTGAATTAATTTTTTGCTTTGGTCTTTACTGAAGAAGATGTAGGAAAATTATTCATGCCTGAAATGGTATTTAAAGGTGATGTATCGGAAGTATTGAACGAAATATCAGTAAATATCAGCAAAACGGGAAGATGTATCACAACTATTAGATAAACTAAAAAGTAGCAAATCACCTGGACCATATATACATCCAAGGGTGTTGAAAGAACTGAAATATGAGACTATAGACCTAGTATTAGTAATCTGTGAACTATCATTAAAATCATCTGTAGTATCCATAGATTCGAGAATGGCCAATGTAATGCAAATTTTTGAAAAGGTTTCCAGGGGTAAATCTGGGAAACTACAGACCAGTGAGCCTGACGTCAGTACCACGTAAAATGGTAAAAACCTTATAAAAATAAAACTACTGCAGATAGTCATGGTTTAATGGGAGAAAGTCAACATGGATTTAGCCAAGGAAAGTCTTGTCTTACTATTCTGTTATATTTTTTTGAAGGTGTGAATAAAGAGGTAGACAAAGGCGAGCTGGTCGATATAGTGTATCTGGATTTTCAGAAAGCCTTTGCCAAGGTCCCTCATGAGAGACTCTTGGTGAAATTAAAAAGCCATGCGTTAGGAGGCAGTGTAGTATTGCGGATCAGGAACTGGTTAAAAAGAAAGAAAGCAAATATTAGGGATAAATCAAGGTTACTTACCTGTAACGGGAGTTCTCCGTGGACAGCAGGATAAGTCAGCCACACCTGTTTTGACACCTGGTGACGTCATCCGATGGCGCCGTGGACAGAAGTACTCTCTCTAGCCCAGAAGGGGTTTTCCCTTCCGGGCAGGAACTCCCTCCCCTTGGCCCTACCCCTGGGACCGCCCCTAGTCGACCACTACATCCCAAGCTGAGCCAGCATATGCTAGGGGTGTGGGTAGGCCAGGAGACACGCCCCTGCAGGGGAGGAAGGGTGGGAGCGTGTGGCTGACTTATCCTGCTGTCCACGGAGAACTCCCGTTACAGGTAAGTAACCTTGATTTCTCCTAGGACAAGCAGGATGAAGTCAGCCACACCTGGTGCCTCCCTAGCTATAACGGGCTGAGGTGGCAGGGGCCCTCTTTGAACATAGGAGGACACTTAGTGAAGAATAGGAGTTTATTACATTCATAAAATGGCATGGTGCGACAATACAGTGGCAGGTGCAACGTGCAACAGTACAACAGTAGCAACAACACGTGCAAACAAGGATGTGCAAGGTACAACAACAGTAGCAAGAATATGTGCAAACAAGGATGTGCAAGGTAATCAACTCGTGCGAGCAATGACGATATGCATCAAAACATCATGTGCAAACAATAACGGTAACGAGAGTCACCTGTGCAAGGGGCAGTATGAGCCCTAGGGCGAGTTCGACAGCTTCGCGTGACTTGGCAGTCATGCCGTTACAGTCAGGGCTTAGGCGCTGGTTCATGGGCCGCCGTTAGGACTGCTTTGCTGAAGGCTTGGCTAGCGTGCAGGTTGAGGCAGTAGTGCTTTTGAAAAGTCTGCATGGAGAACCAAGTAGCTGCCTTACAGATGTCGGCTATCGGGACTGTGCGCAGGTTGGCCATGGTGGCGGCCATCGCCCTCAGCTGGTGGGCGTTGACTGTTGGTGCGTTCTCCGTGCCGGCTAGGTCAAGGCAGAAAGCGATGCACAAGAAGATCCAGAGAGATAGGGTGCGCTTGGTGACAGGGCGCCCGGGTTTGTTCTGGTCATAGGAGACGAAGAGTTGCGTGGCGTGCTGCAGGTCTGCGGTCCTGAGGAGGTAAAGGCGTAGTGCCCTGACACAGTCCAATGTGTGTAGGCGCTCCTCTTCTGACGAGGAGTGGGGCTCTGGGAAGAAAGTGGGGAGCTCAATGGCTTGGTTGATGTGGAAGGCTGAGGCTACCTTCAGAACGAACTTCGGGTGGGTCCGGAGGGAGGCGCGGTCATTGGAGAGCTGCGTGTACGGCGGGTGTACCACCAGGGCTTGGAGCTCGCTGATGCGCCTGGCCGAGGTGATGGCTATCAGGAACAAGGTTTTCCAGGAGATGAACTTCGCTTCTGCCAACTGCAAGGGCTCAAAGGGAGGCAATGTAAGCTGATTGAGGACAGCGTTGAGGTCCCAGTGCGGCACCTACACAGGGGGGTGTAGGTTCTCCAAGCCCTTCATGAAGCGGGATTCGATAGGCAGTTGCACGATAGAGCTGTTCCCGGGGCGGTTGTGGAGAGCTGCTATGGCTGCCAGGTGCACCTGGATGGATTGAGGCTGCAGGCCCTGTTGGGACAGAGAGATCAGGTATTGCAGGATTCTGGGTACTGAGCACGAGAAAGGGTCCAGATCCTTAGAGGAGCACCAGGAGGTGAAGCGACGCCACTTAAGGCCATATGACTTCCTTGTCGTGGGGTGGCGTGCCGCGAGGACCACTTCCTCCACCTCCTGTGGCAGGCAGAAGGGGGACAAGGCTACCCGCTCAGCCGCCAGGCTGTCAAGGCCAGGGCCTGAAGGTTGGGGTGGAGAGTGTGCCTGTCTCCCTGGGTGAGTAGGTCGGGTACCAGTGGGAGACGTCAGGGCGGTTGGAGCACTAGTCGCTTTAGGAGCGGGAACCACCCTTGGCGTGGCCAGTGGGGAGCCACCAGTATGGCTTGGGCTCTGTCAGAGATGATGCGCTGGATTGTCATGGAGATCAGAGGAATGGGCGGGAAGGCATAAACTAGTGACCACTCACCCCATGACACGTCGAATGCATCCGTTGTGAGGCTGTGTGAGGAGGGGCGCTTCGAGCAGAAGGTTTTGCATTTCGTGTTCATCTCCGTTGCAAAGAGGCCGATCTCCGGGTGACCCCATTCCTTGAAGAGTGAAGAAGCAATTTTCGGCTTGAGGGACCATTCGTGGGGGTTGAGCTGTCGGCTGAGCTTGTCCGCTAGCTCGTTCTCCGCCCCTGGAAGGTAAGAGGCCCGGAGGAGGCAGCATTTGGAGATTGCGAAGGCCCAGATCCGGAGTGCCTCTCTGCAGAGAGTCCGGGATCCCGTCCCGCCCTGTTTGTTCACGTAGAACATGGCCACCTGGCTGTCCGTCCGGATCAGGGTGATCTTTTCGCTGATTAGGTTCTGGAAGGCCTCCAGGGCATAGCAAATGGCCCTGAGCTCCAGCAGGTTGATGCGACATCACTGTTCCTGTTCTGTCCAGGCACCTTGCGTCCGGAGATGCAGGCAATGTGCTCCCCAGCCTACCAGGGAGGTGTCGGTGGTGATGGTCAGCTGGTGCGCAGGCTGGGAAAGGGGTCTCCCTTGCGAGAGCTTTTCTTCGCTGACACACCACCGGTTGGAGGTGATGACAGCTTCGGTCAGCGGGATGGGTGTGTTCAAGGGCTCTGTGTGCTGGGACCAATGCGCCTGTAGGTGCCACTGAAGATGGCGCATATGGAATTTCGCCAGAGGGACTGTCTGAGTGGCAGCTGCCATGTGACCCAGGAGACGGAGGAGCCTCCGGGCGGTGGAGATTTTCCCTGCTTGTATGTGGTGCACCAGATCCCTGATGGATTTTTTCCGCTGCTGGGGCAGGAAGGCCTTCGAGTTGATGGTGTCTATGAGAGCTCCGATGAACTCTAGTCGTTGCGACGGGCGCAGGTGTGACTTCTGGTAGTTCACTAGGAAGCCGAGGTCCGACAGCAGAGTGATGGTTGTGTGGGTCACTCTTGTGGCTTCCCTGAAGGATGGAGCTGAGATGAGCCAGTCGTCTAGGTAGGGGAAAAGGCAGATTCCTTGTTTGAGGAGGTGTGCTGCTGCCGCGGCTATGCACTTTGTGAATACTCTTGGAGCTGGGGACAAGCCAAATGGGAGGACCTTGTACTGGAAGTGTTTTCCCATGGCCCGAAACCGTAGGTACTGTCTGTAATCCGGGTGTATCGGAACATGCGTGCATGCCTCCAGAAGGTCCAGAGATATAAGCCATTTGCCGGATTGGATAAGAGGAAGGATGGATCCGAGGGAGTGCATCCTGAATTTCTCCTTGGCAATGAACATGTTGAGCGCTTGGAGGTTGAGGATGGGGCGCATGCCTCCCGATTTTCTGAGGACCAGGAAGTATCTGGAGTAAAAGCCAGAGTTCTGTTCCGCAGCCGGGACGGGCTCGATAGCGTTGGAGGCCAGAAGTGATTGGATCTCCTTCGCAAGGGCAGGAAGGGAAGACCCCGATGACTTGCAGGGGGGGGAGTCCGTATTGCACAGGAGGTGAGAGGAATTTTAAGCGATAGCTGTCCTTGATGATCGCTAGCACCCATTTGTCCGTAGTGATGGATTGCCAGGCAGGTAGGAACTTGGCCAGACATCCTCCTGTGGGGGTGTTGGCCAAGGGCTGATTGTCAAAAAGCTTGGCTGGCTTTCCCAGAACCGGACTGGGGTTTTTGTTGCTTCCTATCCCTTTGGTGAGGCTTTTGCTGGTAGGACTGTTGTGGCGGCTGCGTCTTGTAGCGAGGTTGCCATTTTTGATAGGAGCTGTATTGACGTCTGGAAGAGTTGAAAGAGTAAGGTTTTTGGTGGTAAGTGCTCCTGTGACTGGGGAGCTCCAGGCCTTCATCTGCCAGGCTTTTCAGCGTTGTGCAGCGGTCTTTTAGTGCATTGACAGTGTCGTTGACCTTGTCCCCGAAAAGGGATTCTCCCGTGCAGGGGGCGTCCGCAATGCGGTCGTGTCTTCCCGTAAACCTGAGGCCTTGAGCCATGCCAGGCGGCGGGCGGAGATAGAGGAAGCGGCCGTGCGGGCCGCCGTGTCAAAGGCGTCGAAGGTTGCCCACACCTGGTGCTTTGTACATTCCTGCAGGTCTAGGATGGTATTGGGAGAGGTCGTCTGCGTCTCCTGGCTGGTAGTGGGGCTGGCTGCCTTCAGTTTCTCCAGGAGGGCATCTTGGTAAAGGGCCTGTTGCAGCTGGTGGGCAGAGATCCTAGCGCACAGCATGGCCCCTTGAAAAACCCTTTTCCCCATATCATCAAGTAGTTTCAGCTCTTTTCCAGGTGGGAAGTTGGTGTGGGTATGCGTGGACTTTGATCGCTTCAGTGCGGACTCCACCACAATGGAGTGGTGGGGGAGTTGGGATTTGTCAAACCCCCGGGAGGCTTGGACTTGGTATTTGGTATCCAGCTTCTGGGACACTGGGGGCCCGGATGTTGGATTCTTCCAAAGGGCGATAAGGTTCTCGCGCACTAGAGGATAAACTGGAATGGTTGTCGCAGTTCTAGGAGCCTCAAGAAACTTGCACGCTACTTGAGTCTCCGGGCGTAGGTCTGGAGCATCGCCGGAGTTAGTTAAGTTTAAAGTGCTGGCAAGCTTCTGGAGGAACTTAGGGTAGGTGAGATCCTCGGGGCTGGAAGGCGGTGGTTCTGTTCCCGGGGCTAAAGTTTCCAGGTCTGCTGTCGGGGTTGGAGTCTGAGGGGAAGTTATCCCAGAGTCAAGAGAATTGGACGCTGCCCCTTCTTCCTCGTTGTCATTAGTTCCGCCGGGGGCAGGCGTGGAATCAGTTAAGGAGCCCTTGGGGGTGTCCGGTGACGGGGGGCGTGCGCAGGTCCGAGGCAAAGGGCTGCGGCCGACTGAAACTGGGGGAAGGGTATGGGTCCATTGTTGGAAGATGGAGGAGAGAAAGGAGATGAAGTCGGTGTTGTTCATGTACCCCCCCAGCCCGTGGATCTGGGGGAGAGCCACGTCCCTGGGGCCCCGTCTGCCCTTGGGGCTCAGCTGGAGGGGAGGGCTCGAAATCAAGGAGGTTTTGGAGCTCCGAGGGGGAGGCGTACCTGCCAAACGATCCGCTGGATACAGAAGAGCTGGATACAGAAGAGGAGCTTGTCCATCTGTGGTGGCAGTGCCAGCTTCTGTGGGAGCGGCGGTGATGATCGCGGCCGTTTCTGCTGCCGCTCATGCTGCGGGTTGCTCTGCTGGGCCGGAAGTGACTTCATCCAATATGGCCGCCTCCATGCTCTCCACGTGTGGGGGAGCTCCAGATGGGCCCAGAGGCAGCAGGAACACACCGGGGGGGGTCCACGGTTGGAGCAGACGGTTCTGGAGCATCGCAGCTGCGGGCGGAGGCCACTGAAGGCGCGCCCGGGGCCAGAAGGATCACCAGGTTAACGGCGGTCACCGGAGAAGATACGGGGGCCGCAGCCGAGGCAGAGGAGCAGTGTGTAACCGGCGTAGCAGGGAAGTGCTCGTTGAGAAGGTTTCTTCTGGTTTTCCTCGCTCTCGGGGACATCTTTGCACAATGGGAGCAGTCCTCGACCTTGTGAGAGATGCCCAGGCAGCGGATGCAGCAGGGATGGGAGTCCATGGAGTTCATCTTGCACGAGCATCGCAGGCACTTCTTAAACCCAGGTTTTGGCATCTTTTTGAGCAATTGCTTGATAAACTAGTCTTTGCAAAATAATAAAACTAAAATAAAAAGTGAGAGAGTAGAGATTCGTCTTGTTGGCGAGGCGGAAGAAGTGAAAAAGTGGCTGGCTAGGGGCGGTCCCAGGGGTAGGGCCAAGGGGAGGGAGGTCCTGCCCAGAAGGGAAAACCCCTTCTGGGCTAGAGAGAGTACTTCAGTCCACGGCGCCGTTGGATGACATCACCAAGTGTCAAAACAGGTGTGGCTGACTTCATCCTGCTTGTCCTATGAGAAATGGCCAATTTTCTCAATGGTGAATAGTGGAGTACCCCAGGGATCTGTGCTGGGCCCACTGCTTTTTAACATATTCAGAAATGACCTGGAAATGGGAATAATGAGTGAGGTGATCAAATTTGCATATGTCACAAAATTATTCAAAGTTGTTAAATTACAGAGGATTGTGAAAAATTGCAAGAGGACCTTGATAAATTGGACAACTGGACATCCAAATGGCAGATGATATTTAATGTAGACAAATGCAAAATTAAGCACCTAGGAAAGAACAACCCAAACTACAGTTACACAATGCAAGGTTCCACATTAGGAACCACTACCCAGGAAAACAATTTAGGCATCATCATGGATGATACATTGAAACACTCCGCCCAGTGTGCAACAGCGGCCATGAAAGCAAATAGAATGCTAGGAATCATAAGGAAAGGAATAGAGAATAAAAAAATGCCTCTGTATCATTCCATGGTGTGACCACACCTTGAATATTGTGTGCAATTCTGGTCACCATATCTTAAAAATGGATATAGCAGAATTAGAAAAGATACAGAGAAGACACACCAAAATGGTAAAGAGGATGGAAGGATACCCTATGAGGTAAGGTTAGGGCTCTTCAACTTGGAAAAGAGACTGCTGAGGGAAGATATGATAGAGGTCTATAAACTAATGAATGGAGTGAAACGGGTAAACGTAGATAGATTGTTTACTCCATCAAAAAGTAGAAACACTAGAGGACATGCAATAAAGCTATAATCACACCCTCCATCATACCCCTGTTCGACTACTGTAATTCCATCCTTCAAGGACTTCCTAAAGCCACTAATCGCCTCCCTTCAACTCGCCCAAAACACAGTGGCATGTACCAAAGCCAGAGTCTCCAGACACTCTCATATTACTCCCATACTGAAATCACTCCACTGGTTCCCTGTCATATCCAGAATAAAGTTTAAAGTTCTCACGATCACCCATAAAGTCATCACCAACTCCTCCTCTGAACATCTCCAAACGCTCATTTGACGGCCAACCACCAATAGGCTGCATAGGCAGAATACACTCAATCTCCTTATCCCACCGCCTCAGATATGCAAATGCTCACAATGTACTTCCACGAGAGTCTTTGAATTCTATGCTCCCTCCCTCTGGAACCAACTTCCCCTTACCATACAAAGCATTTAAGCCCACAAATTATTCAAAACGCACCTCTCAAGATGCACCTCTTTGAAGAGTACTATGGTGCATTGCCTCCTCAGTTCTAGTGCATTTCATTTTGCTTCCCACATCCCCATCTGTAAAGCATCTCTACATCATAACACCCCTCACTGCAAAACTGGATCTTAGGATTTTGTAATATAGATTCTAGAGTTGTATTGTTCCTATTTACCCCCTCCCCTGTTAACATAAGAACATAAGATATGCCATACTGGGTCAGACCAAGGTCCATCAAGCCCAGTATTCTGTTTCCAACAGTGGCCAATCTAGGTCATATGTACCTAGCAGTTTCCCCAAGAGACACAAGTTCCACAATGCTTGTACTGGGTCAAGCATTGATATCTTCGGTCACTTCGTAATAATGGTTTATGGACCTTTCCTCCAGGAACTTGTCCAAACCTTTTTTAAACCCAGCTACACTAACAGCCTTTACTACATCCTCCGGTAACAAATTCCAGAGTTTGATTACACGTTGAGTGAAAAAATATTTTCTTTTATTAGTCTTAAATAGTTTACCCTGTAGCTTCATTGCATGTCCCCTAGTCTTTCTATATTCTGATAACGTAAACAATCGATCTACGTTTACCCGTTCCACTCCGTTCATTAATTTATAGACTTCTATCATATCTCCCCTCAGCCGTCTCTTTTCCAGGTTAAAGAGCCCTAACCTTTTTAGCCTTTCTTCATAGGAGTAGCCTTCCATCCCCTTTACCATTTTGGTGGCTCTTCTCTGAACCTTTTCTAAAATCGCTATATCCTTTTTAAGATACGGCGACCAGAATTGCACACAATATTCAAGGTGCGGTCTCACCATGGAACGATATAGAGGCATTATAATATATTTTGTTTTATTTTCCATTCCTTTCCTTATCATACCTAGCATTCTATTTGCTCTCTTGGCCGCCGCTGCACACTGGGCCGAGGGTTTTAACATGGTATCCACAATGACGCCTAAATCTTTTTCCTGGGTGGTGGTTCCTAATGTGGAACCTTGCATCGTGTAACCATAGTTTGGGTTGTTCTTCCCTAGGTGCATAACCTTGCACTTGTCCACATTAAATTTCATCTGCCATTTTGATGCCCAGTCTTCCAATTTATCAAGATCCTCTTGCAATTTTTCACAATCCTCTTGGGTTTTAACAACTTTAAATAGTTTTGTGTCATCTGCAAATTTGATAACCTCACTCGTTATTCCACTTTCCAGGTCATTTATGAATATGTCAAAAAGCAGCGGACCCAGCACAGATCCCTGGGGTACACCACTATTCACCTTTCTCCATTGGGAAAATTGGCCATTTAGCCCTACCCTCTGCTTTCTATCTTTTAACCAGTTCCTGATCCACAATAGTACACTGCCTCCTATCCCATGACTCTTTAGTTTTGCCAAAAGTCTCTGATGAGGGACCTTGTCAAAGGCTTTCTGAAAGTCCAGATATACAATATCAACCGACTCACCTTTGTCCACCTGTTTATTCACTCCTTCAAAAAAACATAACAGATTAGTAAGACAAGATCTTCCTTGTCTAAAGCCATGTTGGCTGTCTCCCATTAGGTTGTGACCATCTACATGCTGAGTAATTTTATTCTTTATGATGGTTTCTACCATTTTTCCTGGTACTGACGTCAGGCTCACCGGTCTGTAGTTTCCCGGATCACCCCTGGAACCCTTTTTAAAAATTGGTGTTACATTGGCGATCCTCCAATCTTCAGGTATTAGAGATGATTTTAATGATAGTTCACAGATTACTGATAGCAGGTCTGCAATCTCATATTTCAGTTCTTTCAACACCCTTGGATGTATACCATCCAGCCCAGGTGATTTGCTACTCTTCAGTTTATCTAATAGTTGTAAGACATCTTCCCGATGTATCGATATTTCCTTCAATTCTTCCGCACCTTTAAATACCACTTCAGTCATGGGTAACATCCCTACATCTTCCTCCGTAAAGACCGAAGCAAAGAATTCATTCAGTCTCTCCGCTATCGCCTTGTCGCCTCTTAGTGCTCCTTTAACCCCTTTATCATCTAATGGACCAACTGACTCTCTCACAGGTTTTTTTGCTACGAATGTACTTGAAAGGGTCTTTATTTCGCGTTTTTGCTTCCGCAGCAAGCTTCTTCTCAAATTCTCTCTTTGCCTGCCTTATCAATGCCTTGCATTTGACTTGCCAGTGCTTGTGCTGTTTCCAGGTTTTGTCGTTTGGCTCTTTTTTCCATTTCCTGAAAGATGCTTTTTTGGCAACAACAGCCTCTCTGACCTCACCTTTAAACCATGCTGGCAGTTTTTTGGACTTCCTTCCACTTTTCTTAAAGCGTGGAATACAGCTGGTCTGGGCTTCCAAGATAGTATTTTTCAACAACACCCAAGCTTGATGTACGTCTTTAACCTTTGCAACTGCTCCTTTTAGTTTTTTCTTAACTGTTTTCCTCATTTTATCATAGTCTCCCTTTCGAAAGTTAAAAGGTAGTACTGTGAATTTCCTTACTATCCCTCCTCCACTAATTAAATCAAAGGCGATCATGCTATGATCACTATTGCCAAGTGGCCCCAACACCCTTATCTCTTGCACTAGATCTGGTGTTCCACTAAGGACTAGGTCTAATATGGCTTCCCCTCTGGTCGGTTCATGAACCAGCTGCTCCAAGAAGCAGTCATTTATTTCATCTAGGAACTTTATCTCCCTAGCATGTCCTGACGTGACACTGACCCAGTCCATACCGGGGTAATTGAAATCACCCATTATTATTACTGCGCTGTAACTTTTGTTAGCTTCCTTGATTTCTTTGAGCATTTCATCATCCATTTGGTCATTCTGGCCAGGTGCTCGATAGTACACCCCCACTGCCATTGCCTTCCCCCTTTTATATGGAATTTCAATCCATATAGATTCTACAGCAGATTTTGTTTCCTGCAAAACTTTAATCCTTTCTGAGTCAATGCCCTCTCTAACATAGAACGCAACCCCTCCACCAATTTGATCAGCTCTATCATTACGATATAGTTTGTACCCAGGTATCACAGTGTCCCACTGGTTGTCCTCTTTCCACCATGTCTCTGATATTCCAATCATATCTAACTTTCATTTAGTGCTATATATTCTAACTCTCCCATCTTATTCTTTAGACTTCTAGCATTTGCATACAAGCATTTTAGAGAATGTATTTTATTCATGTTAATTTGGCTATTGTTAGACATGGGTAAATTGGGATCTTTAAGCTCTGTCTGCTCCATACTTGAGGGCATTTGGGCTACTTTACTCTTTTGTAGAACCTCTCTGCTTTTGGTAGTATCCTTCAAGGATACATTCTTCCGAACCATCCGCTCTTGGGCGACTGTCGGCTTTCCCCTAATATCTATTTATTTTATGTATTTATTTAACAAAGCTTATATACCGCCTCTTCCTGAGATCAGTGGTGGTTTACATGGAACATCAGAACATGTTTTACATTGAACATAGGAACTAAATACATTTAGCATGTATATAGTGGAACAGTAAATAATAGCATATAACATATGCTATTATTTACTGTTCCACTATTTTTTTTTTAATTTATAAATTTTTATTATCAGCAGTGCAGTAACAAAACCCAACACAGACATCAATACACACCATATACTGCTATACAAAAGTATCTAACACCCACTCCAGCCTTTTACCGTATTTTAATACCCCCCCCACCCTTACCCACCCCCTTCTGAAGCAATCAACTCCCGCAGCCCTCCAATACACCCCCTATCCCCCTGATTCCCTCTGGGCCTCCGGAGCTTAGAGAGCCACCTCCGTGCCCTACCCCCTCTCCCTGTGACTGAGAACCTAACTAGCAGAGCTCCCTTACAATCGAAACCCCCCCTCCTATTCACCCCCACCCCTCCCTGTCCCCCGTCCCTCCCCCCCAACCCCAGAACACGTCCCAATACACCCCACCGTCCTTCAAACCCAGCTAATCTCTGCCGTCGTGCTGCCGTTAACTTTTCCATAAGAACTATAAACCTAAGGCGTCTTTCGAACTGCCCTGCCGAGGGCATCTCTTTGTGCTTCCACGCTGCGGCAATCTCACACCGGGCTGCACTCAAACATGCTAGCACCATCTTACCCCCCCCGTCCTCTTCCCCCCTCCCCCATAGAGCCAACAACAAGATAGTGGGCTCCAGCTCCACCTCTGTCCCCAATTTCTCTTTAATCTACCCCGTTAGCCACTTCCAATACCTCTTTACCTTCTCACAGCTCCACCAAACATGCCAAAACGTCCCTATCTCCCCACACCCCCTCCAACAAAGAGGGGACACCTCCCTATATATATTATGCAAGCGGCTAGGAGTATACCACCACCGCATCATAACCTTGTAACTATTTTCCTTGGCCCCGCTAGAACTGAGCCCCCTCTTAATCTGGTCCCACACCTTTTTCCACTCCACCACAGTCAAAGTCCTACCGAGGTCCCTCTCCCACTGCATCATATACCTATGCTTCCCTCCTCCACCCCCCAAAACCACCTTGTACAATCCAGACACCATTCCCCTGGAGCCTCTCTTCCCAAACCACATTGCCTCCAACCCCAAGACCTCCTCTCCCAACCCTTCTATCCCCACTACCTTCCTTAAAAATGACCTAATTTGCACATATGCGTACCTATCCCCAGCTTCCAAATTAAATTCCGCTTGCACCTCCTCCAAACTCCTCAGCACCCCCTCCTCCACCAGTTGAAAACTATATACCAAACCCTTCTTCGTCCAGAGATCAAACCTGCCGCCCTCCCAGCCCGGTTTAAAAGCTCTACACCCCCTCCACGGTGTCATCACTGAAAACTCCGATCCCCTTCTAACTATATCCGGTCCCTGGGCTTTATCCCATATCCGCACTACCTGCCTCATCCCCGGTGACCCCCGCCCCAATTCCCCCCTCCCCCCCTTCGGCGCCCAGAGCCAAGCAACTAAGCGACCCCCACTAACCCTCCTTTTCTCCAGGCTCACCCAGGGCCGTTCCTCCCCCCCTCCCTCCAGCCCAGTACATGTGCAAGCTGTGCCGCCCAATAGTAAGCTTTCAAATTAGGAACCCCCAAACCCCCCTCCTCCTTTGGAGCAAACATCACCTCCTGCGCTACTCTCGGCGGCTTCCTCTTCCAGATGTAACTAAACACCCGCCGTTGTAGAGCCCTCATCACCCCCTCCGGTACCTCCACCGGTAAGGCATGGAAGAAATAAAGCAAACGGGGCAAAATATTCATTTTAATAGCCGCTATTCTCCCCAACCATGATATCTCCATCCTCATCCAACCTGCCAAATCTCTATTAATATTTCTAATAAGTCTCGGATAGTTAGCGGTAAGTAAAGTCTCATACTTATCCGTGATCTGAACCCCCAAGTATCCCAGGGACCCATGCACCCAACGCAAATGAAACATTCTCTGCAGCCTCCCCTCAACCTCCTTGTCCATCTTCACTGTCAGCACCTTGGTTTTATCCACATTCATTTTAAAACCAGAGACTGCCCCAAACCTTTTCACTTCCCTCATTATCTCTGGCAGCGAAAAAAGCGGATTGCCTACGTATAACAAAATGTCATCAGTATACAACGAAATCTTATGCTCCCGCTCCCCCCTTCGCAACCCCCGGATCCTATCATTCAACTGTATACATTCCGCCAATGGCTCCACCACCAACGGAAAGAGTAGTGGCGAAAGTGGACAACCCTGACAAGTCCCGCGGCCCAACGCAAAATCCCGGGAATATCTCCCATTAACCTTTACCCGAGCCCTTGGTCCCTGGTATAAAGCCCCCACCCATGCCAAAAAATTTGTCTCACACCCTACCTTCTTCAATACCTGCCTTAAAAACCCCTAATGTACTCTATCGAAGGCCTTTTCAGCGTCTATGGACATCAAAAGGAAATCCTCCAGGTCCTGCCTCGCCTCCCAAACCACTCCTATGGCCCTCTTTATATTATCTGCTGCCTGCCGCCCGGCTATAAATCCAGCCTGATCTACCTGGATTATCCCCGGCATCCACCCAGCCAACCTTCCCGCAAGAATTTTTGCTAACGATTTAACATCCACATTCAACAGAGAGATGGGTCGATATGAACTACACCTCCCTGGGTCCTTCCCTGGTTTTAACAGCACGGTGATCCCCGCCGTCAGCATTTCCGCTGACAACCCCCCCCCTCCACTAATACCCCATTAAATACCCTTCTTAAAATACCCCCTAGCTCCCCCGAAAGACCTTATAAAAAGTCCCCGTTAACCCGTCTAATCCCGGCGATTTCCCCCCAACCAATCCCTTCACCGCCCTCTCCAGTTCTTCCCCGGAGATCTCATCCTCCAACCCCTCAACAGCTTCCTCCGACAATTCAGGTAAGGAGATCCCCGCTAGGTACTCCTCTATCCCCCCCCTCTCACCCCATCCATCTCGGTAGAGTTCTTGATAATATTCTTTAAACTGCTCCTGAATTGCTTCATCCCCCCTACACATCCTCCCATCCTGCCCTTCTATCTGAAATATTGTCGCTATCCCTTTTTGCTGCCGTAGTTTCCGTGCCAACAAACGGCTGGCCTTATCCCCAAACTCATAGTGCACCTGCCGCAACCTTTGTAAGAGGAAAGCCGCCTTATCTGTTTGTAAAGCCCGCAATTCCACTCTCACTCTCTCCATCTCCCCCCTATCCTTCATTGCTCCTGACCCCCGGTACCTCCCCTCTGCCACCATTAACTCCTTCCGCAGTGCATCCTCTCATCTCTCCCGCTCCCTCTTTTTCCTAGCTCCCCACATGATAAACCTTCCCCGCACCACTGCTTTCAACCCCTCCCATACAATTACATCCGTCACCTCCAGTATCATTAAAACGCAAATACTCCCTTATAGCCTCACGCACATCTGCCACCACCATCCCATCCCTGAGTAAGCTATTATTCAGCCTCCAAAACACCCCTCACCCTTCCCCGGGCATTTAATATTCACCACTACTGCCCCATGGTCTGACCAGCCCACCGGCTGGATGCCCCCATCCTGCACCTCCTTCATCCAGGATTTATCCAGCAGCAGCATATCTATCCGGCTCCAGCTATCATGTGGAGCCGAGTGAAATGTATACTCCTCTCCCCCCGGGTTCAGGGCCCTCCACATGTCAACCAAATTGTATTGTCCCATCACCCTTCTTAGTTCTATCCTATTCTTTCTCCCCCCATCTCCCCCCCCTCGCTTCCGAGCTACCCTCGGGTCCAACACCAAATTAAAATCACCACCCACCAAAACCTTCCCACCCCCTGCCCCCTCAATTAAGTGCCCTACTTTTCGCCAGAACCCCTTTTGCTGCCCATTAGGTCCATACACCACCACCACCACAATATCTTCCCCCCCCCCCAATTTCCCTTTAATCCCTACCACCCTCCCCTCCAGATCCTTAAATGACCCTTCCACCCATATCCCACAACCCTCCCTTAGCAAGATAGCCACTCCCCCCTTCCTGCCACCCTCATTACATGAAAAATACTGACTAGGATACTGACGATGCCTCATCCGCCCCACCTCACCAGCCCTCAAGTGGGTCTCTTGGATCAATACCACATCCCACTGATCTCTCACCACCTCCCGAAAGAGCAGGCCCCGCTTAGAGGGAGAGTTCAACCCCATCACGTTAATAGTTCCTATACGCACCATCTAATTGAATTACCCCCCTCCCTCCACTACCACAATGTGTTCTAAGCCCCCCCTTCCCCCCCCTCCCCACCATCCTCCACCTCTACCCACCCTCCTGGACGCCTTGTCTTATCCCGTCCCAGCACACCCCCCCCGTGCCAACCAATCCCAGCACCACCTCCCCCCTCCCACCGTACAACAAATTACCCCTTTATCCGTTGAGCCCTGCCAAACACAGCTCATCTTTCCTCCTTCCCTGCCCCCCCTCCCCACCCCCCGTTAGCCCTATGAGTCCAGTGTCCGGGTTCTGTGAGAAAAGGAGCTCTAACACCCTCCTCAGGCTCAATACTTGCAGCCGGAATTAGCCTTTCCAGTCTCCCAACTCAGGTGTCTGTCTCTGAAGCAACCCTCCGCTGGTCCATGGACAGCCGCTTCAAACGCTTCCCGTGCTCTCCCACTCTCTGCCATTGTGCACTTGTTTGACGTTGCTGTTTGCTTGTCTCCGCGTGGGCCTTACGCAGCCGCTCTGTCTCCACCACTGTGGGCAATCCCTCACAGCCCAATTCTCGCAGGGTAGCCCACGCCTCCTTCACTGATTTCACCTTCCGATTCACACCATTCACGGACAGCAAGATCCCAAACGGAAACATCCAGTGATATCTGAGGTTCTGCCCCCTCAGATACGCAGTAACTTCTTTCATCGCTCTCCTTCTGTCCAAAGTTCCTTTAGACAAATCATTAAAGACTTCTATTTCATTGCCTTCCCACGCAATTCGCCCAAACTTCCGGGCCACGCTCAGAATTTGTTCTTTCAATGGAAAACTGCTCATACATGCTATTATGTCCCGTGCCTGCTTTTCCCACCGGGGGCCTAAGCTTCTATGAGCTCGCTCCACGCCTATTTGCTCAACGTTCATGCCAGCCACTTCCCCCTGCTGCAATATATGGCCACATAGCTTCTGGACCACCACCACACAATCTCTAGCAGCCGCTTCCTCTGGCACCCCCCCGAAACGTAGGTTGTTTCTCCGAGCTCGATCTTCAATCTCCTCAATTTTCTCCTGTAGCTCATCCTGCTGGGCCTGGAGATTTTCCTGCAGGATCGCCATCCCTTGTACCTCTCTCTCACACTCCTCCACGTGGCTCTCCAAGTCTTCCACACGGCCGCCCAGGCTGCTCATCTCCTGCTGAATGGCCTGCAGGGTTTCTTTCACCTCCTTCCGCATAGCTTTAATCTCAGTCTTCATTTCAATTTTAAACTCCTGCAGCCACTTACGCAGTGACACCTCCTCCGGCCCCTCTGTATCTGTGCCTCCATCATCTCCAGAGCTCTCGCCATGTGCTCCCGCATCAGCGCAGGCCGATTCCGCCGCCGCCATCAGCACCCGCCGCACATATGGGGACTGGAAACCCGCTAATTTCTTCTTCGCAGCCATCCGACTGCTAACTACTCGCCTGCCTTCCACTTTGGCACTTGGGGACACACCAATATATCCCCACTCTCGGGAATCGGATGGAGCTAGGCTTTTAGGCTGCCATTAGCTCCGTGACGTCACCGGAAGCGTTCCACTATTTTTAAGTTGTCTGTTTAGCTGTGTGTTTAATTGTTCATTGTAAACTGTTCCTTATGTTCTATGTAAACCGTTTTGACTGGTAGAAAAACAGTATATTAAATCCAGTTAAATAAATAAAAATGTAACCCATTTAAGAGTAATAAGAGAAAATATTTTTTCGCTCAACGCGTAATCAAATTCTGGAATTCGTTACCAGAGGATGTAGTATAAGTTGTTAGTGTAGCTGGGTTTAAAAAAGGTTTGGACAAGTTCCTGGAGGAAAGGTCCATAAACCATTGGGGACCCAGGAAATCCAATGCCTACCCTAGGACAAGCATTGTGGAACATATGTACCTTATTGGGAATGTTCCAGATACTTGTGACATGGATTGGCCACTGTTGGAAACAGGATGTTGGGCTTGATGGACCTTGGTCTGATCCAGTATGGCATTTCTTATGTTCTTACCCTGGAACCACTATGTCCTCCCTCAATCTTTGTTTTCTGCCTAGCCTGCAGACTGTTTCACACAGACACTATTGCTTTAAGCAGGGGTTCTTACCCAGTCTTTGGGACACACCTAGCAAGTCAGGTTTTCAGGATAACCACAATGAATATGCACAAGAGAGATTTGCATACAATAGAAGCAACGGAAGCCTACAAACTCCAATCAGAGCTCGCTTTGTTCTTGCCTTCCATTATGCTGAAGTCAAATCCTGGATTCCAAAAATGCAGGGCAGGCAGCAAGAGGTTTGCATCCGCTGCCTTGGTCTGGTTCACTTCCTGGGATCCTGCCCATTCTATTGCCAGATATCTCCACAGGCCCGTTGACAACAGAGCCAGAAAGACCCCACTGGCACTCTCTGTGGCTTTGGGCAAGCCACTTAATACTCCATTGTCTCAGGTACAAATTTAGACTGTGAGCCCTTTGGGGGCAGGGAAATGCATAATGTACCTGAATGTAACTTGCCTTGATTTTTCCCTGGAAAGATGTGAACTAAATACTAATACTAATACTAACACATAATAACACATGCACGCTCTAAAGAACCCTGATATTAAATTCCATGAGCACAAGACTGAAACTGCAAACAGGCTCTTGGATCAGTGTCCTCCTTGTCTGCCAAGCAGCTTGTAGGGCAGCTGCCTGGAACACACTAAAAGGGAGGTTATATACTTCATAGTGTTAATCTTCTTTTGATGTATTTAACTGTATTTACTTTGTAATTATTTTCCTGTTGATCTATTTCTTTAACGTATTTGTTTGTATGTAGTTCCTAATCTGCTGTAATGTGCTTTAAACTCACTAACTGGAAAAGCATGAAACGAATGATGATGAATGGGGATGATCACTAGCACTCTGCCTCTTCTTCCCTATGGTCGGCCATCCTCCAATATTAATGGGACTTCTAGCAGAGACCAGCAGACCTCCTATTTATAGAGTGACCTAAGGTTATGTTATTTTGCTTGATTGACAGTGTATTCAAAAATAAATTATACTATCAGCACTGGTTGCTAACTACATAAGTACTTTTTAAAAATTTCCTGCCAGCAAATGGATTCATCTTGGCCATATAAAATTAAAATACAGCTAAAATGTATCCCTTTAGGTACAATAGGGGCCAACCATTCCAGCAATATTCAGCTGCTATTTGGATATCTATCATAAATAACAATCCTAACTTTAAACAGATATCCATATATGCTTAGGACCACAAATTCAACAAAGATAAGCTGGTTGACTCTCTGCTTAAGATATCTGGATATAACTTCACGATCTAAGTTGCCCTTACCTTGATTAATCCCACCTATAACCCATTTCTTCTCGATGAATTTCCTCTAAGGTGCCCATTTACTAACGAGCCTAAAAGTTAAATGCAGTAACAGTAAAGCCTCCACGTTAACTGCTGTGGGTATGCCCAGTATTTTTCCATACAGTTACTGCAGAGACTATACATTTACCGCATTTTAACTACTACACACTATTTGTCATGTTAACAGTAGCACAGTAAATATGTTCATGTTAACTGTAATATACAGTCCTTGCCCTTACCTCATTTTGCATTTAGCAGTTAACATAAGAATTAGTGTGTGCTGTCAAAATGAGGCAGCCATGAGGTCTAGCTGTAGGTAGCCCTTCCCCCAAGCCATGCGGCAAGCCATGAGGTCTGGCTGTAGGTAGCCCTTCCCCCAAGCCATGCGGCAAGCCATGAGGTCTGGCTGTAGGTAGCCCTTCCCCCAAGCCATGAGGTAATCGGCCTGCTAAGAGAAGGCATTGAGATTTCAGTAGACACCCTTCCCCCACTCCAGGTCTGAGCACAATAGCCCCTAGCCCAGAAATCAGCAGACCTGAGCATACCGGTTTGGACAGGTCACCCAGGTACCTTCCCCAGGGGCTGCTGATTGGTGGGCAGGAAATACCTGTGGCAAATGGGATTGTAGAATGAGTTTAAAACTGTACTGTATATAAGGCATTGTAGGCCGTCCCTCAGGGCTCAGACCTTTTGTGGAGGGTACCGGCTCTCTGTCTGATCCTGTGTGCACATTAAAGATCCTGTTTGCATTCCAGCCTGTCTGAGAGTTTTCCTTCTGTGGGTGAGTGATTGAATAAGAGCTTTTCACAGCGTTTGCTATTACATTTTGGTGCATTGGCCGGGAAACTGAAAGAAAAGCCTCTCTCATCACACCCACAGTGGGAAGACTACTGCTTTTTGCAGGATCAGGGCCTCCACCGGTCAGGGACCGACCCCTCCAGGTGATTAGCGGTCCTTGGCGCCCCGGGCCACCTTGTGCTCGGAAGGATACCTTGATTTGTCTGGGCAGTTGGTCCCTGCGGCTGAATCCCCGATTGAAAACCGGCTGGATAGACTGGCATCCAAACTACCTGTCTGATCAGAGCTCTGGTGAGTACTGCTACTTTCTGTACTCCGTCTGTAATTCCTAGTAAATTCTAGGAACCTGTAGCGGCCCGATCACCCGCACGAACGGTCCTAGTAGGGACCCCGGGGGGGGGTTTTCTGAAGCCATCGTTCGTCCAGTAAATCAGAGTCCTTTTGTGGACCAGTAAGATAAAATCAGAGTCCTTTTGTGGACCAGTAAGCGTAGTTACTCACCTGTAACAGGTGTTCTCCAGGAGCAGCAGGAATCAGTCCTCACTTATGGGTGACGTCGGCGCCGACGGAGCCCTCGCGGAGCAATTTTCCCCAGCTTTCAAAGAAAGCCTTTGGGAATTGCAGCGCGCATGCGCGGTCGTCTTCCCGCCCGAGGGTGCCATCTTAGCCAGTCAGATGACATAGCTAAAAAAGACAGCATAAAAATTTGCAAAAAGAACATAAGCAGACGATTGCAACTCCAAGGGGAGGAGGGAGGGTAGTGAGGACTGATTCCTGCTGCTCCTGGAGAACACCTGTTACAGGTGAGTAACTACGCTTTCTCCAGGACCAAGCAGGAAGTCAGTCCTCACTTATGGGACTCCCAAGCTCAAGGCTACCGGAGACCCTAAGCACAAAAATGAGCTCCCTCTAGCTCAGCAGCACAGAAGGATAGAATCTTCGCTGAATTATCACCCACCGGTAGCCCACATCCGGGATGGAGGTAGGAGTTGCTCAGACCTCAAAGAGATTACGGAGGACTGCCTGTCCGAAAGCACTGTCCCTACGGGACTCCCTCTCGAGACAGTAATGGACCGCAAAGGTCTGGCTCGAAGACCAAGTAGCGGCCCGGCAGATGTCTGCCAGCGGAACAGAGCGGAGGTAAGCCACTGACGTAGCCTTTGCCCGAACGCAATGAGCCGTGACTCGACTTTCTAAGGAGAGTCCGGCTGCCCCATAAGCCCAAGAGATACAGTCCGCAACCCAGATGGACAGAGTACGCTTGGAGACCGGGAGCCCCAATTTATTGGGGTCAAAAGACACAAAAAGCTGAGCAGCTTTACGGTGCTCCCGCGTACGGTCAAGGTAGAAGTTCAATGCCCTTCTACAGTCCAGGGTATGGAGGACCGTTTCAGCTCGGCTGGAGTGTGGTCTGGGAAAGAAGGTTGGAAGTACCACCTCCTGATTGATGTGAAAAGGGGAGACCACTTTAGGCAGAAATTTTGGGTGAGTCCGTAGGACTACCCTATTCTTGTAGATCCTAGTGTAAGGGGGATCAGACACGAGGGCCTGCAATTCACTTACGCTTCTAGCGGAAGTGAGGGCTATCAAGAACAGCGTTTTCCAAGACAGAAAACGGAGAGAACAGGTAGCCATAGGTTCAAAAGGCGGACAGGTGATCCGCTGCAAAACCACATTCAGGTCCCAGTCAGGTGCTGGCGGGCGCAGAGGTGGTTTAAGTAGAAGGAGACCTCGGAGAAACCTCGCTACGAGAGGGTCGTTTGAGAGAGGTCTGCCGTCCACCGGCACATGATGTGCTGAAAGAGCACTGAGGTGAACTTTGACGGAGTTGGACTTAAGTCCCAGATTAGAGAGGTGCAGCAAGTACTGCAAGATCACCGACACCGGGCAGGAGAAGGGATCCTGAGACTGCTGGGTACACCAGACTGCAAAGCGACGCCATTTAAGGGCGTAGCATTTGCGGGTAGAAGGCCGTCGCGAAGCCAAGACGACCTCCTCCACCTCCGCCGGCAGGAGAAGGGGAGCCAGGACTACCCTCTCAGCAGCCAGGCCATGAGGTTGAGGGACCTGAGGTTGGGGTGCAGTAGGGACCCCTGATCCTGAGTGAGGAGATCCGGTTGTACCCCCAGAGGGATTGGATCCTCCACCGCCAGTTGCAGCAGGAGCGGAAACCACGGCTGCATGGGCCAGTGAGGGGCCACCAGGATCATGAAGGCTTTGTCTCGGAGAACCTTGAAAAGAGTCCGAGAGACTAGCGGGATGGGAGGGAAAGCGTACAGAAGGCTCCCCGACCATGAGATCAGAAAGGCGTCCGCCGCGACCCGAAGGGGGTGCGGCTGACGAGAGCAGAAGCGAGGAAGCTGCCGGTTGTGAGGACTGGCAAAGAGATCCACCGTGGGGAGGCCCCACCGGAGGAAGAGCTTCTGAACTACCAAGGGATCCAGACGCCACTCGTGCGGCTGGAGGACCCTGCTGAGTTTGTCCGCAAGGCAATTTTCTTGGCCCGGGAGATAAACCGCCTTGAGGAGAATGCCGTGACTGACGGCCCAAGAGCAGAGCTTCTGTGCCTCCCGGCAGAGGAGGAAGGAGCCCGTGCCCCCCTGCTTGTTCACATAGAACATGGCAACTTGATTGTCCGTCTGGACAAGGACGGACTGGTGGGAAGTCAGGTGGGAGAAGGCCTTGAGAGCTAGGCGGATCGCCCTGAGCTCCAGGAAGTTGATCTGCTGAGCAGACTCCCACGTGGTCCAGAGGCCCTGAGTACGTGCCTCTTGGCAATGTGCTCCCCAGCCCAGGAGGGATGCATCGGTGGTCAGCACCCGGGTCGGCTGAGGTGACTGAAAAGGCATTCCGAATATTAGGTTCGGCTGCCGGAGCCACCACCGGAGAGACGAGATCAGCGGCTCGGAGACGCGCACTAGGTCTGCTAGGCCGCCCGTGGCTTGTCGCCACTGCTGGCGGAGACACCATTGAGCAGACCGCATATTCAGGCGGGCATTGGGGGTCACATGGACGGTGGAAGCCATATGGCCGAGTAGTCTCAGGAAGCGCCTGGCGGAGACCAGGGGCTGGCTGCGAAAGCGGTCGGCTAGGTCCATGAGCCGTTGAGCCCTGTCGAGCGGTAGGTATGCTCGCGCCTGAGGAGTGTGCAGTCTTGCGCCGATGAACTCGAGATCCTGTGAGGGGAGCAAAGTGGACTTTGCGAAGTTTATAACAAAGCCCAAGTGCTGCAGAAGAGTCACCGTGCGGCGCGTGGCGTCGGTGACCTCCCGAGCGGACGCTGCTCTGATGAGCCAGTCGTCGAGGTACGGAAAGACATAGAGGCCGTGAAGCCTGAGATGGGCCGCCACGACCGCGAGACATTTTGTGAAGACTCGCGGTGCGGAGGACAGGCCAAAGGGCAGTACTCTGTACTGGTAATGATTTCCTGCCACCACAAACCGCAGGTATTGGCGGTGGCTTGGGTGGATGAGGATGTGCGTGTAGGCATCCTTTAGATCCAAGGAGCATAGCCAATCTCCCTGCTGGAGGTAGGGCAGAAGGATTCCAAGGGTAAGCATTTTGAACTTCTCCCGCACAAGGAACTTGTTGAGGTTGCGCAAGTCCAGGATGGGTCTGAGGCCCCCTGTTCTCTTTGGTATCAGAAAATACCTGGAATAAAAGCCTTGACCTCTCAGGTGGTGTGGCACCGGTTCCACCGCCTGATCCTGCAGAAGACCTGCTAACTCCTGAAGGAGCAACTCCCTGTGCAGAGGGGGTCGCGGAGGTTCTCCCGGAAAATAGGAGGGAGGAACCAGGTGGAAGTGGAGAAGATAGCCGTCTCGCACGACTTGAAGCACCCAGGCATCTGCGGTGATGCTGGACCACCTGTGGGCGAAGTGAACCAGCCGGCCACCGGTGCTGGGAGGAACCAGCGGGGGGGGGAAAGGCTATGCTGTGTGAGTCAAAAACCCCCACCCTGCTGAGCAGGGGCTGGTGGTGCAGGCTTGGGGGCTTGCTGCCTACGGGACCCGTTACCCCGTCCCTTGGCCTGCTGGCCCTGTTGGGGAGCTGCAGGGGCCTGATAATGGGGGTATTGTTTGTAGGCAGTCGCCTTCCTCAGGTAAAAGGACTTTTTCCCCGAGCCCTTCTTTTTCTGGGAAGGGGCGGAGGTCTTCCTAGAAAGCCTGGTCCTGGTGAGAGTCTCAGTCTCAATTTGCGCAGCCTTTTCTGCCATGGGCTTGCCAAAGAGGTTTTCGCCTCGGCAGGGGACATCGACCAACTTGTCCTGCACCCAGGGCTCAAGGTCTGACGACTGAAGCCAAGCCTGTCGGCGGGCACCGATGCCGGCTGCGGCCACTCGAGCCAATGCTTCAAAGCCATCATAGGCTGCTCGGGACATGAACTTTGAGCATTCCCGAATGCCAGTGGACAAGGCTAGGAACCTCCGCAAGGGTTCCTCGGACAGACCAGCGGAGAATCCGGCTAGTTCTTTAGCCAGATCCCGGAGATACATGCCCATGTATAGCTGGTAAGTCTGGACACGACATGCGAGCATAGAGCCCTGGAAACACTTCTTGCCAAGGCCATCCAGGTTACGGGCCTCCCTTCCAGGAGGCACCGAGGAGTGCATCTTCTGGCTCTTAAGACGATGCATGGCCGATTCCACTACCATGGAATGGTGTGGCAGCTGTGCCTTTTGAAAGCCAGGGCTCTTGCGGACCCGATAGATAGAATCGACCCGCTTGCTCAGGACCGGCGAGGAGGCCGGACTCTCCCACATGCGGAAGAGTAGTCGTTCCAGCATAGGAGGAACCGGTACAGTAAAGTGTTCCCTCGCGGGAGAGTCATACTGGAGGGCGTCGAGCTCTTCGGCTCGAGGCTCCTCCTCGGGATCCGCAGGGAAGGCCAATAGCCTTGGCCATATCCCTAACGAAGTCCGAGAACCGGGCATCCTCCGGGGGGGACTGCTTCCGAGGCTCGGACTCCGGTGAGTCCGATGGGACACACCGAGTCCGGAAAGAATCAGGTGACTCTTCCTCCTCAGACTCCCAGACCGACTCCGACGAGGACTCGGTGGGGTCGGCCCGGGCAGGGCGTGGCGCCAGCCGCCCCGACGCCGAGGGAGTCGGCGTCGGCGACCTCGGTCCCGAACGGGAGGCCGAGGGTGACCTCGACCGAGGATCGACTCGAGTTCTCATCGACTCGAGGATCGGCTCGGTCTCCGGGGTCGACTTGGACGTCGACGTCCCGGCGGTCGGGGCAGCGGCGCCAGCGAAGCCCGCGAGCAGTGCCCTCTGCTGGTCCATGAAGGCAGACAGTCTGCTCTCCAAGGCCGTCAACCTGAGTCCGAGCTCAGGTGACCCAGCAGCCCCCGACTCGGGCCCCGACGGCGTCGGGCCCGACGTCGGCTGTCGCGGAGGCGAGTCCAGAAGGACCACAGGACTTACCCGGGCAGGCATCTCCGACTCCAGGCGAGGTCGCTTCGGGATGTGTTCCTTCTCCAAGGACCCGGGGCGGCTGTCGGGGCTATGCGACCTGGCCCTCGCGGAACCAGGAGCGTCCACCGACGCCGCCCTCGCGGGTTTCACCTTCCGACGATGGTCCCCGGAGGGAGAACCCCGGTCGGAGGAACTCCGGCGACGGTCCGAGCTGGAGCCTTTCGACGCGGAGGCCTCCGACGAGGTCCGGGTACGGCTGGGGTCAGCGAAGATTCTCTCCCGCTGATGCCGCCGACTTCTCAACGCCTTTGAGGACATTTTGCTGCAGGGCCCACAGATCAGTTCCTCATGATCCGGGCCCAGGCAGCGGAGGCAAAAGTCGTGTGTGTCAGTTAGTGACATATTTCGGTCACACCGACCACACCGCTTAAACCCACTGGCAGCCATCGGGGGAAAAAGGGCCCCTGCGAGGTCAAAGGACCGGGCTGCCAGGGAAAAACCGAAAACGAAAGCTGACTAAGTCAGAAAAACCGAAAAAAGTAAGAGGACTCGTGACCGGCGTCGCGAGTCCGGGCGGGAAAAAGATCGGCGTCGAACCGAAGGAAAAAAGGATAAAATAAAGAAGAAAATCAACTTTTTCGCGGGGACAAGACGGGGACGTCTGTAGGGCTCCGCGGAAAAAAAGAAGACTGGCTAAGATGGCACCCTCGGGCGGGAAGACGACCGCGCATGCGCGCTGCAATTCCCAAAGGCTTTCTTTGAAAGCTGGGGAAAATTGCTCCGCGAGGGCTCCGTCGGCGCCGACGTCACCCATAAGTGAGGACTGACTTCCTGCTTGGTCCTGGAGAAAGATAATTAACTGTAGTATGAATTAATTCTGCTACCTTGGGCCCCTTTGAAAGGTATTTAAAGTGCAGCGCTGCCAAAAGCTATTGAAGAAAAATTGCCTAGGATATTAGTATTAACTCCCTTAAGTGTGCCTTTCAAGAATAATTGCGCTGATCGCAATTCTCCGATGATCGGGGCGATTTATTTAGAGCCTTTGCCCCATGTGCTCCTATAGTGTTGGGGGCTTTTTGTGTTGCCGGGGGTTTCTTTTGTGTTGCCATGTGCTCCTATAGTGTTGGGGGCTCTTTGTGTTGCTGGGTGTCTCCTTTTGTGTTGCTGGGGGTTTCTTTTGTGTTGCCATGTGCTCCTATAGTGTTGGGGGCTTTTTGTGTTGCTGGGGGTCTCCTTTTGTGTTGCTGGGGTTTTCTTTTGTGTTGCCATGTGCTCCTATAGTGTTGGGGGCTCTTTGTGTTGCTGGGGGTCTCCTTTTGTGTTGCTGGGGTTTTCTTTTGTGTTGCCATGTGCTCCTATAGTGTTGGGGGCTCTTTGTGTTGCTGGGGGTCGCCTTTTGTGTTGCTGGTGTTTTCTTTTGTGTTCCCATGTGCTCCTATCGTGTTGGGGGATTTTGTGTTGCTGGGGGTCTCCTTTTGTGTTGCTGGGGGTTTCTTTTGTGTTGCCATGTGCTCCTATAGTGTCGGGGGCTTTTTGTGTTGCTGGGGGTCTCCTTTTGTGTTGCTGGGGGTTTCTTTTGTGTTGCCATGTGCTCCTATAGTGTTGGGGGCTCTTTGTGTTGCTGGGGGTCTCCTTTTGTGTTGCTGGGGTTTTCTTTTGTGTTGCCATGTGCTCCTATAGTGTTGGGGGCTTTTTTTGTTGCTTGGGGTAAGCTGTTTGTGTTGCTGGGGGTTTCTTTTGTGTTGCCATGTGCTCCTATAGTGTTGGGGGCTTTTTTGTGTTGCTGGGGGTCTCCTTTTGTGTTGCTGGGGGTTTCTTTTGTGTTGCCATGTGCTCCTGTGGCTCCATCTGGTGGACATTGGAGGAGTGGCTAGCTGTGTTTCTCGTTGCTATTATAAAAGTTAAATCCTATGCTAGTGTGTGTAATGTGTATTTGTAACGTATTCGCTGCTGAGACGTCTCTGTTTTCTGTTTTCCCTTTTTCCCTTTGTGGTCCTGTGTGTTTTGTGCAACCAAACTCTGCCTGTTGCCTGGATTATATTGTATATTGTATTCCCAGAAGTGGGATTGGAAAATTTACACTGAACATTGCATTCCTAGAATTGGGATTACAAGATTTGCACTGTAAATTGTGATTTTGCAAATTGTGATTAGAGCATGGGGTCCGGAGGCTAAATTGTGGTGGGGGAGTATCCGGACCAGCTTCCCTATATAGATTCATGGCTGGCCCATATAGTAAATGTGCTGTTATGTAAAAACCTTTAGTGTCTCTGTGTTTAGTTGTGACATTAGGGAAAGAAAGTTTTTGTCCAGACATTAGGTCTTTATATTTCAGGATTGATTTTGATACTCTATCAGTAAAAGGTGAAGTTATTAACAAATCGCCCCTGTGTCCCCAAACAGTGAAAAACACCAGGTCTACTGATTGCAGGGAAAGGGACAGTTTAGAAAGGGGGGTGGGGTTTGCTGTGTGTGGACTGTAGTACTGGTATAGCATTGAAGGAAGACAATTGCTTTGTTTGATGCATATCCAGTTTCATTGCTATGTTTCATGCATGATCAGTGGTCAGGGAACCAGGTGTTTTGGTCACACCTCTCAGCAGTGAGTGGGGGGTGATTGAAACTGCTGAAATAGTTTGCATAGCTATAGAAAGATACTGGGAGGAGTTCCTTCTTCTAGCAGATGAATGGAGGCCCATTAGAGAGGACAAAAGGAAAAAAAAATCACCTAGGAGTTTTTTCTCCTAGAGGACAAAGAACCCCAATTCACCTAGCCACACCTAGCCTGCAAACAATCCTCTTGTCATCAATTTTAATTGTAGAGTTTTGAGCTTCTAGAACCATGAGGTGCCTCCTGTCTGCTGGAAGCAAACAAAGGCTGAAGAGAATCCTTATAAGATTATGAAGAAATGTTTTTACTTGTCTTTTTAAAGCCTGAATTTTATCTCTGGTACATATATTTGGTTTTGACTGCACATACAAAATTAAACAAGTAATACTTCTGCATGATATGACATTTTATTCTGCAGACAGTAAATGCTGTTTTGGTGATTGCATTCTTTCCTGCTTAGTACATTAAACTGCCTTGATCAACTGTATTCATTTTTCTGATACTACAATGATACCTTAAAATGATTTTAGTACCGTACCAAATATACTGGTAGCAGTACTTTAACTCATGATTTCTGATGAGAACATCTGGATTAGTTCTAGTATGCACTGTAGCTTGTTCTGATGTTCAGGTATGTTTTGGTTCAGGGTGAATACACTGATCATTGGCAATTTCAAAATAGAAAGATAAAATGCAGAATTAGCACTGCTGAAAGGCATATACTGTGCAGTACACTGTTCACACTAATTCACACTTGAAGTTAATAATGCACTGATAATGCTGCCCCACTCCTCGTGTGCACTGCCCTTTAGTACTGATTCACACAGATCCATACAGTGCACACTGCACAAATAATGCTGGTGTGTATAATAATCTCCATCATCCCTTGGCTTCGGTATGAAGTTAATTTCTGTCATAGTATGTATACAACTAACCCATTTAGGAACATTGCATGCTGAGTCACCCCTGGAGTGTGCACAATTTTGGTAACATTGAACAGTTGTTGATTTACTAACTGAGTTCAACCTAGGGATAAAAAACAAACAAACTGCTTTTCAGCTCGCAATGCAATGATGTAGGGGATCCCAATATGTCTGATGTCACATTCTTCCAGAGCATGAGAAATTCAGTATTTCAGCCGCATTGTCAGTCATATATTTAAGGTTTAGTCCAATACTGCCTGAGGCTGCCCTGGTGAACCCACAGGATATCCACAATTAATATGAATTTGTATATAATGGGTCAGCAATGTATGCTGACATATCATGCATTTTCATTCTGGATGACTTGAAAACTTGACTGGCTTGGGGTCACTGGGACAGCTTCATAAAGCCTGCCTGAACTATCATGGGAATCAGCAAATATTTATGTATCAATTCCCAAAAACACTAGGTACTTATGATTAGAGAACATCCATGATTTTTGAAGCTTTTATATTTTTAAAGCCAAAGATTGATTTGTTGATTAATTGATTGATTTGTTGATTAACTTTATTTAAAAGCCTCATGTCCATTAGCATACTGGAAGTGAACAATTTATAAAAAATTGGTATAATTCAAAAAAGGACTTAGGTATATAGTTGGTGGAATGATGCAAGTGATAAAAAGTATGGTGAGGATGAAGTGGGATATTAAGAGGAAGGACTCTGATAGACAGTAAACTGATGAAGGTAATTCAATGATGTGAAGTGATGTATCTGGCTAATGAATATGTAAACAAAAAAAAAAATGATGAGCACTTTATTCAACTATGCCATCTCCAGAATATTCAATTTAGGAATTCATCTAGGCCCCAACACATACTCAATAATTGGAAATGGACACCTGGAGACAGGCTAGGTGCACCCTGATGGGTTTTGGAGGACCTACACTGGCCATGCGGTACTTCCAGATGCTTTTTTGCCTCCTTTTTTTGCCTCTGCATGTCCTGGCCAGGCATGCATGGGCAAAGGGGGAGCATGTAAAGGTCAGTCAAGGGCATAATGGAATGTTCACTACCAGCAAGTGAATCTCCAGTGACAGATAAACAAGAAGTTAATCAAACTGCCAGAGAAAAATTGACACCATACGAGATAGTTACTGGAAGACCATTGAAAGTTTAAACAGCAATATTTGTAGGATGTGATCTTGGTAAATGTGAAGGAAGTTAAGTTTATCTCATTGTGAAATCTAATCTAGCATATTTAGTCTTTTCATTCAATATTGGTGCTGCTTTTCTGAATGAGGCCTGGAACCATGTCACCAATGGCAATCCAAAGAGTCCAGCAGAGGAAATTGGCCAGAGTCCAGATGGAACAGACCATCCCGAGAACTTAGAGCTGCCCACCGCTGAGATGTGTGAAGAAGTCCCTATCTGGATCAGTGTGTAACATCGAAAACGGGCCAGGGTGTCTGCCTATGAGAATGAGAGGTTCAAATTTTGAGAGAGACAGAACTTGAACTTCAGAGAAAGGTGAAGCACACTGCGAGGTCCTGGAGAACTGCTGGGAGGCAGGAAAAAGAACTGTTGGACTGACTGGGGGGGTTTTGGGGGCTTCTGTGAACGATTGTATTGTTATCCTTTTAATATTGTTTTCTTAGAAAGTAACGGAAATCTACAAGCCATTTCGGCTTCAGCAACTGCAATACCCACACCAGCTCAAGATTTTGCTGTACTATTCTCAGAGCTTTCTTTATCACATTATTAAGCACTGCTGCTTTTGACATACTTTCATGTTATGTGTTTTCAATATTATTGACCAGCTGCAAGAAAATGATATTACAATGTATGTTGTCTATAGGGAACAGTACCAGAAGCTGCTTTTCTGATGACTCCTATCTGTCTCAATATCTGTCTCAAATGGTTGCTTGTCCATTGCCCGTAGTGGGATTACCTTTCCCCCATAAACAAGAAAGAAAAAAGAAAAATTGGGACTGAAGGGAAATTGGCTGATAGGTATGTCTAGTATGGCTGCATCCTTGCCTGAGGCTGTAATACATTATGATGGCACGGAAAAAGCATGTGGGCTAAGAAAATGAGTACCCAGAGTCCAGCACAACAAGAGTAAAGCCAGGGGAACCATACTCTGAACAGAAGTGCACAGAGAATGGACCTGGCTAAGAAACAGGTCAGGCCTGAAAGTGCACAGAAAATGGACCCAGCACAAGAAAAGACATGCCAGGCCTGAACAGGTTAAACAGGCCAAACAAAGCTGGTGATACAAAGTACTCATATGCCCTGAAGATTACAGTGCCAGTGATTAATGAAGCAAAGGGAATGGCAGGGTGCAGCCAGAATGACTCAACACTAGCAAGAATAAAAAGCCATTAATATGCTGATAAGGGTGGATCCCAGGGAAAGAGCCTTTGCCCCAAAGGAAAGAAGCCTCTGCAGACCTTTTGCACACGGCCCTCCTTTGTCCCAAAGGGAAGAGGCCTCTGCAGGCCCTGCAACCTTTTACAGTCAGAACAGCAACTGTTGCACACGGAACAAAAACGTTGTGCAGGAGTTGCTATAGAGGGTATAGGGTATGTGTTGTTTTAAACTCACTGATGCAAGTGTTTCCATTGAACACCCTATCCAAGACCTAAGTGATCTAGTTACCTGTCCATGGGTCCTGGGTGGCTTATGAAGTGGTTCAGTTGGCCAGGGGGACTAAAAATCCCAGTGGTAGGGGTTCTTTTCATTTACTGCTATGTGCCATTCTGCCATGTTATATCCCTATTCTTTACCGCTTCATGACCACCACCCTTGATACCCTGGTAGAACGCAAGGTGGTTACCACTGTCATGGCCCTGTCCCAAATACAGCCCTCAACCGCTGTCCTACTTAAAAAGGGGGGAATGAGGCAGCCATGAGGTCTAGCTGTAGGTAGCCCTTCCCCCAAGCCATGCGGCAAGCCATGAGGTCTGGCTGTAGGTAGCCCTTCCCCCAAGCCATGCGGCAAGCCATGAGGTCTGGCTGTAGGTAGCCCTTCCCCCAAGCCATGAGGTAATCGGCCTGCTAAGAGAAGGCATTGAGATTTCAGTAGACACCCTTCCCCCACTCCAGGTCTGAGCACAATAGCCCCTAGCCCAGAAATCAGCAGACCTGAGCATACCGGTTTGGACAGGTCACCCAGGTACCTTCCCCAGGGGCTGCTGATTGGTGGGCAGGAAATACCTGTGGCAAATGGGATTGTAGAATGAGTTTAAAACTGTACTGTATATAAGGCATTGTAGGCCGTCCCTCGGGGCTCAGACCTTTTGTGGAGGGTACCGGCTCTCTGTCTGATCCTGTGTGCACATTAAAGATCCTGTTTGCATTCCAGCCTGTCTGAGAGTTTTCCTTCTGTGGGTGAGTGATTGAATAAGAGCTTTTCACAGCGTTTGCTATTACAAAGACACCATGCTAAGAGCCACACACTAATTCCTGTGTTAACTGCTTAGCGCAACTTAGTAAGTAGACTCCTAAGCCACTTACTGTATGTCTCGTTAGTCTGTCTTGAATAGACTGTAAGCTCCAAGAACAGAGTTCTGTCTATTATGTGTCTGGTAACACTAAATAAAATATTTTTAAGCGGTGGCCACCCGTTTGAATACTGATCCGCTTGCTTTTAATGGTCTGGCATGAACGAAGATTAATATTGTGTATTGCCTCTCTTAACTTTGAAAACTGGTGCAAGTCTGCTAAAGTAAGCAAATTGTTAGCTCTGGGACAGTGCAGTTATTTAGACAGCAGACATAAGAAAGCAGGTTGGGCTGCAGTTTCTGTTTGTCTTCCTCTTTTGCCTCCCACCCCCAGCTCTTTCAAGGTTACAGTTATCTCTGACCAGACAGAGAGGCACTTTGGAAAAGCAACATTCTCTCTCAGGCTTTTACTCCTATGTGCATGCTACAGGGTGAAACCTGAGCTTGTAAACAGGTTCTAACTAAGGGGTGGAATGTTTCACTGTGAGCAATAACACACCAAAAAACCCCCAACCCCACCAGCCTGCCCCTACCAACAAAGGTCAAGAAATAAATAAATGGTTCTAAGAACTGGAGGACCCTACACACTCACACACAAAGGCATGCATATTTATCTAAATGGCCATACAAGCGGCAACCCATGCTCATATACCAGCAGCAAATCTCTGCAGTGATAAGCACTGCTGAAAATACAGAGAGAAAATGAAACATGAAAGAACAAATACAGTGAGAGGATAACAGCTTTCGTAAGAGTGACAACTAGAAAGATTGAAGACTGAGGAGAGAGAATCAGACAAAAAAGGGGCCAATGCAGAGATGCTGCGCTATGCTCTAGGGCAGCATTTTGCTGGGGATATTCCTGCGCCAGTCTTGCTCTCCAATGCAGAAAGTAAGCTAGCGCCGGAAAATCACAAAAAAACCCTACTGCACTAAAACATAATGCAATGGGCATGCTAACTGCATGCAAAAACATGAATATGTAATCACCCCTGATGTAAAAAAACTGCGCTGAAACTTAGTGCAGTTCTTAACTTTTGTTTTAATGCTGGATCTTTATGTCTGCAGAGACTGAGACCCCCACTTCAAAAAATTCCCCTCATGGACTAGTGGCCCTTAGCCCCCACCCCTCAAAACAATAAAATCTCTTGGTGGCCTAGTGGTCGCCACCCCGTGAATCCTCCCAGTAAGGCAGAACCCCCTGAGTACCTCAAAGGGAATAATGCCCACATGCTCTCCCCTCCCCCCATGCTGCCATCTTGAAAAATGGCAGGGCCAGACTGTCATATGAGGCAAAAATTGCTTTATTGAGCCCCCAGGGTGCATCCTGGGACAGATTTATTTATTTACATTCTCTTATATACCGCGCTATTCTGCATCAGTGCGGTTTACATTTTACAAACTGAAATTACATTGAACAGGGCATTGTAACTTGGAGATAACTATTTTACAGGGAACATGGGCTATGGAGGGTTAAGTGGCTTGCCCAAGACCACAAGGAGCACCTGTGGGACTAGAAACCCCAGTCCTTCCGGTCCAAGGTTGCTGTCCTCTAGTGGGATTTGAACCCCCGACCTTCCGGCCTGAAGTACCTTGCCCCAACCACTAGGCCACTCCTCCACTCCACATTGTGCTTCCCAGGATGCACCTGGGAGGGGGGGTAGTTTACTGCCATATAAGAAATATTTGCCTTACATGGCAGTCTGGCCCTGCCCAGTATATCCCAGGATGCACTGCCCACGGATGGATGACGCTATTTTTCAAGATGGCGATACGGGGGTGGAAATGTGTGGGCATCACTCCCACCCCCGACTTTTGAAGTACCCAGCGGGGTACTCCCTTACTGGGAGGGTTCGGGGGATGGGCCACCAGGTTATGTTATTGTTTTGGGGGGTGGGAGGACTGGAGGGGCCACGGTCAGGGGTTTGGTTATCTGAGGTAAGTATCAAACTTCACCTCAGATGACTTATGTTATTTTATTTTTCTTTAAATTTTTTATTTAGGTCCATTTTACAATTTAAACACAAAAACAGCTCTTGCTGCAGGAAAAGATATTAAACATATGAGAAAGCAAACACTAAAATCAAAACATACAATAATAACGAAATACCTACACATCCTCAAAAAAAGGGAAAGCAATACAAAATCAAAGGAAAATTCATTAAAGAAGAATAAAAACTAAAGCAAAGATAAAAACAAAATGACCGATACAGAGGACATCTAACTCATTGCGCCTCCCCCAGCACAATCTCCCATAGTAGTCTGTACAACGGCAATTTTGGCAGCCAACAAAGCAGACAGTTGTTGTGGTTCAAAGAAAATATAACTTAATCCCCTCAACCTAACCAAACATTTATATGGAAAACGGAGAAAAAATAAACCAACCAACTGAAGTTCATCCGATTTTAACAAAAGAAATTGCTTCCTATTGTGGTGTCATCTAGAAGTAAGGAGATCCTGGATTCTCTACAGAAAAAGCTACAGAACCAACACATGAGGGGGCCATATTGGACAAGGTAATTACCCACCTGTAGCAGGTGTTCTCCATGGATAGCAGGAATAAGTCCTCACATATGGGTGACATCAACAACTGAGCCCCGTGCAGGAATGCTCCCCAGCTTCTACTGGAAGCTTGTGGGAGGCTTCACCGCATCTATGTGCCTATCTTCCTGCCTGCTGTAGCGCCATCTTTTCCAGTATGGTAACAAAGCTGTGGCAGAAGACAACTCCTCAAGGAGGTAGGAGGGTTGTGAGGACTTATTCCTGCTGTCCATGGAGAACACCTGCTACAGGTGAGTAACTTCCTTTTCTCTGTGGACAAACAGGAATTAAGTCCTCACATATGGGACTCTCAGGCTACGGGCTACCGAAAACCGAGGAGGCCGAAAAACCCAACAGGTGCATGTGAACAAGAATTGGAGAATCAATTATGTACAGCATTGATAGTCCCCAAAGGGGAGCTCATCTGATTCAGCTTCTTCACCATACATTTTTCATGAAAATTCATGCTCCGAGGTTTGACTTGACTTTTTTTTTTTTGGTAGCCTAGACAGATAGTAGGGCCTTGGGGGGATGAAGATGCATTCTAATCCTCTAAAAAATGTTGGCGTACAGTTCGGCTGAAGTTGCTGTCACATCAGGAATCTCCATCTAGACAGTAATGAGATGTGAATGTGTGGACAGAAGACCATGTTGCAGCCCTGCAGATCTCTTCCATGGAGACTGAGAGCAAGTTGGCCACTGATGCAGCCATGGCTCCGACATTGTGAGCTGTGACATGATCAAGGCTCAGGCCAGCCTGGGTATAAGCAAAAGAGATGCAATCTGCCAGCCACATTGAAAGAGTGCAATTGGAAATGGGAGCCCTTAGCTTGCTGAGGTCAAAAGAGACAAAACAGCTGGATGGACTTTTGGTGGGCTTCGTTTGCTCTAAAAGCTCGCTTGCAGTCCAGTGTGTGTAATGCTGCTTCCCCTCTACAGGCATGAGGCAAAATGACTGACTGATTAAGATGAAAAGTCGATGCCACCTTTGGGAGGAATCGAGGATAAGTATGCAGGACCATTCTATTATGATGGAACATGGTGTATGGCGGATGAGCCACTAAAACCTGGAGCTCACTAACATGGCATGCTGAGGTAACTGCCACCAGGAACAAGACCTTCCAGGTCAAGAATTTCAAAGAGCAGGAGTCGAGCGGCAAAGGGAGCCAACATAAACTGTGCCAGAACCACATTGAAGTCCCAAGCAACCACCGGAGGCTAGAAGGGAGGTCTCGAGAGGAACAAATCTCGCATGAATTCAACCACCAAAGGCTGAGTCAATATGGACTTTCTCTCCAAACTGTGATGGTAGGCCCCAGTTGCACTGAGGTGGACCCTGACACAATTAAACTTGAGACTCGACTCTGAGAAGTCTAAGAGGTACTCAAGGAGCCTGTTGCTGGAACAAGTAAAGGAATCCAGCACCTGTGCTGTGCACCAGGAAGCAAATCTCTTCCATTTGAAAGCATAAGACCTTCTCATCGAGGCCCTCCTAGAGGCTAACAGAACATCTGTTATGCCATCAGACAGGTTAAGCTCCGATAGGACTGGCCTCTCAACATCCACACAGTGAGGGCCAAGGGTCTGATGTTGGAGTGCAGCATCCTCTTATCCTCCAGTGAGATGAAGTCCGGAGCAGAGGCCAACCACAGAGGCTCCCCACTGGGAAAGTTGAAGCAGAAGAGGAAACCACAGCTGCCTGGGCCAATACGGCACAATGAGGATCATTGACCCACTGTCTTCCTGGAACTTCAGCATGGTCTTCAGTATGAGAGGTTCGAGAGGATAGGCGTATAGCAAGCCCTCCCCCCCAGTGCAGAAGTAAAGCATCCAAAGCCAGCCTGCTGGGCAAGGCAATCCTGGAGCAGAACTGATTCACTTGAGCATTGTGCCGAGTGGAAAACAGATCTATTGAGGGGGTATCCCAATTCCGAAAGATCTGGGCCGCAACAGCCCTGTCCAGAGTCCATTCCTGCAGCTGGAGGATGCGGCTCAGCTGGTCTGCCAGGATAAATTATGTTTCTCTGGCAGATATGTGGCCCTGAACTCCATCCCGTGAGTGATGGCAAACTTCCACAACCAGACTGCCTCCCAGCACAGGAGATATGACCCCATGCCTCCTTGCTTGTTTACGTAGTACATCGTGACCTGATTGTCGGTTTGAACCAGAACAATATGGTTGGCCAAACGAATCTGCAAAGCCCTGAGGACATTCACTATGGCTCATAGCTCCAAGAAACTGATCTGGATCAGGCTCTCCTGTTCGGACCAGATGCCTCAAGTATGGAGGCCATCCAGATGTGGCCCCCAACCCAGCTTGGATGTGTCTGTAGTCAGTGTCTTCTGCAGTGGTGTCTTCTGAAAAGGGAGGCCCCTGAGCAGATTCTGAGGATTCAACCACCAATGCAGGGACTGGACAAGGGGAACGGTGACCGCCACCTGGTCCTGGAGGCAGCGGTTTGTTTCCACTGAGTACTCGGTGTCACTAAGCTTGTCTCATCAACAGATGCACTGTATAGGCCACGTGGCTGAGCATGGTCAGCATCCTCCGAGCCGCTATCTGCTGACTCTGCTGAGTATCGTGGCCCAAGGCCATCAATCTTTGGAGTTGGTCCAGCGGGAGAAAGACCTTTGCCTGAGTCATATCAAGGGGCGCTCCTATGAACTCCAGTCATTGGGTGGGCTGAAGGTGGGACTTTGGATAATTGACAATGAAACCCAACAGTTCTAACACCTGGGTGGTCAGTTGTGTTGAATGCCAGACTCTATCCGAAGTGATGTTTTTTATAAGCCAGTCCTCCAAGTAAGGGAAGACAAAAACCTCTAGAGTTCTGAGATAGGCCGCTACCACTGCGAGGCACTTTATGAAGACTTGGGGTGCCGAGGCCAGCCTAAAGAGTAACACTCAGTACTGAAAGTGCTGTCCCCCCAGGATGAATCTGAGATACTTTTGGTGGGCAGGATGGCTCGGTATGTGGGTATACACATCCTTTAGATCCAGGGAGCATAGCTAATCATCTTTCTGAAGATAAGGGATTAGGGTACCTAGAGAGACCATCTTGAACTTTTCTCGCACCAGGAAGGTGTTGAGGTCTCTGATGTTCAGGATGGGTTGAATCTTTCCCATCTACTGGGGGACCAGAAAGTATCTGGAGCAAAATCCCCATCCGATATGATCCTGAGGCACAGGCAAAATGGCAAGATCAACCAGGAGGGCAGCAATTTCCCCCTGAAGAAGGCTGAGAAGCAGTCGGTCGAGGAGAAACACCCTTGGGGGTCAATGAGGCAGCAGTTTGGTGAAGTGCAACATGTAGCCACTTCAGACTGTTTATAGCACCCATGCATCCGAAATGATGACAGGCCACCTGTGTACAAAGAGAGTGAGCCGTCCCCCCACCGGAGGATTCCCCTCTGCAGTCATTGGTAGATTGGCTATGCTCCAAAGGAACCAGTCAAAACTCCGTCCCCAGCTTGGGTTGCGGGGCAGGCTGAGCCTTCTAGGGCTTCTCCCGACGTTGCGGGCGAGAAGTCTGTGGCTTTTGCTGGGAGGTTTGAGGAGCAGGAAAGTACCTGCACTTACACAGGTAGCAGGTCTTTTTTTGGCCTCCCCTCTGATACTTTCTGCGATAGGGATCAGAAGTGTGTCTTGAGAGCCTGGTGAGGGTGATGTGCTGTGTCTCTATGATACCAGTTTTTTCCTCCATCTGCTCTCTGAAGAAGTTCTCTCCCTGGCATGGCATGTTTGCTAGCTTATTCTGCACCAACTGCTCCAAATCGGAAGACTAAAGCCAGGTGAGGTGGCTGGCTCCAATACCCACAGCCAAAGCTCTAGAGACCGTCTCAAAGGCGTCATACATCGCCCTGACCATTAGGGTATGATGATGCTCCAACTTCTCCACAGAGAGAAATGGGCACAAGTTAGTGAGATCATGCATGATGTTCTTCAGGAACATGCTCATGTAGAGCTGGTAAGAGAGCACTCTAGTTGCAAATATGAAGCTCTGGAAGCACCTCCTGCCGAAGGAGTCCAATGTCCGAGCCTCCCTACCCGGGGGCATTGAGAAATGAGTCTTGGTGCTCCTAATCCTCTTAAGTGCAGACTCATCTACTAAGGAGTGGTGCAGAAGCTGAGGCTTCTCGAAGTCCGGGACTTTCTGAATGGTATATCGAGTCCAACCTCCTACTGACCGCAGGCAAAGTGAGGGGGATCTCCCACATCCTCATTTGCAGCCTTTGGAGGATGCAGTGCATTGGCACCATCACCGCTTCCTTAGGAGCCAAGCAGGGCCGGCCCATCCACTAGGCGAGCTGGGTGGCCGACCCAGGAGGGCAGCTTTGTGATGCCGTTTTGTTGCCTGTGGCAGGCCACGTGCTTTGGCATACCTGCCACTTTTGATCCCCCTTTGATGCAACTTACTATCAGAGGGAGATCAGAAGCAATAGGCCATGTGTGCCAAAGCACATGGCCTGCTATGGGCAACAAAGCCGCCATTTTTAAAGTACTGCTGCCATCCACCTTGAACTCATTCTCCGTCTCTAGGAAAAATAGGATGGCCTTGGCCATATCCCTCACAAAGTCCTGGAAGGACATGTTCTCTGGAGGAGACTTCCACCATTCATGCGGAGAGAAGGGGTCCGAGGGAAACTCAAGGGACCTGGCCTCCGGAGATTCCCTGATTCCACATTGGTAATCCAGCCATCAGAATCAGACTCCGAGAGGAAGTCGAAGGACCTCTGAGACTCAGCTCCAGGCAGGGCATGCGTTTCGAGGATTGGCTGCACAATGGTCGATGACAAAGCCTTGGGCACTAAAGGACCAGCCAGCTATTTCTCTAGCATCGATGCGATGCAAGCCTGGAGTGCCTGAAGGTGTTCCTCCATGGCTGCCAAATCAAAAGGCCGTGGGGCCTGAGCAGCTTCAACCAATGTCTCCAGCTTCCAAGTAGGTGTATCGATATGGCCTCTGTCAATAGGAAGAAATCGTCCAACAAAAAAGGCAAGAAATCACGTTAAAACCAAAGACACAGTCCAAAAACGTGACTAGAGTGGAAAAACAATTTTATTTAGCAAAAGCCTCTTGTCAACCCGACACAGGCCGTGTTTCGCAAACCTTCGTCAGGGGTTGATCAGGTCAAATCCTACAAACATAAAAAACATAGACAAGGGACTTCCGGCGATGCGTGAGTGAGAGAGGACGTTCCTCCTTCGCTCCGGGGCTGTCTCGGCAATTAATCGTGCTGTAATCGGCTTCTTATAAACCCTCACCCCTATTTTTTACCTGGGGAAGTTGTGCCATTGCTTTCTGATCCTGACAGCCTAAAAAGCGGAGAGCTGCGATGCCTTTACCGGCCCGGAAAGAGCGGGAGAGAGTGCCGAAAACGGGGCCTGCTGCTACGACCACGCGGCAACCTGCCTCCCCAGGTGCGGAAAGCACAGACTCAGTATCGGAAGAGCTGGCGCGGGAGGTGGTGCGGCTCCTTGAACCGAAGTTTGATCGGGTAATGCAGAAACTGGAGGGGATGGAGGAGTCCATGTCTGAGTTTGGACGGCGAGTAGAGGAACTTGAGCACCGCGTGGCCGCGGTGGAGGAGGGTGAAGGCCGCCGCGATGGGGAGCTCGAAACCCAAAAGAAACTCCTTCTTGAGGCGCAACAGAAACTAGAGGACCTGGAGAACCGCTCCCGACGGAACAACTTGAGGCTTGTGGGCCTCGGAGAGGACCGGTCTGATCAGGAGCTGTTAGCCTTTCTGGAGTCATGGCTGCCTGAAGCGTTGGGGATGCCGGAGCTACAGGGCCTATTCCGGATTGAGCGAGCGCATCGGCTGGGAGCTCGGAGAGATCAAGGCGACCGGCCACGTGTAGTGATTATCCGGGTGCTCAATTTCCAGCACAAATGGCGGATTATCCAGGCCTACCGCAAAAAAGGCGAACTTACTCTCCACAACAAAAAGATTCTCATCTTTCAGGACTACTCTGCGGCGGTTGCCGCCAAGCGCAGGGAATTCTCCCCCATCTGCACAGAGCTGTTCAAACGCAAAGCGCGATTTACTCTGGCCTACCCGGCAGTGCTTCGAGTCTCCCTTGATGGTCAAAATCATACTTTTGAGAATGTGAGGACAGCGCAGCAATTTCTGGAGCACCTCCCACCCCTGAGTGCTGTGGGGAACGGACCATAAGCTTGTTTCAGAAGCGGAGATGTTAATGGACAATCTTGAACTGCTACTTAAGTCTCTTGTGTGATAAGTGAGATGCGTACTGGGGAGCTTTGCCAAGCTGCGGGCCTTCGGTCTGGGACCCCTGGTTGTCCATGCTCTATAACAGCGATGGCGAACCTATGGCACGCGTGCCAGCTGTGGCACGCGAAGGCCTTGCAGCTGGCACGCGTGAAGGTCCGCAAAAAAAGAAAAAGCGGGCTCTGGCTGCTGCCGCGGACGCGGCAGCATGCAGTGTCCCGCGGGGCCCCCTCCGCCCGCTAAGCCCCTCTGCAAGGGCTTTCAGATTCGCGAGGGAGACAGCGTCTCCCTCGCGTCTCTGTTAAGCCCGCAGGGGTTAATGGGAAATTTCCCATCAGCCCCTTTAGACGCGAGGGACTGATGGGAAATTTCCCATTAGCCCCTGCGGGCTTAACAGAGACGCGAGGGAGACGCTGTCTCCCTCGCGAATCTGAAAGCCCTTGCAGAGGGGCTTAACGGGCGGAGGGGGCCCCGCGGGACACTGCATGCTGCCGCATTCGCGGCAGCAGCCAGAGCCCGCTTTTTCTGTTTTTTAAATTTGCCGGGGGGGGGGGGGTTAGGACTGCTAATGGGCTAGGGGGGGGGGGGGTTAGGACTGCTAATGGGCTAGGAGGGGGGGGTTAGGACTGCTAATGGGCTAGGGGGTTAGGACTGCTAATGGGCTGTGGGCTGATGGGGGCTGTCTGGAAATGGGGTGATGGGGGGTTAGGACTGCTAATGGGCAGGGGGGGGGTTAGGACTGCTAATGGGCTGGGGGGGGGTTTTGGACTGCTAATGGGCTGGGGGGGTTAGGACTGCTAATGGGCTAGGAGGGGGGGGGTTAGGACTGCTAATGGGCTAGGGGGGTTAGGACTGCTAATGGGCTGTGGGCTGATGGGGGCTGTCTGGAAATGGGGTGATGGGGGGTTAGGACTGTAATGGGCTATGGAGGGGTTAGGACTGCTAATGGGCTAGAGAGGGGGGGGTTAGGACTGCTAATGGGCTAGGGGGGGTTAGGACTGCTAATGGGCTGGGGGGGTTAGGACTGCTAATGGGCTAGGGGGGGGTTAGGACTGCTAATGGGCTAGGAGGGGGGGTTAGGACTGCTAATGGGCTGGGGGGGGTTAGGACTGCTAATGGGCTAGGTGGGGTTAGGACTGCTAATGGGCTAGGAGGGGGGGTTAGGACTGCTAATGGGCTAGGGGGGGTTAGGACTGCTAATGGGCTAGGAGGGGGGGTTAGGACTGCTAATGGGCTAGGGGGGGGGGTTAGGACTGCTAATGGGCTGGGGGGGGTTAGGACTGCTAATGGGCTAGGAGGGGGGGGGGGGGTTAGGACTGCTAAGGGGCTAGGGGGGGGTTAGGACTGCTAATGGGCTGTGGGCTGATGGGGGCTGTCTGGAAATGGGGTGATGGGGGGTTAGGACTGCTAATGGGCAGGGGGGGGTTTAGGATTGCTAATGGGCTGGGGGGGTTTGGACTGCTAATGGGCTGGGGGGGGGTTAGGACTGCTAATGGGCTAGGAGGGGGGGGTTAGGACTGCTAATGGGCTAGGTGGGTATAGCACAGCTAATTGCCAGAGTCCAGAAGGTGGCTGTCTGGAAATGGGGTGATGGGGGGTTAGGACTGGTAATGGGCTATGGGGGGGGTTAGGACTGCTAATGGGCTAGAGAGGGGGGGTTAGGACTGCTAATGGGCTAGGGGGGGGGGTTAGGACTGCTAATGGGCGGGGGGGGTTAGGACAGCTAATGGGCTCGGGGGGCGGTTAGGACTGGTAATGGGCGAGGAGGGGGGGTTAGGACTGCTAATGGGCTAGGGGGGGGTTAGGACTGCTAATGGGCTGGGGGGGGGGTTAGGACTGCTAATGGGCTAGGAGGGGGTTAGGACTGCTAATGGGCTAGGGGGTTAGGACTGCTAATGGGCTAGGAGGGGGGGTTAGGACTGCTAATGGGCTAGGGGGGGTTAGGACTGCTAATGGGCTGTGGGCTGATGGGGGCTGTCTGGAAATGGGGTGATGGGGGTTAGGACTGGTAATGGGCTATGGGGGGGGTTAGGACTGCTAATGGGCTAGAGAGGGGGGTTAGGACTGCTAATGGTCTAGGGGGGGGTGGTTAGGACTGCAAATTGGCTTATGGGCAGGGGTTAGGACTTGAGGTGGGCTGTTGGGTGGGGTTAGGACTGGAAATGGGATGATGGGGGGTTAACACTGGAGGTGGTCTGATGGGGTTAGGACTGGTAATGGGCTATGGGGGGGTTTAGGACTGATAATGGGCTATGGGGGGGCTGGGAAAAGAAATGGGCTGATGTGGAGGGGTTAGGACTTGAGGTGGGCTGATGGGGTTAGGACTGGTAATGGACTGTGGGCTGATGGGGGGGTTAGGACTGGCAATGGGCTATGGGGGGCTGACTGGAAGTGGGGGGTTAGGACTGGTAATGGGTTATAGGGGGGGGGCTTAAACTGAAAATGGGGTGATGGGGGGTTAGGACTGGAAGTGGGTTGATGAGGGGGGGATAGGACTGGTATTGGGTTGGGGGGCTGCTAGGACTGGAAATGGGCTGATGCAGGGACTAGAAGGGAATGGATGCTGGGTGAGGCTGGAACTAGAAGGGAGCTGGTGTTGGGGGAGGATTAGAATGGGATGGGGCTGGGAGAGTAAAATGGAGAGGGGAAAAATATTTTGTGTGGGAGGGATAAAAAATCTACAATTGGCCGGGTATTGGGAGAGTAAGTGGGGATTGAGGATGGAGGGGTAAATTTTGAGTAGATGAAATAGGAATGAGGAAAGAGCCAAAGGAGAAAGATTAGTATGTTAAAGCAGATGTAGAGAGAGAATGGAAAAAAAAAACAAGAAGACAGAAGAAAGGACAAATGGACAGCAGATGGAGAGTTAGCAGAAGACACGAAGAAACCAGAAGAAAGTGGCTGGAACAATTGCAACTGAAAAAAAATGCACAAAAGGTAGAAAAATATCTCTTTATTTTGAATTTATTAATTGGAATATGTCAGCTCTGGGAAATGTGCATCATTAATTTTTGCGCTTTGTTTAGTACAAGAGGAAATTAATATATAGTTTTATTTCTACAGTGTTGTTGTATATTCCAAGTTTGGCTTTTGGGGTTCCCAGTTTAATTATTGTCTTCCTGTTTCTAAATTGTGATTCCTTGTTTGGTGATGGTCTGTTCTGCATGTGTAACTGAGCTGAGGTATTCTGTTTTATATAATTCCTATTTGACATTGCCACTTGTTCTTTCCCCAGTAGGTCATGTATTGTTGTTCTCTGAGATGTATTGGTTTAATATTTGCAGTGTTGCCTTTTGATAGGTAGAGTATGGTGCTTTGTGAGTCCTGGTAGTGCTGTTAGGATACGGCGGGTTTGCTATGGGTTCTAAATGGGCAGCGTTTGTAGTAGTTCCTAATGTGCCTGGCGGTTGGTACTGGATTATAGTAATGTAGAAACCTTTTAGTCTTTCTTTATCCATATACTCATTAAGAGGCATGTTTACTAAAAGTTAGTGTATGGTAACATTATGCAAATATTTATGCAAATGAAGCACCTTATGCAAATGGGGCTTTAATTGACGTGCTGGCACTTTGAGGAAATTCTTTGGTTTTGTGCGGCAGTTTGGGCACTCGGGCTCAAAAAGGTTAGCCATCACTGCTCTATAATGTCTCTAGGTCCCCGGTTGAGGTGGGAGGCTAACGGCCAGAGTCTGGGCGGGGGGGGGGGGGGACCCGTGAAGCCCGCCTGTTGAAGGGACCTGTTAGGCCTTGTAGCTGGGCAATCGGTGGCTCCTCCATCCCCCCCCCCCCCAGTGGGTGCTTGGGTTTTCCTCTGCTCTCTCTGGGCTACAGTTGGGCCGCGCTGTCCCTATGTGCCAGTGCTTTACTTGATTTGAGACGCTGGAGCCGAACCCGTGGTCTTTGTTTATAGGCACGCTATTGATCTTCAGGGTTCGCTCCAGCTCTTGAACTCATCATACTCACTGCCATATGGGATTAGCGTTTGCCAATGCCTCTGAAATCGATACATCACTATGGGGCATCCCAGTGAGAGAGCTCTGCTGTGAGCTTCTCCGCTGGAACACAATGACTCAGCTAAAAAGAACATTGACGCTATTTGTTGAGGGGCTGTGTGTGGGTCTACTGCTGCCTATGAGTGCCGCTCCACCAGAGCTGCTGTGGCTTGACATATGGAGCTTAAATAGGTGGCGAGACCTACGAGCGTTACCTTTATATCTGTACTAGACCTGGAGAACTTCAGGTTTATGGTTAGGGGCTGGTAGGCTCGTTAGCTCCCCTGGCAAGAGTTTAGGGCAAATGCCTGAGTGTCTGTTTAGTGGGCTCTTCACCTTTTTCTGTTTGAACTTCCCGGTCCCTTAAGTCCAGGGGGTGAGGGGGATTCGGATGGGTGCTCGAGGCAGCCCCGAAGCATTGCTATGGGGTCCCAACCTCAGTGAAGTAACTGAGGGTTTACGAGTTTGTGAGTGTGTATTTAGGGGGGGAGAGGGTTGGTGGGGTGTACGAGTGAGTAGGGTAGGGAGTGGGAGGGCTGGGGGTTCGGAATGTCAGGAGGGTTGCGTTTAGAGAGGGGTGGGGGGGAATGGGGAAGGGGGGAGGGTAGGGTGCGATTGGGGTGGGGCCTGGGTGTGATCCGTGCTGAGAGTGAGGAGTTTCTGGGGTTTATGAATGTCTATATTGGGTATGTCTTGGAATTAGAGTGGGAAAGATGCCTGTGGATGAGGCCGATGATTGGACTGTGTCTTGGGTTGAGGCTGGGCGACCTGAGGCGTGGACTCGGTTGGTGGATACGCTTCTTTTTGGCCCTGTTAAGATGTATGCATGAGTACTGAGCTCCGCATGGTCTCCTGGAATGTTGGAGGGGTCAATAGTCCGGTTAAAAGGACAAAGATTTTGCAGGCTCTGAAGCGGGGGCATGCGCAAATTGCTTTCTTACAGGAAACCCATCTGAATGCTCTTGAGCATGCCAAACTTAAAAAGGATTGGGTGGGACAGGTCTTTGCGGCCTCGGCGATTGGCAAGAAGAGAGGTGTAGCCATTCTAGTGCAACGGGGCTTGACTGTGGAGGTTCTTGGCCAGGATGCAGACACTCAGGGGCGTTTTCTTTTCCTGCATGTGAAAATCCAGGGAGAGGAGTTGTTTCTTGGGAATATATATGCTCCTAACACGTATGATCACCAATTTTTTCGGGGTCTCTTGCGGAAAGTTCTGGGGGCACCAAAGATACCTTTGATTTTGGCGGGTGACTATAATTGCCCACATGATCCTACTCTGGATAAGTCTAGTGCTGGAGGCTCCTGGGAGGCCTGGCGTAGCAAAGGAGTGGAATATCTCTGTAGCATGGGCGGTTTGATTGACTCGTGGCGAATCTTACACGGGGTGGAAAGAGACTATACGCATCTGTCAAGAGCACATCAGACTTGGTCGCGGATTGACTACATTTTGATCTCGAATGAGAGTCTAGGGAAAGTGATCCGGGTGGAGATCGACCCCCTAGTGGTGTCTGACCATGCTAAAGTGGTTTTGGATTGGAGATTGAGGCCGGTGGGTGGAGCCCGATGGTCTTTTCTGGGGTATCTCTGGCGGAAAGAAGAGTTTCGGGCCTACCTAGTTCAAACTTGGGAGGATTATCTGTCCCTTAACGATACGGGAGAGGTTAGTGTGGCGACGTTTTGGGAGGCGGGTAAGGCGGTTCTTAGGGGCCACATTATCGCATACGTGGCAAAGGAAAGGAAACGCCTCAACGCTCAGATTGTAGACCTATCGCGGCAGTTACAGGAGGCCAAGCGGGCAGCACTGCGGATGCCATCTAGGTTAATGGAGTACTTGGCGGTGCAACGGGCTCTAAATGAGGTGCTGCATGATAGAGCGGTTCAGTCACTGAGTTATTACCAACATCAGCTTTTTAGGTTTGGGGACCGTACGGGACGTCTGTTGGCGCGTCTGGTGCGCCGGCGGGGAGGTATCCAGGGGGTGGCCCGCATTAAGGATGCACAGGGGGTTCGGTATTCGGAGCTGGAAAGGATAGTGGAAGTTTTCAGTCAGTACTATCAGCAGCTTTACACCCCTGAACCCGAAAATAGAGCCTGGGAGCAGGACTTTCTGGCTGCGATTGATCTCCCTAGGTTGACGACCTCGGAGCTTCAGGAGCTCAATGTGCCCATTGCTCCGACGGAGCTCCAGCGGGTAATCAAGGCAGGCAAGACACATAAGGCCCCTGGACCTGATGGCTATGGCTCTGAATTCTATAAGATCTTGATGGCCCAGGTGACGCCTACTCTGATGGCCTTATACCAGGAGGCCCAGGAGGTGGGTAGCTATCCACGGGATATGAGGACGGCGGCAATTACTATTATACCTAAGGAGGGTAGAGACCCAGAGGAGCCGGCTTCTTACCGCCCTATCTCCCTGATTAATTATGACATGAAGCTAGTGGCCTCGGTACTGGCGTCTCGATTACAAAAGTTCTTGCCGCGGCTGATAGGCACACATCAATCTGGTTTTGTGAAGGGGAGGAGTGCTTTCTACAATATTAGTAAAGTGCTGTTGGGGATGGAGCGCTGCTCACTTCACCAGGAGCCGTTGATCTTGGTGAGCCTGGACGCGGAAAAAGCATTTGACAGAGTGTCATGGCCATATATGTTCGAGGTATTGGCGAGGTTTGGGTTTGATGGAGCCTTTTTGGCATGGGTCCGGGCCCTGTACACAGATCCTTTGGCATGCGTAGCCAGTGGGGGTGTTTCCTCTTCATCCTTCGCTTTGCAGAGAGGTACGAGGCAGGGATGCCCCTTATCGCCTTTGCTCTTTGTCCTGCAGCTGGAGCCCCTTCTACTCGCACTTATAAGGGCCGAGGGGATTCGGGGTATTGACTGGCCTGGGGGTGGAATCAAAGTCAGTGCATTTGCTGATGACATGCTGCTGTGTCTATCCCAGCCGCAGGCTTCACTGGAATGCACGCTGGAGCTGATTCAGCGATTTGGCTCCTTCTCCGGCTTGCGGATTAATGTGGGCAAGTCCGTGGCTTTGGATGTAGGCAATCGTGTCCGTTCAGGGTGGCAAGGTTCGTTCCCCTTGAGTTGGGCAGCGGGGCAATTTCGTTATCTGGGGATACAGATCCCTGAGCGCATATCGAAATTGTACGAGGTCAATATCCGACCTATGCTACTGCGTACCATGGACACGCTACGACGATGGAGGGACCTGCCGCTCTCGCTCATGGGTAGAGTGGCTCTTTTTCAGATGATGGAGGTTCCCCGGTGGATGTATCTCCTGCGGCATTTGCCTCTCTGGCTCTTGCGTCGCGACGTCCTGTTCTTTCAGAGCCAGGTGGGACGCTTCTTATGGAAAGGGAGGAGGGCTCGGATACCGTTATCCGTGCTTATGAGTAGTAGAGGGGAAGGGGGGTTGGGTCTCTTTTCGCTGCGAGACTATAACTTTTTGAGCTTGTTGGGCCCCTTACGGGATCTGATTTTGGGACGCGATATTACTCTACCGCAGAGTCTAGTTCAAGTGATGTCGCAGCCTTTTCATGCGGCCTTTTTGCTACATTGCGGCAGTAACCTCCTACCGCAGTCCTGGAGAGAATCGCAGTACTTAGGCACTTTGCGGCAGGCGTGGAGATTTCTGTGTCACCGTAAAGGGATTCATTGGTCCGCTACGGAGTGTTTACCCCTGAGTGGTAACGGGGATTTTGAGCCGGGGAAACTTGGGGGCCCACTGAGTTGGAGGGCGGGGGGTTTGGACTTTCTGGGTCAGTTATGCATGCCAGCGCAGGGAGAGCTCGATTCTTTTCAGTCCTTACGGGACAGATATTCGCTGACGCCCTCTACGTTCTATTTCTATTTACAGGTGCGGCATTATGTCCGAGCGCTGCAACAGAGCCGTGGCTTACAGCTTAACCATGAGGGGGTGTGGGCCTTCATCGCCCGGGAGGATATGCGGGTTACTCTGCGGTCCCTGCGGGAAGAATGGCATCCCGGGGGAGACAAGGGCCCGTTGGAGAGCTTAGTTCGCCGATGGCAGCGAGATGGCGCTGGTGAGGTGCAGATAGATGTTGACGGCCTCCTAGATGCTTTTCAGCGACTTGGTTCGATATCTGAAGCAGTTCGGTTCCAAGAACTTCAGTATAGGATCCTTTGGCGGGCGTATGTACCTAATGTATGGGCGGCTAGGATGGGGGTGCTCTCGACAGAGGTCTGTCAGCTTTGTCAGACTCACAGGGGGACTCTGCTCCATCGTTTGTGGACGTGTACTCGCATCGCCCCTTTTTGGGGTGCGGTTTATGCAGCCTTGCGTGTCTGGAGACCTGAGGGTGGGGCGCTCTCGCTCTCGCCTGAATGGTGCCTGTTTGGAGCCCTGGATACCAGTGGTCGAATGGGACCCGGAGCTACTGGGGTGAGCCTGGGTGCAGACCTGTCTGCCTATGACTTCCGGCTCTATGATAGAGGCTTTTTGATAGCGAAGCAATGCATTCTCAAATGCTGGGTTGAGGACAAACCCCCGGGGATTGCGGAGTGGAAGACTGGTTTCCTCTACTTACAGAGTTGTGAGCGACGCACTGCCCAGATTATGGGGGGCAAGAAACAAAAGGAGTTTGATAAAATTTGGCACGGGGTTGCCTGACGGTCCAACATTCCAGGTGCTCAAGGCATCAGGGGATCTGAGGGGTTAGTCGGTGTAGGTGTGAGTGGCATGGGGGTTTGTGAGAAGAGTGGCTCTAGCGGTGTGTGTGTTGGCGGGGAGCTCTTAGCAGGGGCTACACTAGGCAAAAAGGGGGGGGGATAGTGGGTGGGGGGGTGAGTTGGGGGGTGAATTAGGGGGTGGGACATGCTGGGGGGGAACTTCAGGGGGTTTTGGAGGGGGTGGCGGTTCTGTTGAGTTCTGCAATGTGTTCTCTGATAGGGGGGCTCCAATTCTCGGGCTGCAGGACCCGGACCTGGTGGTTCTATTGGGACTGCCCGGTGTGGGAGGTGGGTGGGCTGAAGGTAGCTCTCCTGCTTTGCTTCCTGAGGGACGGGGTTGATGGCTGTTTATGGTTTGTTGTTTATTGTCTACTACCTTGTTCGGTAACGTCCTGCCTCAAAGCCGCCTTAAGCTTGTTTCTGTTTGGATCTTTGTTATGATCAGAGTTACTACTAATATTATCTTACTTTGCTATTACTACTGTTCTTATTGCTGTTATTGTTCTTACTAACACCCCAGGTTTTGCACTCTGTATTATGTTGTAATCTGCTTTAGGCGATGGGTGACTTGTGTCTTCTTATGGTGTCTAATTTCTTGTGCTGATGTGTAACTGTGGGTACCTAACTGATGGAAAAACCAATAAAAATGATTTGACTAAAAAACATAGACAAATAATACTAAAACATCATTAAAATAATGTAAAAGAACAGAGCAATAAATATAATCCATAAAATATGCATATATACGTGGAAATAGTTATCATAAATAGTTAAGACAATAAATATAATAAATATAATATAAAACAAATAAAAAGAAAGGAAAATGTGGATACGCAATTATAAATAGTTAAATAGAATCATATTATATACATATAACTAATAAAAATAAGTACAAACTAATAAAAATTGATTCGAAGACAGAGCAGAAATGTGACAAACAAGGGGTACCTCTGCAAGAAGACCCAGCAGCTTGTGGCCTTCAAAGGAAACTGTACTTGTCAAGCTAAAATAAATAACCCACAAACAAATAACTATAAATAGCAATTTCCTTTAAAACATCCATAGTAAACAATAAAATCCTAAAAACAAATAGGTACTACTAGGGACAAAAATAAACCAAAAGGCAACAGGAGCAAAAAATATATAAGATAGCCCTCAGGCAAATAAATAGATAAAAATAGCATTAGCTTTTGAAACATACATAATAAATATCATAATTGTAAATCAACTAAATAAACCTGGGGACAAGTGTAACTTAAAAAGAAAGAAAACAGAACGCAGCAGGAGCGAAAATGGACAGAGGAAATACTAATAATCGCAAACTTTGTTCCTCTAGATACCATCTTCATTATCTACAGAAAGCTATTCATAAAGTTGTTTGCTAAAAACAAAAGGATGGGGGGCCGTATTTGCGATGGCAGACTCCAATTCCTAAGCTTTCAACTAAGACTGAAATGAACACAATCTGTTACTATCTAAGAAACAATGTAAAATAAGCTGCTCCGGATCGGCAATCTCGTATAAAACCATACCTTAAACTATCATATAGAAATCATATAAAAAGGAGCACTTGGACATGATTGAACTATAGTCAAAAACTGTTGAACGAGAGGCTCTATTCTAGCTGAAAAAACTTGAAGGCACCGAGCGTGTAGAACTAGTAACAATAAAACTGGCGTAATAAACAATCTGTTTATATTATACAACTTCTGTTTCCACATACCTCAGTCGCATAACATACTTGTAAAGGGCTCAAATTGTTCTTGGCTCGAAGAGCTGTAGCAACGCTTATCTCTCCGATACACAGTCATTCTGAGAACACCGGCTCATGCGCATAGGTTATGTAGAACTGCCAGGAGCGGGAAGAAAGAGGGCGTGTCGGTGGGCGGAGCCAATTCTCGGCTGAAAGATAATAATCTTCACCATCTACACTAAGTTCTTTATAGGTAGCACCTTGCAAAAAATAAAGAAATGTCTCTATTGATACAAAATGAGAGGAACCCGTCGATAGAAAAGAAGAACAAGGAGGGAGGCTTCTTAGTTACCGTGCACTAGTGCTCTGAAAAGGACAGGGAAAATGGAAATGTACCGTGGCTTCTAAACTTGCATAAAAAACCAAACGGATATGAATCGGACAAATGAATCAAAGGACATTATATTATTGGAGACTGTAAAGTAAAGACTATATAAAAACTTATTAAAGAACTATGTATGAACACCATGAAAAACCATAGATATAAAGATGTTTTAGAGAAAAACAGAAAAATCCCTATCTAAATTGAGGCCATTTGGAACAAATTTATTTATTTATTATTATTATTATTATTATTTATTCACAAATGAATCCATCAGAAATATATATTTCTGTTCGAGCCTCAAAATGGTTTTATTCATGTCACCACCCCTCCAATTAGATCTAACTTTTTTAATAACAAAAAATTTAAGTTCAGTAACTTTGTGTTGATATTCATGCCAGTGGGTAACCAGGGGTTTGTCCTCCACATTCCTTCTAATGCAACTCTTGTGTTCTGTGATCCTAGTTTTAATACTATGTGTGGTCTTACCGACGTACAGTAAATTACAAGGACACTGTATGACATAGATCACATTAGATGTATCACAATTGGAGAAATCGTTGATGTAAAACTTTTTATGTGTAGTGGGATGAATAAATACCTCTCTAATAGGTAAAACATTAGGACAAATGGAACACCTCCCGCATTGGTAATGGCCCTTATATTGTGATAGATATCTTTTTTCTGTAAAAGCTGAAGGCACAAGTAAATTTTGCAAGTTTACATTGCGCTTGTGTGCAACTATAAGATCCATATCCTGAAATGCCGGTAAAGTTTGAAGAATATGCCATTCTTTCTTAAGTATTTTAGTTATTTGTGCTGAAAACTGTGAATATAGAAGAGGGCAAACTATCCATATATCTTCCTTTTTCTCCTTGGGTTTCAACAGATGTACCCGTGATGAATCTCTAGCTCTACGAAATGCAGACTCGACACACCGCGCAGGGTATTGTTTTGTCGAGGAACCCTTTTTTCACATCTAGTGCCTCATCTTCAAAATCTCGTATATCAGTACATGCCCTCCTAACCCTCAGGAACTGACTCACTGGAAGGTTGTTCTTCAAAGATGGGCTATGAAAACTATCATAGTGTAAAAAATGGTTCTTATCGGTTGGCTTCTTGTAGATGGTAGTGGAAAACCCAAAATGTTCCTTCTTAATCAGAAGATCTAGGTATGAAATCTTGTGATAATCATACGTGATCTGAAACTGAAGGTTAGCATCTAACTGATTGATCCAAATATTAAACTCGGATAGTAATTCTACAGTGCCTTTCCAAAGAATAAGAATGTTGTCTTTAAATGGATGATTTTTAAGGAAACTCTCTTCAAAATTAAACACGTAGAGATTAGCTACATCAGGGGCCATAGCTTGTCAGACGGGTGCCTGGGTGAGAATGTTCACAGTCTTGGCAAAGGCATATATCAATATGATTTGCAAGGGATTGTGGGAAATGCAGTCCATTCACACCAGACACAGCCGCTCACAATAATTAGTTGTGCTTGAGTGTAAAGCCAATAAGATATTTATTTATGGGGTTATTTCTCCCAACACAGATATGCTTGATAGCACATAAAACAGGATACTTGCTTTCAGTGTTAAACTTAGAAAAACAAAATCAGGAAAACAGTTGAACTTGTCAGGCAATCAAATCAAAAGAATAAAGACCTGGTTGGTAACAAACTGGTCTTTTCTGTAGGCTCTAGCTAATATTTTCTTAGCAGTGCATCAAACAACAAGCAAAACCCACAAAGAAGGGAAAACTGTTCTTTTCAGGTTAATTTCTTATATCTTCACACATAGACTCAGAAGTGATTCCCTCAGAGCTCACAAGCAATTAGGTAAGGCTCAATTGCTAGCAGTTATCCAGCTGAAACCCCTTAGATGGCTTAATTTCTACTGCGTGGCTCAAATCCTACTCAGGAGCTTTTCTGAGTAGATTAAATAACAAGTTTGTATTTCTTTGTGATGGTTGTTGTACTTTGTAACAGAAAATTACCAAAGGAGTTTAGACAGAGAGCAATCCATGTATTCACAGCCTGCATCTATAACCCCTCCCCCTTCTTCAACAATCATGGGTTCAGTATCATGGATTGGCACAGAGGAATTTCTCAATGGAGCACTCTCAGGAGAATACTTGTTTCCCTGCTGTCTTTCAAGGGTATAGCTAGGGCATAGATCAGTGTTCATACCTGAGCTTCCATTGCTGTTAGAGATCCTCTCTAAATAGCCTGGCCAGTATGTAGTCCAGTTCTTATGTCCAGCCTTCCAATCCAGATCCCTGGACACTGGGTCTCTCTTCACATACCTTCTGGCACGGGTCTTAGGGTCTCTTCCAAGTGCAGCCGTCTCCCTCACAGGTACCGTCTGGAGATTCCTAGCTCTGCAGCACCACTCCTCTGGTTTTCCCCAGTCCAATGGTGTATGCTGGCCTTTTGAATGTCTCCCAGTATACGTACTGCTCTGGACTCCTTTAGACCTCCCAAATGCTTTTCTCTTCTTTCTTCCAAAGGGTTTCTTGCCCTCTGTCCGTCCGCTCTGGCTTCTGCTTCTGATGATCCTCCAGATGATGAAGCTGTCCAAGATGAGGATCTCCAAGAAGATCAAGATGAGGATAATTCTCTGTAGAATAAACTCTACCTTTATTCTGCTTAGATGAGTGCTCCACCCTAGCACAGCGCAGCTGTGCTGAATCAGGCCCTGCCCTTTGAGATGAGTGCTTGGGGATTACCTCATAGCCCTCCTGATTGAACACACGTTTCCCCACTTCAGCTCCTCTAATGGCTGTTGGAAACCTGGTGCATTCTGGGACTGTTGTCTTTTATAGAAAAATTCTGTTTTCTTATTTCTACCAGAACTGACAGGTTGCTTGTTCAGAGTCACTTCACCTTTACTATAGCTCCTTCCTGAGCTATGATAAGCTTCCTTATCACAAGCTGAGCCCCATCGCTACACCCTTAGTTTGTTTGTAGAACAGATTTCTTCGAGATACAGGTTGACTTATACAAATTTTTTAGAAAATTAAGGATCCAACAATTTTTTTCTCAACAGCCAAAACCTTTATGCGAAGATTCAGTTATTTATAAAAAATCAACTTGGATTCCCCCTCAGAATATAGACCCCATCCTAGACGCCTTCGATGACATTCTTATTCTTTGGAAAGGCACTGCAGAATTGATGTTGATGCACCTTCGGCGGAACCAAGGGGAGCCATCAAGACTGAAGCTGGTGCTGAAGACGCTGAATCAGACCTCTGGCCAAAGAGGTATTCTCTGTGCTTCTCTTAACCCTTCAGGCCTCTCCTTGTCATTTGCAAGTCCGAACACCTAGCGCTATTCCCTTCACAGACCTCTACAGCTGGAAACAGTCGCTCACTGGATCCTTTAAGGAACTGGCCGCTAGTTCCTTCAGACACTGTCCTGCAGAGAACTCAGACCAAGGATACAGACACCTTTGTCGCCCGGACTTGCCGCCGTGAACAGCAGTCTTCCAAAAGGCGCTAAGCATGGACCTACGTAGCAGAAGCAGCTTGCCTCCTTGCTCTCAACAAGGCGGCGAAGACTGCCGCAGAATAACCCTTCTACTTGAGCCCCGCCCATACAAAGGCCAAACCATAGGCGGGCACCGATCCACCTGAGACATTCGTCATGGACCTAGCCGCAGCAGAACGTCTGCTACCGACAACTTCTAGGAAAAGCCTGTCGAGTAGGCGAATGAGAAAAGCCTAGTAGGCCGTCTCGCCCAACCGGGCGCTACCAAGAGCGCCTTTCTCCGAAAGCCTCGATACGCCAACTAGTTGCCCTATGAGAGCCCACGGGGAAAGGACAAGACAATGACTTAATTGGGAGCTTATTGACCCTCCACTTGGACAAACCATCAGCTGCCCCATTCCTACACCAGAGAGACCTCTGGGTGAACCCCAAGGAAGCCAATAATATTAGCTAGCACTTGAATTAAGCCATAATGCACATTTGCCCCATAAAGCAAATCAGGCTCTAGTCGATTCAACTCCCTGATCCTTTCCTGTTCCAGGCGAGTAGACTGACGTAAACACTGCGACCACCTGAAGCATGCTCTCGTCTCCCCAGGCTCCAAAAATGGGAGCTTGTAAGGCCAGAGCATTGCCCCCAACGATCGCTTCAGTGAACCATCTACTTTCCCATCTTGTGATAAAGAAGATTGCTAGGGCTCTGTTCCATACAGTGAGTCCGCACCCCCTGGTAGTGCAAGGTGTGCACCCACCCACATAGTACCCAGGCCTGCCCCTGCTTAGCCTCAAAATGTCAATCAAGAACAGGCGAATTCAGGACAGCTGAATACTTTCTTGATTTTCTTTTTTTTTTATTTATTTATTTATTTATTTTTACAAAGACACCTCTAAACCAAAAATGCCGTCAGCATATGTTAAGAGACGCTCTTTCCGTGACAACAATATGAAGTAGAAAGAACTCCCAAACACAGGCATACTAATCCACGGCCTTCCTGCTAGAGTAACGCCCCATTCCGTCTGACTGCACAAAGATGGACTTTATATTTTAAGATCAACTAGCACCTGGTGATATGAAATACAGCTCTCATTCCGCAGTGGTAATTGAGTCAGCAATGAAGAAGCCGAGAAACTGCAGACAAGTTCCCATTATACCACCTGGTAAAGACTCCACTTTTAGACCACTGAAGCAAAAAAGCATGCGAGCGTGCCTTGTGTCCTGCCAGCAGCTGATCGAATTGAAGGGATTCAGTGTATGCAGGGCATTGTCCAGAGAACGCAAGGCCCCTCCTCCAGGCTGACTCCACATCCACAGTCTAAACCGGCAGTCACCTTGGCTGATGCCGATCAGCGCGGAAGCCATCTTGTAAGCCCAGCATATGAAGTATGCCTACTAGAGTCCAAGCCGCTGCCATTGCTGCTAGAGAACTAGCCTAGCTGCTTCTGGCCCCCCATTAAGGCATTCACCGAACACTAGCAGAGACTCTCCGTACTGGAGAACCTCTGATAAATGGAATGGGAGCATAGATAGCTCCAAAAGGCCAGAGTTCTATTTTGCAACCCCTCTCCGCTGAGCTGCCTTTTCCATATGTAAAATTAAACCACATATAGCCAAAATTAAGACATTACAAATCTACCGTAAAATCGTATAATTTGGCAAAGTCAAACTAAACGGGAACATTTTCCATTAAGAAACCACACAACTATAAAATTCTTCCCATGACATAATGCTTATGGCAGAGCATTCCACATCTGTGGACTGGCCATGGCGCTCACCCAAGCACCTGTTACAACTGTCCAAGAGAGTTATCACCATAATTCCTTTTGACTTGAATATGTTTACAGCAGAACATAGCGCTATATCACAGCAGCTAAGCCAAAATATTATCCTGCCATATAAACCGACTTTAACGCTTTATAGGACCTTCTATGGATAGCGGAAGGAGATTCTGGTAAATCATCATAGCTATGCCCTGTTTTCTTTGCTTTTTTTTTTTTTTTTTCAAAAGGATAGGACTCCAAAAACCAAGTTTCCGCCAACTCCAATGAAATCAAAGCAGATCCGCTAAAATTACCCGAACTGCTACTATAGCTTTGCAAGAAGCTACCAGCCCCCGCTGCACCCAGTTGTCCTTCCCCCCCCTTATCCTGGGAGATTCTGCATTGCAGGAGGCGTTGCCCACCCCATGCCAGCCTACTGCATCTGCCAGGGAGCTGAAGAGCAAAATAGAAAGTAGAACCCCTGGAAGCAAACAGTGTCCCGTCCTTGGGATTCAGGCGCAAAAGGTAAAAATCAAAAGTAAAATCAACAGTGTTAGCTAAAAATGAACAAGGCTATCCCTCACTAAAGCAAGTTTCTTTTTCTTTTTGAAATCCCACCGAAGTCCGTGGGACCCAAGCTTTCGAACACAGCCCCTGACGCTGTGCATTAACCACAACCAGAGAAATGAAATGAAATGAAACCCTGCTCTAGTAATAGATGAGAATTTCCTGGGAAGGGCCTGCTAAGTGTTGCTATGAAACACACAAGCACCTCCCCAGGCCTTCCTGCAGTCAGAGAAATAGCAGTGGAATACACCGACCACCTTGCAAATGGAGGTCTGAGAGGTTGTTGCCTGTGTGAACCTGATGAGCAATATGATTTTGTATTGTACCACTCACCCCCCAGGGATGGGGGCACTGAATACTATATGTGATTCATGAGCAGCGCTGTCATTCGGTGGCCTTTAGGGCAGCAGAGCCCGACCAATGATACAGAAATTAAGAGCTTTAAATCTTGGTCATATAAACTGGATTCTCAGACCTTACATCACATCACCGAGGCTCTGTGGTGATTTCTTTCCTGACCTGCAGATAATGGCTGCATGCATACCCACAGTCATAGAAAGGCACTATTGAGTGTACCAGCTGCCCTCTGGTGGCCATAGACCGTAGCACAGGCACTTCCTGGTTGACAGTTTAACTGTCTATTTTTTTAATATCCTAAAGTTTCCTAAACCTGTCCCTGTGAATTTTGGGCAACTTTCACTATAGAATACATAAAGGCACACTTCTAGGCTTTCCCTCCTGCCAACTACAAGTTAGGGCTCTGCCCTTGAACTTAAAAGCTGGCAATTTGCCTAATATCCTGGGCCTTAACAGATGCTCCTCAGAGACATGATTAGGAGGGAAAGACCATGTGGTATCAGGGATCAATGCCAAAACTGCTGTCCTGTTTTTAAGTTTATTCTTATTTATTCTATAAAGAGGATTGACAACAGTCCCCCTTAATGCTGAGGAACCCCCTGAGCCTCAAAAAAAAAAATCCTACAAACAAAAGAAAGAAACAAACATTAGGCCCAAAAATTTAGCTATTCTGCCTGTTGTTTTCCCTCACGCAGGCAGCTCACTGCAACTCTCGCCATGCGGTCCAAATACCTAGAGAGGAAATGGCCGCCCCTTCGCCAATGAATTTTGGCGCCAAGAACAACAGCCGCTGCAAAAAGGAGGCCTCAGCAGACCGACCAAGCCCGAAGGCCTTACCTGCAGGGCCAAAAGCCACACCGCCTGCTCCTACCACCTTGAATTCATCCGATCCTCAAGCCGCGCTGATGCGCCTGGCAGCCACGGCAAGGATCGCTCAGCCGGTTCCACAGAGTAAAATTAAAATCCCGCAGCAACGGAGAGGCTCCATCTCACACAGCTTCAGTGTGGCTGTACGGGTCCCGGAGCTCTCTCCCGTACAGTCAAGGGAGAGAGATCCGCACCGGCAAATGCCTGCAGCAAGTGAAAATAACTGACAAGGAGGGAAGGCGAGAACTGCTACTAATGTAAAGAACCAGGCTCAAATTTAAAATTACTGTAAATAAGGAAATTTGCTCCTAACTAAAGGGAACTAATCCCTGATTGCCAATTAACCAAAGGTAATGAATTAAAAGTAAAATTAAAAGTAAATTAAAGGTAAAAATCAAAAGTAAAATCAGAATAGAATTTGTCACACTAAATGCTCCTTATCTGTTCCCCCCAAGTGAGCCCAGAAGCTAGGCTCACTATGTCCTCCTGCTGCAAGGAGACTGGACACTGGAGGCTGATGGGAGATACCAGCAGGCTATATCCAGTGATGTCACGACTTTGACATGCCCAGTCTCCTAGCTGCAGGAAGAGGTGCACAACCCAGAAGTAGAGGACTAAACTGGAGGAACGATAAGGAACAAAACTTTTTGTTAGAAAGGTAAATAAATGTTAAAGGAAAAGGAGGATACCGTGGTTCTTGAAAGTAGCTGAAAAGGAGAAAAAAAAAAAAAAAAGAGGTTGGCCTTCATAAAATACAAGAAATCACAGAAAGAAGACAATATTTGGAAACGCTGAGAGAAGCTAGGAAAAGTAGTAAGGAAAGCAAAGATACAAATAGAAGAAAAAACAGCCAATGCAGTAAAATAAGGGGACAAAACATTTTTCAGATATGTTAGTGAAAGGAGAAAGTGCAAAAGTGGTATTGTCAGACTGAAGGGTGAAAAGGAATATTTAGAAGCTGAAGAAAATAAAGCGGGATTGCTTAACAAATATTTTTGTTCTCTGATCACAGATGAAGGGCCAGGAGCAGCACCTCACAAAAATAACACAAATAGGAAGGGGGTCTTGAATGATTTTCAGAAGATTGTGCTCATGAGGAGCTAGCTAAACTAAAAAGTAGACAGAGGTGGAGCCAGACGGTATTCATCCGAGAGTAATGCAGGAACTTTGGGAAGTTCTACTGGCTCCATTGTCTGACCTTTTCAATGCTTCTTTAGAACCGGGAGTCATCCAAAAGGACTAGAGAAGGGGGCATGTGGTCCCTTTACACAAAAGCAGAAGTAAGGATACGATTGGGAACTACAGACTGGTTAATCTGACTTCTGTGGTGAGGTTTCTGAAATCCAATGGATTACAGGATCTGAGGCAGCAGAGTTTTACTAGAGATAGGTCTTGTCAGACAAATCTAATTAATTTCTTTGACTGGGTGACCAGAGAGAGTTGGACAGAGGGAGAGTCCTAGATGTGGTGTACTTAGATTTTAGTAAAGTCTTTGACACCATTCCGCACAGGTGACTTATAAATAAATTGAGTACCCCAGGTATGAACCCTAAAGTGACTGACTGGGTTAGAAATTGGTTGAGTGGGAAGCGACAAAGGGAACAGGTAAATGGAGCTCACTCTGAGGAGAAGGATGTTAGTATGGTGTGCCGCAGGGATCTGTCCTTGGTCTGATTCTTTTTAACATTTTTGTTAGTGATATTGCGGAAGGGCTATCAGATAAGGTATGCCTCTTTGTGGATGATAACAAAATTTGTAACAGAGTAGACACCCAGGAAGGAGTAGATAACATGAAGAAGGATCTAGCTAAACCTGAAGAATGGTCGATAATTTGGCAGCTGAGATTTAACACTAAAAATGTGGGGTCATGCATTTGGGCTGCAAAAATTGAAGGGAGCGGGGGTGAAGTACTTCTGTCCATAAAAGAAGAGCAGGACCTGGGTGTGATTATTTTTGATGATCTTAAAGTGGCTGAAACAGGTAGAAAAGGTGACAAAGAAAGCCAGAAGGATGTTTGGGTGCATAGGGAGAGAAATGGCCAACATGGAAAAGGAGGTGATGGTGTATCTGTGTAAGTCTCTGGTGAAACCTCATTTGGAGTATTGTTGCAATTCTGGAGACCACATTGTCAAAAGGATATAAACAGGATGGAGTAGGTGCAGAGGGTGGCTCCCAAAATAGTCAGTGGTCTTCGTTATAAACCATATGGGGACAGACTTAAAAATCTCAATATGTACACTTTAGAGGAAAGGCGGGATAGAGAAGATATGATAGAGACATTTAAATACCTCTGTGGCATAAATACACAGGAGGAGAGCCTCTTTGAATTGAAAGAAAGCTCTGCAATGAGGGGACATAGCATGGGGATGATAGGGGATAGACTCGGGAGTATTATGCAGAAATATTTCTTTACAGAAAGAGAGTGGCAGATGCATGGAATAGTCTCCCAGTTGAGGTAGTAGAGACGAGGACAGTATCTGAATTCAAGAAAGCATGGGACAAACACACCCTAAAGGGGAAAAAGGCACTATAGTAGTTAATATAGAAGGGCAGACTAGATGGCAGAAAAAGATCTTATGGCCTCTCATGTTTCTATGTTCCTTACATGTCTCTGTACAGCACTGTGTACACCTTGTAGCGCTATATAAATGATAAGTAGTAGTAGTATATGAGAAGGGATCTACCAAAGCTTTAAATAGTTGAGAATTTAATAGACGAGATTTAATGCTAGAAAATGCAGGGCCATGCATTTGAATTGCAATAATTCAAGGGAGCAATAGAGTATAGGGGTGAAGTTCTTCTATCCATGAAGGAAGCAACAATGAAAGTCAGGATGTTTGGGTGCATAGGGAGAGGAATGGCTAGCAGTAAAAAAGAGAACATAAGAACATAAGACATGCCATACTGGGTCAGACCGAGGTCCATCAAGCCCAGTATCCTGTTTCCAACAGTGGCCAATCTAGGTCCTACACACCTAGCAATATCCCCAAAAGACCACAGGTTCCACAATGCTTGTACTGGGTCAAGCATTGATATCCTGGGTCCCTTTTTAATAGTGGTTTATGGACCTTTCCTCCAGGAACTTGTCCAAACCTTTTTTAAACCCAGCTATACTAACAGCCCTTACTACATCCTCCGGTAACAGATTCCAGAGTTTGATTACACGTTGAGTGAAAAAATATTTTCTCTTATTTGTCTTAAATAGTTTACCCTGTAGAGGTGATAGTGTATCTGTATAAGTCTCTGGTGAGGTCTCATTTGGAATATTGTGTGAAATTTTGGAGACTGCACCTTCAAAAGGATATAAACAGAATAGAATTGATGCAGAAGGTGGCGACTAAAATGGTCAGTGAGTTTAGTCATAAGGTATATGGGGACAGACTTAAAGATCTCAATATGTATACTTTGGAAGAAAGGCAGGAGAGGAGAGATATAATAGAGACATTTAAATACTTCTGTGGCATAAATGCACAGGAGGAGAGCCTCTCTTAATTGAACAAAAGTTCTGCAATGAAGGGGCATAGGATGAAAGTGAAAGGGGATAGACTCAGGAGTAAGTTGCAGAAATATTCCTTTACAGAAAGAGTGGTAGATACATAGAATAGTCTCCCAGTGGAGGTAGTAGAGATGAGGACAGTATCTGAATTCAAGAAAGCATGGGACAAACACAGAAGATCACTAAAAGAAAAAAAAGGGACTGTAATAGTTGGTATGGAAGGGCAGACTGGATAGGCCATATGGTCTCCATCTGCAATCATGTTTCTATGTTTCCTTCTCTTCTGTGTTACCCAGGACACATCTGGAAATATTCTTATTCTGCAATCTATAAATGTAGGGCCCGATATTCGAAAGTCATTTACACGGTTTACAGCCCAGTAAACCATGTAAATGCCCTAGATGGGGTTAGTGCCATTGAATATCCCCTTCTAAGTCCCCTACGTGCCCCGATGCTATCCAGTTAGCATCGGGGCATGTTGGAGGCATTCTGGGGCAGAGTGGAGGCCGAGAATGGCCCGAACCATGCAGCAGCGATACTGGATGCTGCCCAGTTAGTGATCGGTGCTCTGTCAGGCTCTAGAGCCACAGTAACTAACAGCATAGCAGTAACCATTAGTTCTGAGTTTGACCTCTCCAAGAAACCAGTTAAATCCAAATTATCAAAGGACAATAAAGGAGACTGTTCCTGCCCATCCAATGGCTTAGACTTAGCAGTTGGAAGACAGAAAACCCTTGCCAAAGGGAAAACCAACTCTAGAGAAATCTTCAGAATATTTATAAAAAATTTCTTTAAAAGCTCCTGAGCAGAAATAGAGGGAGCCTTTAGAAAGTTCAGAAGTCTCAAATTCCACCTCCTATTGGCATTTTCCACCGATTCAAGTCTCCTATGTATATTGCCTGAATATTTTCCATAGACATAACTAGTAGCTTGAACTGCTTGGTTTTCTCCTCAAGATTATAGACTTTAACTTTAAGATCATGCACCTCCACCTTCTGGGAAGTTTGATCTATAATTAAAACAATGTTTTGTAACCGAGTAGACAGAGACTTTTCCAAAGAAAAGATGATTTCCTACAGTGTCTCAAAATTAAACATTTTGGGTCTTAGCAAAGTAAAATTGCTGGGCTGCAGACTTCAGGTTCTCCAGACTAGTAGAGTTTGCTTCTTAAGATCCAGTAAAGGTCAACTCCTCAACATACAGATGCACCAAAGTCTCTATGGCAGCACCAGCTCCTCTCACATCTGGGTTCCCTTCCCAGTTTCTGACAGCTGCAATAGAGGAGAAACATTGACACTCCTTCCTGGCATCTTCTTATCAGTGATGGCCACAGCGTACTTCCTAACTGGCTGCTCCAGAGGAAATCGGAGCTGTAAGCTCAAAAATATTTATTGCTCTGAGGTCACCTTCCACCTCCACTATACCAAGGAATATTTATTTATTTTATTTATTTATTTAACATTTCTTATATACTGCCTTTCATGATATCAAGGTGGTTTACATTGAACAAACTGAAATTACATTGAACAGGGCATTATAACTTGGAGATAACTATTTTACAGGGAACATGGGCAATGGAGGGTTAAGTGGCTTGTCCAAGACCACAAGGAGCACCCATGGGACTAGAAACCCCAGTCCTTCCAGCCCAAGGTTGCTGTCCTCTAGTGGGATTTGAACCCCCGACCTTCTGGCCTGAGATTACTTGCCCCAACCACTAGGCCACTCCTCCTTCCCTGCTAATGGGGCACACAACACTGTCCATCGGTCTGTGAGCCACAGCATCTCTTTGAGCTGCCATATGCTGTTTCGCTTTCTGCTTACGAATGGAATGAGGCACAAAAGCAAGGATACAAGTAAAAGAAGAGGGCATTTCAACAGGGCACTCTCAAAGTGCTGCGTGTGACATCTTGCTTTTCCCTTTGAGAGCACCCGATCTCAGATGACATTTTATTTTGACAATCCAGTCCATGCACACAGGTAGCAGACTTAACGCAGACCCCTATGCGCATGTGTTTGGCTCGCTCCCCTTGTTTAACGCTGATTTATTGCACACAGCTGGTTTGCATGCTGTTTGCTTACTGCATGGCTGTGCAAAAAGTTGTTCAACTCACGTTAGGAAACCCTTCACTAGAGCCTCAGCGCTGGGCTTTGGTGCAGAGTTTCTACATCAGCCTCAAAAACAGAGAGAAAGATTGGGATGAACTGTTCTCTGTGCTTCTTGGAAAATGTCATAAGTTCAAACAAGTTCCAGAGGAGCTTTCAGTAATCCTGTCCACTTGGTACCAGATACCTTTTTATTTCATGGATCATGCTTCTGCAATTAATACTGTTCTTCTCCATGGATTTAGGACTGGAAGCTTGCCACCAAAGAAGATTTCTCTGGGGAATTTAGTCACTTTATTTAGTCCTGGGATTTTACACTAACATAACTGATCCCTGCTTTAAAGTGGACCTCCTCACCCTATCTGCTTTCCTAGAGTGAGAAAAGAAATTCACTTTCCATGTCAGTTAAATTTCCAGCATCTTTTCAAGTCACTTAACTTCACCAATGGAATTGCAGACTCTGTCTTAGGGAGACTGTCCCCATTACAGGGTAAGACACTGTCTGGATTCAGTATAGGACAGGCCATAAAAGCAGTTGAACAATAAAATGAAAGTGTTGTTCATCATCCCTTCTCTGCCACTTCCAACTCCTGTCATTCCACCTTTCTGCTCCATATGCCTGGAACAACTACCTGAGTCAGTGTCGGGCTCCTTCTCTAACCCTATTCAAATCCAGGCTAAAAACGCAACTCTTTGAGGCTGCTTTTGGATCCCGATGCTCATCATTCTCTTGTTCTCTACTTATGTATATCTTACCACACTCTAGTCCCCAGTTTTGTATTCTTTTTCATATTGATTAGATTGTAAGCTCTGATGAGCAGGGACTGTGTCTTACATCTATAAGAACATAAGATATGCCATACTGGGTCAGACCAAGGTCCATCAAGTCCAGTATCCTGTTTCCGCAGTGGCCAATCTAGGTCACAAGTACCTAGCAGTTTCCCTAAAAGACACAGGTGCCACAATGCTTGTATTGGGACAAACAGTGGATATCCCGGGTCCCCTTTAATAATGGTTTATGGACCTTTCCTCCAGGAATGTGTCCAAACCTTTTTTAAACCCGGATACACTAACAGCTTTTACTACTTCCTCAGGTAATGAATTCCAGAGTTTGATTACACGTTGAGTGAAAAAATATTTTCTCTTATCAGTCTTAAATAAGTTACCCTGTAGCTTCATTGCATATCCCCTAGTCTTTCTATATTTTGATGGCGTAAGCAATCAATCAATCTACGTTTACCCGTTCCACTCCACTCATTAGTTTATGGACTTCTATCATATCTCCCCTCAGCCATCTCTTTTTCCAGGTTGAAGAGCCCTAACCTTTTTAGCCTCTCTTCATAGGGGTATCCTTCCATCCCCTTTACCATTTTGGTGGCTCTTCTCTGTACATTTTCTAATAACGCTGTATCCTTTTTAAGATACGGCACCAGAATTGCACATAATATTCAAGGTGCAGTCGCACCATGGAACGATACAGAGGCATTATAATATCCTTTGTTTTATTCTCCATTCCTTTACTTATGATATCTAGAATTCTATTTGCTCTCTTGGCCGCCGCTGCACAGTGACGATGACGCCTAAATCTTTTTCCTGGATGGTGGTTCCTAATATGGAACCTTGCATTGTGTAACCATAGTTTGGGTTATTCTTTCCTAGGTGCATAACTTTGCACTTGTCCACATTAAATTTAATCTGCCATTTGGATGTCCATCTTCCATTTTATCAAGGTCCTCTTGCAATTTTTCACAATTCTCATGGGTTTTAACAACTTTGAATAATTTTGTGTCATCAAAAATTTGATTACCTCACTTGTTGTTCCCATTTCCAGGTAATTTATAAATATGTTAAAAAGCAGCGGACCCAGCACAGATCCCTGGGGTACTCCACTATTCACCTTTCTCCATTGAGAAAATTGGCCATTTAGCACTACCCTCTGCTTGCTATCTTTTAACCAGTTCCTGATCCACAATAGTACACTGCCTCCTATCCCATGACTTTTTAATTTCTCCAAAAGTCTCTAATGAGGAACCTTGTCAAAGGCTTTCTGAAAAGTCAGATACACTATATGAACTGACTCACCTTTGTCTACCTGTTTATTCACACCTTCAAAAAAACCTAACAGATTAGTAAGACAAGACCTTTATTGGCTAAAGCCATTTTGGCTGTCTCCCATTAAGCCATGACTATGTTCAGTAATTTTGTGCTTTTTAATGGTTTCTACCATTTTTCCTGGTATGGACGTCAGGCTCACCGATATGTAGTTTCCTGGATCACCCCTGGAACCCTTTTTAAAAAATTGTTTTACATTGGCCATCCTCCAATCTTCAGGTATTACAGATGATTTTAATGATAGTTCACATATTACTAATAGTAGGTCTACAATCTCATATTTCAGTTCTTTCAACACCCTTGGATTATACCATCCGGTCCAGGTGATTTTCTGTTCTTCAGTTTATCAAATAGTTGCAATACATCTTCCCGGTGTATCCATATTTCTTTCATTTCTTCTGCGGCATCACTTTTAAATGCCATTTCAGTCATGGGTAACATCCCTACATCTTCCTCAGTAAAGACCGAAGCAAAGAATTCATTCAGTCTCTCTGTTATGGCCTTGTCCCCTCTTATTGCCCCTTTTACCCCTCTATCACCTAATGGTCCGACTGACTCTCTCACAGGTTTTTTGCTATAAATGTTCTTGAAAAAGACTTTATTACGCATTTTTGCTTCCACAGCAAGCTTCTTCTCAAATTCTCTCTTTGCCTGCCTTATCAATGCCTTGCATCTAACTTGCCAGTGCTTATGTTGTTTCCAGTTTTCATCATTTGGCTCCTTTTTCCATTTCCTGAAAGATGCTTTTTTTGGCAACGACAGCCTCTCAGACCTCACCTTTAAACCATGCTGGCAGTTTTTTGGACTTCCACTTTTCTTAAAGCGTGGAATACAGCTGGTCTGGGCTTCCAAGATAGTATTTTTAAGCAACACACATGCTTGATGTAAATCTTTAACCTTTGCAACTGCTCCTTTTAGTTTTTTCTTAACTATTTTCCTCATTTTATCACAGTCTCCCTTTTGAAAGTTAAAAGGTAGTACTGTGGATTTCCTTACTGTCCTTCTTTCATTTATTAAATCAAACGCAATCATGCTATGATCACTATTGCCAAGTGGCACCAACACCCGCTACCTTCGCACCAGGCAGGCATGTTACCAGGCGATCCTCATGTCCACCAGCCACCCAGCGATCTATATGCCTAATGATCGAATCACTAACTATGACGGCTATCCTAACTCTTTCTTCATGGGTACATGGCCCTGGAGAAACCTCCTCAGTGCAAAAGAGTTTTACATCACCTGGAGGACAGGTCCTATCTACAGGATCACTTCCTGCCACACCAAAGTGCTGCTTTCCTGTCACGTGACCTCTCTCCTCCATGGCAACAGGGATGTTGCCAGACTGGAGGCGGGTCTTCAGTATTGCATCCCTGTAGGTCTTGTCTATGTACCTCTCTGTCTTCCTTATGTCCTCCAAGTCCCGTACTCTATCCTCCAGAGATCGGACTCGTTCCCTGAGAGCAAAGAGCTCCTTGCACCTAGTACACATGTTCGACTCCTCACCAACTGGGAGAAAATCATACATGTGACACTCAATGCAAAAGACTGGAAAGCCCCCATCTCGCTGCTGGACTGCTGTCTGCATCTTAGTTTAGAGTTGTGTTTAAACAATTTAAATACCTACTTACTAAGGTTTGCTCGGCATACTTATAATAATAAAACTATATGTACAGCGCTGCATATATCCTGAAGTGCTATACAAATGATAATGATTAGTAGCAGTAGGTATAGTCTCTCCAGTTCAGTTCAGACATGTGGGTTTATTTATTTATTCATTCATTCAGATTTGTATACCACTTTTTCCTTCAATCAAAGTGGTGGGTTACATAGAATAGGATTACATTGAAGGGATGACATGATTTACAAAGAGACAAAGTATTACATTAATGCCTAGTTGTGCTATCTATACATTCAAACAAGGTTAATGGAGTTCATAATCTACTTGGCCATAAAATTCAATGAATAAGATGGTCTTAAGGGATTTTCGAAAATCCTTTAGGTCTTTTATGGCCCGCAATTCATCGGAAAGAGAGTTTGAGGTTCGGTGCTGATAGTGAAATAGCTCTGCTAGAGGTAGATTGTTTTGTTTTATTATATCCAGCTGGTGGATGTAATTTATTGATGCAGCTAGTTCGTCTAGGTCGGTCTTTTGTGTCTTCAGATATCAGGCAATAGAGAACATCTACCAAGCATTGATGTAAGATCTTAAATATATTTGTAATGGTTTTAAACTATGCTCGAGAAACTATTGGTAACCAGTGCAATTTCTGAAGTATAGGGGTAATTTGTTCATTCTTAGCGGTGCCAGTTATGATACGGACTGCAGTGTTCTGCACTAGTTGGAGTGGATGTGTAGCCTGCTTTGGTAGTCCTTGATACAATGAATTTCCATAGTCCAGTATTGGTGTGACGATTGCCTGGCATACAGTTCTGAAATGGTCCTGGTTGAGTAAAGGCTTGAGTCTTTTTTTTTTATTATTTATTTATCAATTTTACAATATAATCCAGATAATACAAATCTGAAATCTGAATCAGAATTAACAAAAAAGAAAAAGAACCCACTGTAGGGAACCATCGTAACCATCCTCTACAAACAAGAAAAACAAATAACCTGGCATAGACCACAATATACAAACTCACCATAAGATCCAAGAAAAAGAAATAAAACAGATAAGTGAACAACACTCAAGAAGAAAAAAAAGACATCAAAGGAGCAAAGAATATATTACATGGCAGCCGATATGGGAGCTTCCCGACCCCCACCCTCTTCCCTAGCATCAAGAAATTGTGGGAGCTGTCTGGGCTCAAAAAAAATATACTACCTGGATTGAAAATGAACCATACACTTACAAGGATATCTTAACTTAAACTGCACTCCCAAGGCTACCATTCAAGGAACGCCTTCCGCCTCTTCTGCGTGTCTCTAGCCAAATCAGGAAAAATCAGAATTTTTGAGCCCATAAACTGCGTAACAGACAATTTACGAAAATATAATTTAAGAACAGTGTTCCTATCTGACTCAAAGGCAAAATTAATAAAGTCGCCCTGCTGGTCACCACCTCCAAGGAGCTCTCTAAAAAAGCTGAAAGATCCAACTGGGGCTGATCGTAATCCGCACCAGGGGCCCGCTGCGACTCGGGCTCTATTGGAGATATCGAAACATATTGAGTTCTCACCACTGGAGGCAACGATTCAGTCGACATCAGCAAAACTTCAATAAAAAATTTGCGGACCAAGTCCATAGAAGCTATCAGAGGAGACCGAGGAAAGTTCAAAAATCTCAGATTGTTCTTACGAAGACAGTTGTCCAAAAATTCAATTCTCCTTGCCTGAACTGTCCGGTCTTTCTCATTAACAGCTCTAAGGTTCTCAAGTCCTTCCACCTTAGATTCCAGGTAAGAAAGTCTAGACAAGTGAGCCAAAACCTCCAAGTCCATTGAGGAACAACGAGCATTAATATCCACTAGTTGCTGAGAAAACGAATTCACAAAGGGGAGAAGGGTTTGCTGGATGGACGAGATAGATAGCTTGTGGGAGGCTAAGGTTACACGCGCCGGTTTTTCAACAACCCCAGGTAACCTGGACTGCTGAATCCCGAGTAGGCTAGGGGTCAGCTGATCCGATTCATTGCTGGCAATAGGGGAGGAAAAACACCCTCCTACTGCAGCTCCTCCACCCGCTGCCGTCGGCTCTCTCTTCGCGGAGGAAACCCCCGCAGACGCCGATATCCCCAGACCCGGAGAATCTCCGCAAACCTGCCCCTCCGTGAGAGGTAGTCCAGGCTGAACTGGGGGCGCTTGAACGGGGCTTAAAATCAGCCCTTCAGAGCTCAGATTCATTGCAGCACCCACAGGATCCGCTGAAGCCATGGACGTCGAGGGAAGGCAAAAACCAGCTATCGACGACTGCACCAAACCTCCAAACGGGGTCGAAGCCTCAGGGGGTTTTTGGGTACGTTGTTTTCTTTTCCTCCCCATCGAAAGGAAAGTGCAGGAGCTAGTTCAGAGCACTCCGACTCGGCGTCTTACTCCTCCGCCATCTTGGATAAGGCTTGAGTCTCCTGATGAATTTTAAACGTTGGTATGCTTTTACAGCAATTTTGCTTATGTGTGTTAGAAGGTTTAAATTTCTATCTAGGGTGATGCCTAAGTACTTCACCTCATCTTTTATTGAAATAGTGTGATTCAAGATGTTAAGGGTTTGAGGAGAGCAGAGCAGATGGTTCGGAAGAATGTATCCTTGAAGGATACTACCAAAAGCAGAGAGATTCCAAAAAAAGAGTAAAGTAGCCCAAATACCCTAGAGTATGGAGCAGACAGAGCTTAAAGATCCCAAATTACCCATGTCTACCAATAGCCAATAGAGTGGAGGAGTAGCCTAGTGGTTAGAACACTGGCTTGGTAACCAAGCAACCAGGGTTCGATTCCCACTAGCACTCCTTGTGGCCTTGGGCAAGTCACTTAATCCCCCATTGCCTCGGAAGAAAGGCCTGGCAATCTACTTCCGGTGACACATTGCCAAGAAATCCCAGGAGCTTCTGGGTCGCCAGGAGTCAGGACTGACTCGAAGGCACACATTGCATTACCAATAGCCAAATTAATATGAATAAAATGCAGTCTCTAAAATGCTTGTATGCAAATGCTAGAAGTCTAAAAAAATAAGATGGGAGAGTTAGAATATATAGCACTAAATGAGAGGTTAGATGTGATTGGAATATCAGAGACATGGTGGAAGGAGGACAACCAGTGGGACACTGTGATACCTGGGTACAAACTATATCGTAATGATAGAGCTGATCAAATTGGTGGAGGGGTTGCGCTCTATGTTAGAGAGGGCATTGAGTCAGAAAGGATTAAGGTTTTGCAGGAAACAAAATTTGCTGTAGAATCTCTATGGATTGAAATTCCATGTAAAAAGGGGAAGGCGATGGCGGTGGGGGTGTACTATCGACCGCTTGGCCAGAATGAACAAATGGATGATGAAATGCTCAAAGAAATCAAGGAAGCTAACGTTACAGTGCAGCAATAATAATGGGTGATTTCAATTACCCCGGTATGGACTGGGTCAGTGTCACGGCAGTACATGCTAGGGAGATAAAGTTCCTATATGACATAAATGACTGCTTCTTGGAGCAGCTGGTCCATGAACCGACGAGAGGGGAAGCCATATTAGACCTAGTCCTTAGTGGAACACCAGATCTAATGCAAGAGATAAGCGTGTTGGGGCCACTTGGCAATAGTGATCATAGCATGATCGCCTTTGATTTAATTAGTGGAGGAGGGATAGTAAGGAAATCCACAGTACTAACTTTTAACTTTCAAAAGGGAGACTATGATAAAATGCGGAAAATAGTTAAGAAAAAACTAAAAGGAGCAGTTGCAAAGGTTAAAGACTTACATCAAGCTCGGGTGCTGTTGAAAAATACTTTCTTGGAAGCCCAGACCAGCTGTATTCCACGCTTTAAGAAAAGTGGAAGGAAGTCCAAAAAACTGCCAGCATGGTTTAAAGGTGAGGTCAGAGAGGCTGTTGCCAAGAAAGCATCTTTCAGGAAATGGAAAAAAGTGCCAAACGATGAAACCTGGAAACAGCACAAGCACTGGCAGGTCAAATGCAAGGCATTGATAAAGAAGACAAAGAGAGAATTTGAGAAGAAGCTTGCTGCGGAAGTAAAAACGTGAAATAAAGATTTTTTCAAGTACATTTGTAGCAAAAAACCTGTGAGAGAGTCAGTTGCACCATTAGATGACAGAGGAGTTAAAGGGGCACTAAGAGGCGACAAGGCGATAGCGGAGAGACTGAATGAATTCTTTGCTTCAGTCTTTACTGAGGAAGATGTAGGGATGTTACCCATGACTGAAGCGGTATTTAAAGGTGCGGAAGAATTGAAGGAAATATCGATACATCGGGAGGATGTATTACAACTATTAGATAAACAAAAGTGTAGCAAATCACCTGGGCCGGATGGTATACATCCAAGGGTGCTGAAAGAACTGAAATATGAGATTGCAGACCTGCTATTAGTAATCTGTGAACTATCATTAAAATCATTTCTAATACCTGAAGATTGGCGGATCGCCAATGTAACACCAATTTTTAAAAAGGGTTAGAGGGGTGATCCGGGAAACTACAGACCGGTGAGCCTCACATCAGTACCGGGAAAAATGGTAGAAATCATCATTAAAAAATAAAATTACTCAACATGTAGATAGTCATGGCCTAACGGGAGACAGCCAACATGGCTTTAGACAAGGAAGATCTTGTCTTACTAATCTGTTATGTTTTTTTGAAAGTGTGAACAAACAGGTGGACAAAAGTGAGTCGGTTGATATAGTGTATCTGGACTTTCAGAAAGCCTTTGACAAGGTCCCTCATCAGAGACTTTTGGCAAAACTAAAGAGTCATGGGATAGGAGGCAGTGTACTACTGTGGATCGAGAACTGGTTAAAAGATAGAAAGCAGAGGGTTGGGCTAAATGGCCAATTTTCCCAATGGAGAAAGGTGAATAGTGGTGTACCCCAGGGATCTGTGCTGGATCTGCTGCTTTTTGACATATTCATAAATGACCTGGAAAGTGGAATAACGAGTGAGGTTATCAAATTTTCAGATGACACAAAACTATTTAAAGTTGTTAAAACCCAAGAGGATTGTGGAAAATTGCAAGAGGATCTTGATAAATTGGAAGAGTGGGCATCAAAATGGCAGATGAAATTTAATGTGGACAAGTGCAAAGTTATGCACCTAGGGAAGAACAACCCAAACTATGGTTACACGATGCAAGGTTCCACATTAGGAACCATCACCCAGGAAAAAGATTTAGGCGTCATTGTGGATAACATGTTAAAACCCTCGGCCCAGTGTGCAGTGGCAGCCAAGAGAGCAAACAGAATGCTAGGTATCATAAGGAAAGGAATGGAAAATAAAACAAAAGATATTATAATGCCTCTATACCATTCCATGGTGAGACCGCACCTTGAATATTGTGTGCAATTCTGGTCGCCGTATCTTAAAAAGGATATAGCGTTATTAGAAAAGGTTCAGAGAAGAGCCACCAAAATGGTAAAGGGGATGGAAGGCTACTCCTATGAAGAAAGGCTAAAAAGGTTAGGGCTCTTTAACCTGGAAAAGAGACGGCTGAGGGGAGATATGATAGAAGTCTATAAATTAATGAATGGAGTGGAACGGGTAAATGTAGATCGACTGTTTACGTTATCAAAATATAGGAAGACTAGGGGACATGCAATGAAGCTACAGGGTAAACTATTTAAGACTAATAAAAGAAAATATTTTTTCACTCAATGTGTAATCAAACTCTGGAATTTGTTACCGGAGGATGTAGTAAAGGCTGTTAGTGTAGCTTGGTTTAAAAAAGGCTTGGACAAGTTCCTGGAGGAAAGGTCCATAAACCATTATTAAGAAGGGACCCAGGATATCAATGCTTGACCTAGTACAAGCATTGCAGAACCTGTGTCTTTTGGGGAAACTGCTAGGTACGTATGACCTAGATTGGCCACTGTTGGAAACAGGATACTGGGCTTGATGGACCTTGGTCTGACCCAGTATGGCATATCTTATGTTCTTAGGTGGTTTAAAGTTAGGATTTCTGGATATAAACATTGCATCTGTTTTATCTAGGTTGATTTTCAGGTTGTTATTTATAAGCCAATTATTCAAGTCTTTGAGGCAATGGATCATGGAATTAAAGTCTGGTTTGAGTGTGTCGATTGAAGTATAAAGCATAATGTCATCAGCATAAATATGATATTGTAACATATGGCTTTTAATAATGTCACAAATCGGTTTTAAGTATATATTAAATAAAACAGATGACAGAGCTGATCCTTGTGGAATTCCTTGTGGAATGGGGAACTGTGAGTAATTTCCATGGTCTCCTTTGACTTGCTGCGTTCTGTTTGTTAGATATGAAGTAAACCATTTTATTGGATTGTTGCCTAGACCAATCTCCTGTAATCGGTTTAGCAGTACGGAGTGGGAGACTGTATCAAATGCTGCTGAGATATCTATGAATACAAGTAAAAAAACATTTATATTGTCCAGACCCTTCAGTAGGTTATCAAATAGGACTGCGAGTAGGGATTCAACATTGTGCATTGGCTTAAATCCATTCTGCTGTGGGTCTAATGGAGCATGCAGATCAATGTGATCCTGTAATTGCCTCTGTACCACTTTTTCAATAACTTTTGATAAGAATGGAAGACTTGAAATGCGTCGATAAGATTTTGGGTCCATAGGACAGAGCCTTGCACCTTTGAAGCTGGGTCGTATCACGGCTCGTTTGAGCGACTGAGGTATATATGCTTGTATCAGTGACTCTTTTACAATTTTGTGGATGTATGTTGATAATTCTTTAGAGTTTTTGATCCATTCAACTGGACAAGGATCTGATGGAGATGTGGTTGTATTTAAGGCATTCTATTTGCTTTACTGTTGGTATAGTGAAGTTTTTCCATGTTTGTCTTGTTAGTACCTTTTAGATTGGATGTAACCATGGTACTTGTCTGAGCTTGAATGGTGTTCTTATTTATTAGATAGTGTGCATATTCTTGGGGGTCAATTTGATGATTGTCATGACCAGACTGATCATTAGTGTGTTTTTTCACAATGATAAAAAGCTCCCTTGGCTTGTTTGCCGCCTTCATGATGAGGTTAGTATGGAATTGCTGTTTATGTTCATTGATGAGATTGTTGTAATTTTGCTGTTCAGTTCTGTAATGTATCAGGAGATTTGTTATGTCTCCATTTTCTTTCTATTCACCTGAGGGTACGCTTTGCTTTCCTGATTGTGTTAGAGTACCATGGGGCACAGGTTCGTCTGTGGGTAGATTAGTTTTCCTTTCTTGGAACTGAAGCGGCTTTAGATATGCAGTGGATCCATTTGTGTATTATATCATCTACGTTATTGCATTCTTGTTGAATTTGTGGCATTATTTCCTTCAGGAAGTCTTCTTTATTATAGGATTTGAATCTTCTTTTTATATTTTTCTCCTCATAGTGTTCGGACATGTTTTGGAGTTGCAATGTGAATGTAAGGACACAATGATCTATCCAAGGAACTTGGGTAGGTATTGGATTAGTGAATTGATTTAGTTTGATCAATTGAGTCGGAGTGAAGATGAGGTCTGGTATAGTTCCATGTTGATGTGTAGGTGTATTGATTGTCTGCTTGTATTCAAGTGCTTCCAAGGCTTTAAGGAATGCTCTTGTATGCTTTGGTGGCGCATAGGTTAAGTTAAAGTCTCCCAGGACAATGAGAGGCTTGTGTTGATTATTGGTTTATGTTTTCTCATGGTCAGTGGAAGGAATGGAGGCATCCTAAGGTGGGCTCTCCATCCTGCCATTCCCCTTGGCCCCCACCCCAACTACTGCTGTCCCTCTCTGGGGCCTGCAGTAGTGACAATGACTTCAAAACTGCAACACAGTGCTTACCTACACATTCCAGCACTGCGTCGCAGTTTCTTTTGCCTACCATCTGCCATTTTAACTCCCTTCTGATGCCTGTCTCATAAGATGTTGAGATACCTTATAAGGTTTCAACTAGGCTTGAGCACCACATTTCCCAGGGGACTAGACTGGCCTCCACATCTGGATCCTCACTTAGCCAAGGGTACTGATTCTGCCTGCATGCCAACTGCCATGCTTCTTGGTGCTAAAACCCCACCTCCAAGACTTTCTACTCTGGGGTTGGAAGTTTTTAGCCAGCACATCAGGGGACATAAGCAACTCTTGCTGTATGCCTTGGGCTAATCAAGAAAACCCCTTGTTTCGCAATAAATTATAATCAAACTCAGCCAAGATCACTAAACTATCCCTTAAAAATACATTTAAAGTTATATTTTTGTCGGAATACGCCGGAGGAGGTAAGAATTGCAATCTAACCACACCAAGCGGCTTATTCCATTTTAATCATTTTCCTTATAGATCATTCAAAAACACTTAGCTTATAACATCCCACAACCGAACTGAGCAGGCACAACTGAATTGAGCATCAATAAAGCACGACGTGCACATTTCGGGAATTTCTCCCTGTGTCAAGTGCTGTTTCCATCCACTAGTATAGGCCGCCATAAGATACCAGAATACACCCATCAGCAGTTTTCAAAGGGCATACTGCTTTACATTGGCTAAACAATCTGTCACTCACATGGGAACATCAATCAGACGATGGGAGAACCCCACACCAACAGGGGGAATCCACTACGTCATGGATGACCTCAAAATAAGCTGGTCCATTCAATTTCTCTGTTCAGCCCCAAAGGGTGGACCGTATTCAATCTAAAGATCAAGCTTTGTTCATGCCTCTGTAATATAGCATTACGATCACCCCCCTAGGATTTGGGGGAACATGATCGAGCACTGTCCATTTCAAATCACAAAATTTATGATTGAATGCCAAATAATGTTCAAGAATTGGAGCAGAAACCACCTGCTGATTAATCCGTGATGTATGTTCACTCAATCGAGTTTTTATTGCTCGTGAAGTTTTGCCGATGTATAAAAGTGGGCAAGGACATTGCAAGGCATAAACAACAAAGGAGGAATCACAGCTGGTCTCCCATCTTCATTCAATGGCCCTCCCCATTTCAGGGTGCAACCAAGTTTTACCCGTCAAGGATGTGGCACAGTATATACAAGACTCACAAGTCTCAGTCCAAAAGGTTTCATGTTACAGGTTCTTAACTATTTTTTTTTTGGGGGGGGGGGGCAGTTTCCATCTGAAGAATTCCTATTCTTTGGTTCTATAACCAGATCTTCAATCTGAGTTTCAGACATTATTTATTTGATACATAGTGCTCGAGCAAGATGTCAGGCTCTGGCTGATATCCTTCCAGCAATCCTGCACCGTAGTTTTGCACTCCACATGAGAGTTCGTGGTCATAGTAAACTTCCCTTGCAAACACCTTCTGTTTTTGTCAGGCTTAGGGGAGTTTGGTGTGTCAGTATCCTACAAGACTTAAAATTAAATATGCAGGCATTCCACGCCAAGATGACCCTCTTCCTAATAGTCATAACATCTGAGAAAGTCGGGGAGTTCATGTAGCTGCTGAGTTTCTTCATGTCATGAAATGGTTCCTCCAATTTGGTGATCAAGTCCCTTTCAGGACCTTGTGGGAATGCTTTCTTCCCTGTCTCATAGAGTTCATCCCTTCTGGGTTATCTCTCAAGAATATACAGCTTGAGCTATCACAGCTCTGAACGCTGCCTGGTGTTCGACATTTATTTTGGTGAAGTACAAACAGATAACGTTCATTCCCTCACACTTCAGTGGCTTTGGTTTGTTGCTGCCCCTTTTATATTGGATCATCTTCCTGGACTTTCTAGCGATGCCTCAGAGGACGGCAATGTGACTGACCTAATGCCAGAGCCATCCAGATGGATTTTTTCTAGAGATGCCTGCCAGGAGAAGCAAGTAGCAAGTAGACAGCAAGTGGAAAGAAAGGAACAGGCACTATATAAGAAGGTTCTCTCCACTGCACATGTATGTATTGGTAGATAGAGAAGCCTGGGATTTGGAGCAGAAGTTCTCCCCTTCTGGGTTTCTTTGCATAAATTCTTCTCTTCTGTGAGGGTAGGCAGTTTAGGATAGGTCCAGTCTCAAGTCTGGGTGGGAAGTGCAGGGGATGCTGTTAGCAGTTCTTGCAGAGGGGGTTAGCAAGCGCCCCATTAGCGAGATTCTCAAAATTGTTTCTATCTGGGAGTGATCATTCCTAGTTGGTATAGTAAACACCTCTGAGCATCCCAGTTCTCAGAGAACTAGAAAGCCTTAAGTGGCGCTTCTTTGGAGGGCATCACTGTAGGGTTTCACATTGAGAAAGTGGCCTTAAGGATTGTGCATCAATCCTCAGGCTCCAAGTGTCTCGTGAGGTTGGGTAGTGGCCCTTCCCAGTTTTATGTACACAGAGGTCTCAAGCCAAGCTATTTTGTTTCCCAGGCACTTCTTGCACCGGTTTGTTGAAGATCTTGTTAGGGCCTTCCTACCACAGCTGTACTCTAAATTAAGCTTTTGTCTGCTAGTATTCTAAGAGTTGAATCTCTGGTAGATTGTTGTCTCTTTTGGAAACCCAGAGGGAACAATTGCTACAGAATCCCTTCTACGCTAGATCAGATGTCAGTTCATCTGCCTTCTTTCTACTTTTACAGGGCTAGCACCTTATTGATCAGAGATTCCATCCTCTACATGATTCCGGAATAGCGATGCAATTGTGGTCACCACTAATCTGAACACACTATGGTCATGGGAGTTCTCCAGGACAGTGGCAGTTTGAAACAGGAGTGTTTACAGTGAAAGGTCCTACCCAGGGTAAAGGGTTGATTTGTTAAATCCTACTCATTCTGTAGTTCAGGAAAATTTTTGACTTACTTGCTAGTGTTCTTTCCTTAACTCTGCCAGACCAGTCCCCCCTACTTGTTATTGGTGGCAACTTTGTTGTCTTTCTTCTCTACTGCTATAGATAATATTTTTAGAATTGCATGGTCATCAGGTCCTGCGGGTTTTTCTCTGACGCATTTCTGGAAATTTGAGTTCCCCATCTCTCTCACTAAGTGTAGGCTGATACTGAGGATTTGTCTCCTGTTTTGTTACAATGAATACTGAAGAACATGTGGCTGTATAGTGCCCTATAAAGGGCATATATCACAAGCCTTTGCTCTCTGTCTCCATCTACTGGCTTACAGGCATAAACTTCTCATTCTGTACTTATCTGGAAGACTCAAGTAAAGAAAATTATTTATTTATTTTATTTATTTAAAAGGAGTTATATACCGCTTTATCCTGAAATCAAAGCGGTTTACACATCAAACAAATCACGAGGCAGTGTGCGTGGGAGTGGACATGCAGTGATTGAATCAACAGTATATGTGTGTATTGTCATGAAGTGGGTATCAATAAAGATGCAAACCTGAAAGGAAACCCTGTTTCTCAGAGAAATCTAGATGTGCAGTTACCTCAAGGCACAGCTAGAGGGGGCAGGAGTGATTATACAGGAGCTAATGAGCCTAAGAGAGCTAATGACTTGCACCTAGGAATGAGCCCGGGAGTTTCAAAGGAAAGATTCCTTTATAAGCAGAAGCTGAATGCTAGCAAAGAGGGAACACCTCTATTGAGGACAACACCTCTATTGAGAGGAACAGCTCCAGAGGAAGGACAGAACTGGAACCGGATCCAGAAAGGAGGAACATCTCTACTGAGAGGAACACCTCAAAGGAGAGGACGGAGAGAAGGAATAGCTCTGAGGGAAGGAGCAGCTCTAAGAGAAGGAGAAGGACTTGGAGAAAGAATCCTACCTGAGCAAGCCCAAAGGAACAGAGTTCACAAAGGTGGAGTTCAGAAGGGCCAGGCTAAGCGAGCAGCTGTTCAGAGGGAGTCTGCTGGAGAAAGCACTAAGGCTAGAGAGTGTGCCACTCCCTGTTCCCACAACATTCCTGATTCAAAAGCAGAGAGACGTATCCAGAAATCCAGAGAGATAGGTTTGGAGGAAAGCCTGCAGTCTCTGAGTAATACTAGTCAAGTTTTACCAGGCACCAAAGGAAAAGCAGTTTATGACAAAGCTAAGTTCTTACCGAAGCATAAAGTTGAATCCACACCAGGTTTTACCAAGCTGCAAGAAAGCACAGCCCTGCCTAGAGCTTATCGGCAGAGAACCTGTTGCAGGAGAAACGTTTCTGGGAGAGAAAGCTCCACGGATTCAAACCATAGAGGCTCCAGGTATGAAAGCTTTATTCATGATACTGAATGCTTAACTTCTAGAGGCACTGCTAAAACAAATACTCAGTTTGCAAGGAAGAAGAAACCAGGGTGGTTTCAGAAAATTCCCAGAGAACTTAAAACACAGTCTTATTGGAGGCAAGAGACTAGGGACACTTCACGTAGACCTGTAGCAGACAGGGATAGTGACTACTCTGATGATGAATGTAGTGGAGCAGAATCCATGGAAATTGAATATATAAATGCTGTTCCCATTCCTCCACCAGAAGAAATGGATTGTGGTTTGTGCATGGCCACGAGCCTAGAATCTGTAGCCACTGTATAACTGAGAAGTTTGTTTAATTCTTATTGTGTTGGAATGAAGTGAATTCCTCTGATTAACCCTTGCACTAATTGTGGAGTTTAACAATTAGTCAGCTTGTTAATACTGGTACCTTTTGAAACAAAGGACATTCTTTTGATTTCTCAATGTCTTATTTGAACTCTTGCACAGACGGGGAATAAAGCCTTGTTTTCCCTACACTTGGTTTGATTATTGAGCTCTCATAGGAAGCTGGAAATAAGTAAGACTATTTCGCCATTCGTGGACCTTACATTTCATCACGCTCCCTAAATAATTTCTATCGTGGAGCATGCCCATACTTCGAATTGTCACCAGGGGATGCCCTCACGACAGTATAAATGATTTCAAGGTGAGCTAGATACACTGTGAGCTATGTACAAGGAACTATATACAAGTTGCATGGGGGGAGGCTGAGGGAGTCAGGAAGAGAGGTGAGCACATTGAGTGGCTGGTGGTCAGGTCACATGATGTCCTTATAGTGTTCTATGAAGAGCGTTGTTTTGAGCATCTTCCTGAAGTCCTTGAGGTCTACAGTTGATCTCAGGGGAGTGAGTTCCAGAGCACGGGCGCAGCCAGGGATAGTGCTCTTCTTGAAGTATCTTGTCTTGTTTTAGCGAATGCTCTGGGTGTATTGATGGTGTATGAGGTGCCTCTCCTCCTGGTCTGGTGCTTGGGTCAGATCTGATGAGGGGTTGCAGACTATTCGCTGAGAGGTTCTGTTTGATTTTGAATATGATTAGTAGAGCCTTATAACAGATGCGAGAGCTGATTGGGAGCCAGTGGAGCTGGTTGAGAATGGGGGTGATGTGATGTGATCGTGCTTTGATGAACCAGTTATTATGCGGGCGGCAGTGTTCTGTGCCATCTGTAATGGCTGGATTGCTTGTTTTAAGAGCCCAAAGTAAATGGGGTTGCAGTAGTCTAAGATGGGAGTGATTAGAGCTTGACAGACGGTGCGGAAGTGTGAGAGGATAGGCTTGAGGCGTCTTATGGTTCTCATTTTGAGGTATGCGTTCCTGGTGGTTCTAGCGATGTGTGACTGTAGGTTTAGGTTTTTGTCGAGAGTCACACCGAGATACTTTACTTCAGGCTTTATTGGTATTGTAATGTCGTTCAGCTTGATGGCAGGAGGGAGAGTGAAGGCGGAGTTTCTGGTGATGAGTAGCACTTCTGTCTTGTAGTTTATGGTCAAGTTGTTTTCCAGAAGCCAGCTTGTCATTTGTTGAAGACAGTTGGCTATGCTGGAGTAGTCTGGGCTGTCAAGGCTGATAGGGGTGTATATCATAATGTCATCTGCGTAGATGGTGTATTGTATCTTGTGGTTCTTGATGATGGAGCAGATAGGTTGTATGTACAGGTTGAATAACAAGGCTGAGAGGGAGGAGCCTTGCGGAACACCCTGGGTGGCTCTCAGTGGTTGGGAGGTGGCTAAGCAGCATTTGACTTGGAGGTGTCTGTCTGTGAGGTATGATGTGAGCCAATTCAAGGTGGTGCCGTGTAGGCCAATTTCCTGTAGTCTTGATTGAAGAGTTCTGTGGTAAAAGCTGAGGAGATGTCTATAAAAATCATGATGATTTTGTCGATATACCTATTCGACAGTCTGATCCAGGTTATCAGTAGGGTTTTGACACTGGTTTGGGCGGAAGCCATGTTGATTAGGGTCCAGAGGGGCAAGGCTGTCGATGTGATCTTGGAGTTGATGTTGAACCACCTTTTCGATAACCTTAGACAGGAGAGGGAGGCTTGAGATGGGTCTGTAGGTGGCTGGATTGGTTTTGCTTAGTGGGGATATTTTTGGGATTGGGCCTATTGTTGCTAGCTTTATTGTGATAGGCATGATTCCTAGGGTAAGGGAGTTGTGCACCATGTTGCAGATGAATTGGATGAGATCCTCTTTTACTGCTTTGATCCAGACCAGAGGGCATGGATCTGTGGGGGCAGTGCTGGCGTTGAGTGGTGCGATGATGTGTGAGATCTGATCAGTCGACGGGATGCTGAACTTTTCCCAGCTTTGGTTGGGTGGTGTTGGCTTGTAGGTATTGCTCACGGTCATCCGGGGGGAGGCAGCGAATTTGGCCTGTAGGTAGTCTGCGAAGGTCTGTGGATCTATTTGATCAGATTTCTCAGGATTAGGTTCATTGGTGAGGGTTTTTACTATTTCAAATAGTTCTCTAGGTTTATTGGAGGATTTGAGAATCAGGTTGGTGTAGTATTCTCTCTTCTTTTGATTGATGAGGTTGTTGTATTCCCTTTGCTTTGACTGGTATAAGTCCTGTGTGGTGGGTGATTTGGTGCGTCTCCAGGGTAGTTCTAGTTGTCTTAGGGCTCTCTTTGTGTTTTGGATTGAAGTCCCCAAGCACCAGCAGAGGTTTGTGGAGGTTGTTGACTGCACAAACCGATTCCAGTATTGATGATAGTTTGTCTGGGGGAGCGTGTGGAGTTCTATAGGTGAGGCACAGGGCTAGCTGCCTGTTGTCTACGACGATTGTATTGCATTGACTTGTATTTGTGGTGGCTCGGCACTTGAGCTTTAGGTTGTTCCTTGCGATGATCAGGACTCCTCCTCCTTTCCTGTGTGTGCATGGGCAGGTGAAAGCAGCGTGAGTAGGGGAGAACTAACTGGTTGAGGAGCACATTGTCGGTGGGGGTGACCATGTTTCGGTGATGCAGAGAATGTCTGGTTGCTGAGCTTCTATGTGGTCTGCTAGGGTATTGATCTTGTTTCTTATCGACTTGGCATTAATGAGTTCATTGGAGATGGGCAGAGGCTCGTTGGTTGTTCCTCGTGCGTTGTGTGGGTGGGTGTTAGGTTTAGCTTTTGTGCGCCCACTCTGTTTGGGATTCTTGTGTGAGAGTTGCGTGGTGTCGTGGAAGGTAGGATAGAGTTTGTGTGGCAGTGGAGGAGACCACAGGGTGTTGGTGGGGATATAGTGGGAAGGTGTGTGGTGGGGGAGGAGTTGAGTGAGGAGGAGGACGACTATGGGCAGGTAAAGGGCTACAGCCATGATAGTGTTACCTTGTGTGGTCTTTTTGGTTGCTGTCCTTCGGTTGCTTGTATATTCCTGCTTCTGCATTTTTTCCCTATAGCAGACTTGCCAAACTGTCTCAAAGCTCCTTTAGTATTCTGAAACGTATCTCATCTAGCCCCCCAGTTTTGTTCACCTTCAGTTTTGCAAGTCCTTCATTAATACTCTTAGCCTGTGAAAGGGACAGTATATATTCCTTTCCCATATGCACCTTTGCTAGCTATCTGTGGTTCTCTATAGTATTCTTTATGAACACCAAACAGAAGTATTTGTCTAGCATTTCTGTTTTTCTTCATCATCCTCCAGATATTGCTCATTGATACTTTTCAGTCTAACAATTCCAGCTCTGGTCTTCCTCTTTTCTCTAATACTGTACATCTGAAAAATAAGTCTTATCACTTGAGAGGCTGGCTGATGTGAAGAGCTTGATTGGGTGGTGGAAAGAAGTAGTGAAGCTGCAATGAGGCTAAAAAGATTAAGAAGATTTAGAGGAGAGAGATGTAATTTTAGAAGTTCTATTTGTGAGCTGGATATCTGAAAATGGGAACATAGATATGCAAATCATGTAAACGTCCCTGGAAACATTTTAGAGAGCTGGGTATATAGGCATCCCTGTTGCAAGAACATCCATGGTGAAGGCATGCCCTGGGCGGAGCAAAGGAGATGCATATCATGGTGTGATTTCATAACGGCGGCAGCACATTTGGCCTGATTGTTGAGGCATCTATGAATACAGCTGCTCTTGGCCATGAAGAAGGTGCAAATAAAGTGCTTGTTTCATGACTACTGTACAATGCTTCTGAGGGAACAAAATGTGCTTACATCACCATGGTTAATATTTCCTGGCCGAAGAAACCCACACATAAATACATACGCCACAGATATTACAGGCCTGCCATGCACATTTAAATATCTGAAATGGCAGGGCAGGACATGCTAATCTCATAACATAGATGCAATGGTGTGCTGAGGGGGCTAAGAATGGCTCTGCATGGATACCCCCCTTGTGAACTGCCCAGGTCAGTTTGCCCAAGTACTTGGGAATAACTCTTGACCAAAGATTAAACCTACAGTCACAGATTAAGAATACCATTAGATCTGTATATTACAAAATAAAATCCTTGCAAAACCTATGCCCACTGTTTAAACCAGATAACTTCAGGACAGTATCTCAAGCCATAACAACTCTGCAGTTGGCTACTGCAACATAAATGATCAAGGACTACCTAAATACCCACTGGAAATGGCACAAAATACCATGGCATTTGTGAAATGGCCTACACCCATGCACGTACTTGGCCTTGCTAGCTAGCTACATGGGGCCCGGATTCAGAACCAGTTACTGGGATATTCATTTTCTGGAGTGGAAACAGAGTGATTTCAGATGGCGCTTAGATGTGCCTCCATTCACTGCTGCCACTCCCCTGGATTTTTGGACATTCTGCTCTGGACGTTCCATGTTCTTCCTAGGTGTTCCTTCTAAAGTGCCAGTTAATGTGAAAAGGAAGAAAAAAATTAGTCTAAACAAAAAAAAGTAAAAATTCTAGAACTGCACGGCCACAGCCCTTTTCCTGTGGCACTCAAAGTGAGCTCTTAAGGTACTATGCAATTGTAAACTTATATTCATTTTCAGTTGGCAGTTAAACAATTGTTAAAATCTATTTAATTATGTTTTTAATGTTGTTTAAAGCTTGTGAAAGTCCCTCCTATCACTAGGAGTCTAACTAAATGGATAGCATTACATTTCAAAGCTTTCTCGAAGTCTTTGCAAATGCAGACTTCACAATGCCATATATTAAGCACTGAAACTGAAACATTAAAAAATACATTAAGACCCAAAGTAAAGGAAATCTAGGAGACCACAAGCAGATGTAAGAGTCCTGAAATAATGAAGGTGATGTTTAAGAATCTAGCTATAACGGATACTTTAAGATCCAATGTTACAGAAGACACAAACAGATCTCCCTTGTTTACTGAATAAGGCTACATTCTCAGTATAATGGTTCCCTCTGGTGATTGTCAGCAGAATGACAAAATGTTGATCTTTCAGCTGGAATTTCTCAGGAAACCACCCCAAGAAAAAGCAGCCCTATCAAACTCAAAGCCTAAACTCAACTGTGAAGGGCAAACCCTTGCAAAAATGTTCCCCCAAATAACAGAAACAATGGCTAACAGTACCGTAATTAAACACAAAAGGTGCATGTTCAGCAATATTATGCACTGCCAAATCATTCTAATGACAGAACATTCTAACTGTTTTGTTACTTACATTGGTCCTCCCAGAAGGTAGTTGTCTTGATGTAAACCACACTGTAAATATACTAGTTTCCTCCCCGCTGCTTTTCTTTAGGGTGGGAAATGGTGGGGTCCTGTTCTCGACCTCCGCCTAGGCTGATGCCCGACATCACATCTACATTCCAGAACACTCCCGCCATCCAATCAGCTCTTTCATGTTCTACTTCCCCAACACCCAGTAGTTAGGTAGGAAAGGGTAATGGAAGATGCCCATGTGCCATATAAATTAGTTTTTTGTTTGACCATCTCTTTGGAGAGATGGTCAAACAAGATGTTACTTAGTACAACACACCTATCTAAGTAAAAGAAATAGCTACTCCCTAAGGTTGCAACCTCACTTCAGCTAAATCATAAGAACATAAAATATGCTATATTGGGTCAGACCAAATGTTCATCAAGCCCGCTATCCTGTTTCCAACAGTGGCCAATCCAGGTGACAAGTACCCGGCAGGTTCCCAGAAAGGTACAAAGATACCACAATGCTTGTCCCGGGGTAAGCAATAGATTTTCCCAGCCCACTTTAATAATGTTTTATGGACTTTACCGCCAGAAACTTGTCCAAAAGTATTTTAAAGCCAGTTACACTAACAGCTTTTACTACATCCTCCGGCAACAAATTGCAGAGTCTGATTATACACTGAGTGAAAAAATATTTTCTCCGATTAGTTTTAAATGTGCTACACTGTAGCTTCATTGCCTGCTCCCTAGACTTTTTACTTTTTGAAGGAGTAAACAATCAATCTACATTTAACCATTCCACTCCACTCATTATTCGATAAACCTCTATCATATCTCTCCTCAGTCACCTCTTTTCCAAACTGAAGAGCCTTAACCTCTTAAGCAAAGCTTTCCTCGTAGCCTTCCATCCTCATTACCAGTCTTGGTTTTGCGCCACTGAATACGTTTTGCAAGTTTAATTTTTATACGGAAATCAGTGGGAAAATTAGATCATCAAGTGTAGGGCAGTAGCCTGATGGTTAGAGCGGCAGGCAGCAAACCAGGGAAGCCAAGGGTCAAATCCCACTTGCATTCCTTGTGATCTTGAACATGTCACTTAATCTTTCATTATCTCAGGTATACATTTAAATTGTAAGCCCACTAGAGACAGGGTAATACCTACAAGTACCTGTATGCAACTTGCCCTGAGTTAGGAAACGATCTAAGCTAAATCCAAACAAATAAGTGGATGAAATGGGGTAAAAGCAGGACAGGCCCACCTGTTCTATTGACCCTGGAATAAAGAAGCAGTTCTATTACATTAACTAATTACATTAAGGTATTGATGGTACAGTACTCCAATGGTTCACATCATACCTCACCCATAGAACCCAACAAGTAAGCATAGGCTCCAACCTATCCCAACCATACAACCAGGAAAAAGGCCTCCCACAAGGATCGGCTTTATTAGCACTCCTATTTAACATCTACCTTCAGCCTATCTGCGCTATATTCAAGAAATTCCACGTATATTACCATATATATGTGGATGATATCATGATTTACATCCTACTCAACACCTCTACCCCTATAACACAACAAACCCAACTAATCACTAACTGCCTCTCAGAAACAGCAGAATGGCTCTTCACAAAACCTCAAAATAAACTACAACAAAACAGAAGCACTATACATAACTAGAAACCAAAATCCCCCCCCCCCCACCCCGAACACATCATTTGCAATGACCTAACTATAACAGTAAAGAACAAAGTGAAATATCTCGGAGTCTTCCTTGACAGCTCACTGAGTATGATATCCCATATAAAACAAACCACAAAAGCGATCTATTACAAACTAAAAATGCTCAAACAACTCCGCCCACTCCTACACGCCCATGACTTTAAGTCAGCCATTAACACACTAGTCACCCCACACTTTGACTTTTGTAACTCTATCCTGCATAGTATACCCAAACAACATATAAGACAACTTCAGATTGCTCAGCATGTGGTAGCAAGAATCACGGCCAATATCAACCTAGCCAAACATATCACACCAGTACTTCACGATCTTCATTGGCTCCCTATTCAGAGCCGCATTCAATACAAAATACTCGTAACCACTTTCAAAGTCATCAAAAACATCGCCCCATCCTACCTTACCACCCTCATCACCAAGGATAACAAGACTCAAAACCAGCATGAGTGCAATAAAAACAAGCTCTCCATTCCCTCTGAATTTAGAAAATCAACAAAAACCACCAAGAGAGCCTTTTCCCATTTCTCCCCAGTAATCTGGAACGACCTCCCAGACAATATAAGAACAATAGAAGATCTCACCATCTTCCATAAAGCAATTAAAACTCACTTGTTTACCCTACACTTTGGAAGCACAAATGAAGATACAACCCCCTCCACTACACTCAACAACACAGAACAAGACCCCACCTAGACAACCCTGTACCTACATAATCCACCCAAGAAGCCCTCGCCTAAGCACAAATGTACTGTATATAGTTACCAAGTTTCACCCCGTAACAGATGACAGCTCATCTGTTATCATGCTTCCTTGTTTTTGCACCAATGCTTACAGTGTTACTATGTTACCCTGTTTAATCTATATAGTTATTTGTCACATGTAATGAATATGTACCCTCTGTACAATTCAACTGACTGTTCTATGTAAACTGCACTTGATCTTTGGAAAATGCGGTATAAAAATGTTAAATAAATAAATAAAATAAACTGTTATGCTAAACTTTTAAATCTGGATAATACAAAGCCTGAAATTGAGAGGACAGGTTTTTGAAGGAAATAGGTAAAAACCAGATCCACCAGATCTACCTTAAATCGGATCCGGGGAGCATCCAGCTTTTATTTTATTTATTTATTTATCTGCATTTATATCCCGCTTTTCACCGAGTCAAAGCGGTTGGGGGATACATTTAACACGAGGGGATATGAGACACATATACTAATACTTACAGGGAACATGGGCAATGGAGGGTTAAGTGGCTTGCCCAAGACCACAAGGAGCACCTGTGGGACTAGAAACCCCAGTCCTTCCGGCCCAAGGTTGCTGTCCTCTAGTGGGATTTGAACCACCGACCTTCCGGCCTGTAGTACCTTGCCCCAACCACTAGGCCACTCCTCCTCCCTTTTACCTTCTTAACGGCAAGGATTGGTGTTATTTAAGCATGCCCCCATGCTAGTGTACAGCACCAACCAGGTTTCTATTCCAGGCATGAAAGACGTATTCATAAATGACCTGGAAAGTGGAATAACGAGTGAGGTTATCAAATTTGCAGATGACACAAAACTATTTAAAGTTGTTAAAACCCAAGAGGATTGTGGAAAATTGCAAGAGGATCTTGATAAATTGGAAGACTGGGCATCAAAATGGCAGATGAAATTTAATGTGGACAAGTGCAAGGTTATGCACCTAGGGAAGAACAACCCAAACTATGGTTACACGATGCAAGGTTCCACATTAGGAACCACCACCCAGGAAAAAGATTTAGACGTCATTGTGGATACCATGTTAAAACCCTCGGCCCAGTGTGCAGCGGCGGCCAAGAGAGCAAATAGAATGCTAGGTATGATAAGGAAAGGAATGGAAAATAAAACAAAAGATATTATAATGCCTCTATATCGTTCCATGGTGAGACCGCACCTTGAATATTGTGTGCAATTCTGGTCGCCGTATCTTAAAAAGGATATAGCGATTTTAGAAAAGGTTCAGAGAAGAGCCACCAAAATGGTAAATGGGATGGAAGGATACTCCTATGAAGAAAGCCTAAAAAGGTTAGGGCTCTTTAACCTGGAAAAGAGACGGCTGAGGGGAGATATGATAGAAGTCTATAAATTAATGAATGGAGTGGAACGGGTAAACGTAGATCGATTGTTTACCTTATCAGAATATAGAAAGACTTGGGGACATGCAATGAAGCTACAGGGTAAACTATTTAAGACTAATAAAAGAAAATATTTTTTCACTCAACGTGTAATCAAACTCTGGAATTTGTTACCAGAGGATGTAGTAAAGGCTGTTAGTGTAGCTGGGTTTAAAAAAGGCTTGGACAAGTTCCTGGAGGAAAGGTCCATAAACCATTATTAAGAAGGGACCCAGGATATCAATGCTTGACCTAGTACAAGCATTGCAGAACCTGTGTCCCTTGGGGAAACTGCTAGGTACATATGACCTAGATTGGCCACTGTTGGAAACAGAATACTGGGCTTGATGGACCTTGGTCTGACCCAGTATGGCATATCTTATGTTATGTTCTTATAAGTTAGATCAAGGGGATCTAGCTTGGGATCTGGATCTACCGGATCTAACTAGAGCCTTGCACTGCAGGGGCATATTTAAATACCTGTTGCTAAGTTGGTAAAAGTCAGACCCTCCGCGGATACAATATAAGGTAGAATTACCTAGATCTGGAGGATCCGGCTTTTACCCAGACCCTTTTTAAAAAACTCATTCACCTTCCAATTCTAAAAATATGTATGGATAATCCTAATAAAGATATAAGTGAAACTGCCACACTGCGACAAATTCAGAATGTTCAAAATGCCACTTAACCTTTATTTATATCATTGTTTTGCTTTTCCCTTCCCTTTTGTTCAGTCCATACTTTTCCCCCCTCACATTTTTAGCAGTCTCTACTTCTCTTCATTGCTTTTAAGTAGTCTGTCTTCCCCCTTTTCTGCAGACGCTACTTCTTTACCCTTTATTATAACCTTCTCTTCCTTTTCCCCACACCCTTTTTCAGCTAGTCATTTTCTCTCCTTCCTTTTATAGATTTTCTTCTTTACTTTCATCAGTGCCAGTATAGTAGTAAGTGTATTCTTATGCAAACCTAGCAACAGCCTAGTACCCAAGAGATCTGGGTTTGATTCCCACTGGTGCTCCTTGTGACCTTGGGCAAGTCACTTAACCCTCCATTGCCACAGATATAAACTTAGATTGTAAACACTCTGGAGACAGGAAACTACCTATGTACCTGAATGTTACTCGCCTTGAACTACTATTGGAAAGGCATGAGCTAAATACTAATACATAAATAAATAGAACCTTCAGCCTTATGCCCCTTAAGATTTTGGTAATTGAACTCAACAATCAGAACTATCAGAAGGATCTCGGAGTGACTGTTTCTGAGGATCTCAAAATGGCAAAACAGTGTGAGAAGGCGGTGGCAAAAGCCAGGATGCTGGATTGCATAGAGAGGAATTACCAATAGAAAGGAAGAGATATTAATGCCACTGTACAAGCTGCTGGTGAGGCTTCACTTGGAGTATTGTGTTCAATCTAGGAGACCATATCTCACAAAGGATATAAAAAGACTTGAAATGGTTCAGAGGAAGGTGACCAAAATGATTTGGAGCATGTGGCAGAAGACATACGAAAAGAGACTCGAAGACCTAAATATGTATACGCTAGAGGAGGGACAGGGAAGATATAATACAGATCTTTAAATACTTATTAATGAACAAACATTTTTCAAAGACAGGGAAACTGATGAACTGAAAGGCAACGTCAGGAAATACTTTTCCCTTGAAAGGGTTGTGGATGCTTGGAATGCCCTCCCAATGGAAGTGGTGGGACAAATACAGTGACAAAATTCTAAATGGCATGGGACAGACACAGTGGATCCCTTTATAACAGGATAAAATCTAAATATATATCTCAACAAATAGGGGTGACCTGCACAGAATGGTGGGTACACCCCTAAACAAAGGCACGGGGAGGGGTGACCTGCACAGAATGGTGGGTACACCCCTAAACAAAGGCACAGGGAGGGGTGACCTGCACAAAACAGCAGATGCACGTACTTTTGCCACCTTGCTGGGCAGACTAGAAGGACCATACTGGTCTTTATCTGCCTTCATATACTATATTACTATGTAATCATAACCATGCTAACATTACACATTCCACAATACTCCTGTGGAAATGCAGATCTGAATACCATACTTTAACATTAAACTGTGCTTTGCATGTGTGTATACCCCCTCGCTCTGCAGGTAAAAAAAAAGTGCCAATTGGCTCTTTGGGTTTGTATGACTGTCAGAATCAAATTGTTTTTCTTTGATAGCAATTGCTCTTTGCTGCACTAGAGAAGCTACCACACTGAGTGACCACCTAGTCTGCCTATTGATTAAGCCAGCCCTGCCTCTTCTGCCTCCTTTCTCCAGTGCTTCAGTCTTTTCTTTCTAAACTCTTTAAGTCCCTTTTTATTGATTTTAATTCTCTCTGTCCTTCCGTTTTCTAGATTTCTTCACTGTGGTCCTCAATCCTTCTTCAGCCTAGAAGATCATTTGTAAAAGCTCTTATTAGAATAGAAAAGTATGAACTGTCTTTATCCACTAATAAAGCACAATATTTAGAAAGGAAAGAAGGCGGGAAGTTAATTTGTTTGCTCTCACCCCTTCCAAAAAAAAATAAAGGGGGGTTTCTACCTCCTAGCCAAAGAAACACTGAGGCCTGTTTGTCCTCTCTCCCCACTGCCTTGTCCTCACGTTTCGTATACAAATGAGTAGCAGTTGAAAATCCTCAAACCCCACGCACACATAACGCGCTAAATAAAAGAAGATAGTGTTAGAATAGTCACCTCCTTCTTTCCGTCTATAAGATAGACAGCGCGCCCCGCCCTCTCACCCGTCTCCTCCTCTATTTCTACTGCTCAGCCAATCAGCTTGGCACCCAACTTCTCACTTATTGATTTATTTTTCACTCCCAGGCTGGGAAATGGGCGTGGTGTCGGGGAAGGGGTTTGCGTTCCTAGGCGCGAGCTGCGCTTCTCGCACGTAATTCTCTCCTTTCGTTGACCTCTGCGCGCGCCCTTCCGGCAGTTATTTCGGGCGGGATTGCCTTGGGCCGCCATTTTATTTGCCTGTACGTGTGAGTTCAATAATTCGGTGATGTGTCTTTACCGAGTGTTATTTTTGGTGTTTTGACGGGAAAAGCGAAGGCTGATCTCGGAAATGTAATATTTTCTATATTTTTTTGTTCAACCTAGCAAGAAATAAAAGGAGAAAGAAAGCTTAAAACTAACGAAAGGCGTCGATGGAAGGAGCTTTCCCTCACAATGGCTTCTTATGTTTTAAAGAAAAAGGTTTAATGGATGCCCAGTGATTGATAAGGGTTTAAGATGAAATGCGAGGTAAATTACAGCTCAAACTGTGACTGTGATTAAATTTGTAAAGGCAAAAGGAATCTGCTGAGAAGAGCCTGGGGGAGTTATTTTCTTTTTCTTTATCTCCATGAAAAAAAGAGGAGAGAACTGTTTTATTTGAAGGGGGCTGGGATACGATGCCATGCCCGCTTTGTTTCCCCTACCCCAGAGATTTTTCCCTTTTATTATGTGTAACCCCCTTCTCCCTAGCATCAGTTGGGACATTGTGATGGAGATCCTGGGCCTGGGACATTGCAGCCTGACATCTTTTGATGCTTTACAGCCAAGGGCCCTGACTACAACCATCTATGTGTTTTTCCCATGCAGTGATCACAATTCCTTCCCTTTTTTTGCTGCCCCATGAGGCTCTGATGCTGCCTTCACAGCATCTGTAGCTTACCTAGAAAGTGGAAATCCTAACTCTGGAGTTGTGAGGACATTCCTTTACATCTGAGCCATTGGACATGTCCCAGTGAGAATTACATTCCTGTTTCTATTAAAATTAATGGCAAGTTCATTGCTTCAGTCTTTCAAGTGGTGTAGAAAACTCAGTATTAAATAAGAAATATTCTTCTGTTTTTTATTGTTTAATTAAAATTGAAGACTATGTTAGGAATGTGTACATGACATGAAATATACTCTTAAATACATAGCATTTTCGAAATTAGTATGATACTATGTAACCCCTTTTTTTGGGTACTTATCAGATACAGAAGACTGGAAATGGTCCAGGTCCCTATGCTACTGAACTAATGGAAAACCTAAAGTGGATTCTCTGTTAGAAAGTAGGAATAATCCATGTTGGTCAGAGTTGACAAGTTACCCAGTTCCAGGAATGAGATTTTAAGCCTGTCCTAGTTTTCTGATTCATCATGGGACCTGCAGCACTAATTCCAGTGTGTAAAATCAGGGATTACAAATGCCAAAATAGGAAGAAAATTGATGCCTTTGAATTATGGTGCTGTTGAAGAATACTTGTATGGACTGCCCGAAGAACAAACCAGTCTACTAGAGGAGATCAAACCAATGCTTTCTTTAGAAGCTCAGATGACAGGATTTTCACACTTTGGGCACATCATGCGAAGAAAGATATCATTAGAGAGAGACATCATGCTTGGCAAGGTTGAAGGTCAACGCAAAAGAGGAAGGCCAGCAATGAGATGGATCGATACAATAACAGCAGCTATGGAGGCCACTCTATCAACAATGTGCTGTCTGACCGAAGACCAAACACAGTTTAGGACAGCTATCCAGAAGGTTGCCATGAGTTGACACTGACTCAATGGCACTCAACAACAACAAATTCCATACTGCATTGTAATGCAAATTTAAAACCAAAGCTGGCAAAACATCTCACTCTTTGAAATGGGTAACTTGGCAACCTTGCCACTTTAGAGCCCAAAGTGTATTGCTTTTAGTTTAGTTAGGGAGGAGTGGCCTAGTGGTTGGGGCAAGGTACTACAGGCCAGTGGTTCAAATCCCACTAGAGGACAGCAACCATGGGCCGGAAGGACTGGGGTTTCTAGTCCCACAGGTGCTCCTTGTGGTCTTGGGCAAGCCACTTAACCCTCCATTGCCCATGTTCCCTGTAAGTATTAGTGTATGTGTCTCATATCCCCTCATGTTAAATGTATCCCCCAACCGCTTTGACCCGGTGAAAAGCGAGATATAAATGCAGCTAAATAAATAAAATAAGGGTCACACTTGAGTCATGGGTGTATTCCAACACTGAAATCTTTACTAAGTGGGGGGATATTTAGCAGTGGTGGTTAGTGCTTCTAAAGCGCATAACCATTGCCACTGAAGTTTAACCCAGGATATCCAATGCCAGGGCTATATCTGGTCATTGTCACTGAACATCCAGGTTGCCGCACAGCCTGGAAGCTAACCAGGTGGCAGCGATATTGAGCAATAAAACTGACCTCGCTTTAACTGCAAATCGCTTACCTGGGTTTAAAAAAGGTTTGGACAATTTCCTAGAGGGGAAAGGTCCATAAACTATTATTAATAAGGGACCCAGGATATCAATGCTTGACCCAGTACAAGCATTGCGGAACCTGTGTCTTTTGGGGAAACTGCTAGGTATGTATGACCTAGATTGGCCACTGTTGGAAACAGGATACTGGGCTTGATGGACCTTGGTCTGACCCAATATGGCATATCTTATGTTCTTAGGTAGCTGCTCAATATCGCTGTTTCATAGTTGGTGACAAGTGCGCCTTCACTCTGCCCCTGAATGGCCAAGTAACGCCCCGATGCTAACTGCATAGCATTGGAGCATGTAGTGGCGGCACCTGCAGATATCCAGTTGCACTAACCATATTAGTGCCTCTGAATATCACGTTAACCCTCATTTACATGTTTTGCAGGTCTGCAAACCATGTAAATGCCTTTGAATATACCCCCTAAATAAATACCTTCTGAGGAAAAATGCCAATGGTGTAGGTTCCAATTCAGTCTACATAATAGAGATAATTTTATAAAATAATTCCCAAGCATATGTAGCCACGTTCATGTATAAATGACCTCTTATAAAATATTAACAGGTGTAAAAGTATGCGCTTTGGAATCAAGTTGTGTGCTTTGCTAGTGGTCGTGCACATGAGCAGAGTGTGAGTGTAGCATGCAAGTACACACTGAGATAAAATACTGTAAGTTGCATGCAGTCCAACAGTCTGGACAAGTGGGTAGTGTCCCCTTGCCAGCAGATGTTGGTGACAGAGAATGAACCAGAAGTTTGACCGACTCAGTCCTAGTACATGTATTCTTACCCCTAGAGATGCCTTTAGTATTTCTCTGTCCAGATGATGGTTGTATTTTTCATCTTCTCCTAGCAGACGTTCTGTGGGTGACCTGCCTTTTGAGAGGTTTTTTTTTGTTTTGTTTTTTTTTGCAGTGGATGTCTCCAGGATGCATATGAGGTGTCCCTCTTGAGTTCCCCACTAATTGGTTTTGTTGAAGCTTCTGGTCAGGAGCACCAGTTTAGCTTCCCTTGAAGGTGGGACCAGCTTCTGGCCAGGACGTCCAGTAGAGCCTGGTTCAAGGGAGAGCCTTCTATGCTTCTAAAGCTCAACAAGCTGCCAGCTTTATTATTTTAAAGTTTTACCAATTGGCTTGATTTAAAAAAAAAAAAAAAAAAAAAGTTAGTAGTTTTTCTGTGAGATGGTTCTCTGTTGGATTCTTCAGTGATTGCAGTGAGTGTTCCTTCTCTCCCCCCCGAGCTATCGGCAGCATTGCTATTCAGCATTTTTACTGGCATCTCTGTTGTGGGGGATAGCTTGGCAGCACGATTGGGTCCTGGGTGCATTATTGTTTGCGGGCCTTGTCATTCCTTTCAGTATCCTTTCACACCTTATTTGCTGCAGCTTTTCGCCTGCCATGTGGCTCACTCTGCACAGCGGTGGCTATCTTTTAAGCTGGCGATTTTTACTTTCACTTCTGCCAATGCCGCGGGCACCTGTAATTTCTACATTAGACTGCTACAATTCAGCAATGCCTTCTTTACAGCGGTGTGTAGCCTCAAATGCCGCTTTATAATTGACAGACTGTGTTTGGTGTGCTCATCTCAGCTAGGAGAATCTTCTGCATTCTCACGCAGTTCCTTATCGTTCCTCCAGCTTAGTCCTCTACGAATGGGTAGTGCACCTCCTCCTGCAGCATGAAGACTGGACCAATCAAAACTCAGCACCACTGGATCCAGCATCCTGGCATTCCCTTGCCCTCCAATGTGTCCAGTCTTCATGCAGCAGGAAGATGTTTGTGAGCCAGGCTGGGCTCACTAGTCAGTTAGAATAGGTCTTAGGCATAGCTAACCTTTCCTTTTCTTTTCTTTGGTCCCTATTGGGGTTTCTATTTATTTATGGCAGTGCAGGAGTACCTGTCCCTTTAATTTTGGAGGAAACCGGCACTCCGGAGGGGGAGGGGCTCAGCAGAGGTTCCTCTCCTGCTCAGCCAACGCCGCTTATTGCTTCTTTTCATTTGCTTGGATCTCTGTACCCAGGGCTGTTCGGGTCAGAGCTCCGGCGGCGGCGGTCCAGCGCCTCAGTTCCTAGCAGGTAGGACTCTGTGCCTGGCAAGTGCCGACGGGTTTCCCGGCAGCAGAGCCGCTTTGAGCAGCAGCCCCGGTTCTTGCAGCTATCGCGCTTTGTGTTTTGTTTTCTTTATTTTTCTTTACTTTGGGTTTTTTGTTTGCCTTTGCGTTTTTTCCTAGGCCCGGGTTCATGGTCAGCCGACAGCGGGCCGTTTCGCCGGGTTTTGGCTGTGCTGTTCTTTTCGGCGCCAACTTTTCCCGCGCCTTAGTTGCCTCAGCATCCGTGGCCATTTTGTGACTGGCGGTTTTTCTGCTTCACGCGGTTTAGGCGATGACTGTCAGCGATTTCGGAGCCGCGGTGTCTCTCCGCTGATCCCCTGTGTTGCTGCCCTTGTTCTTTTAGTAGTTTTGTTGTTTTCTTTGGTTTCTTTCATTTTTCTGGGCTGAGTGGGTTGTGGACGGCTAGGAGTGATTTTCTCCGGCTGTGCAGCCTGCCTGCGTTTGCCGCGCTTTCTGCTGATTTAAAAAAAAAAAAAAAGAAGGAAATGAAATAAAATTACATAACACAAGAAGCAACAACAAACGAGCCAAACAGTTTTCCAAGCAAGGGTGGGCGGCAGAAGCCCTCCTTGCTGACACCCTCCCAGTGTCTGGGCAAGGGTTTGTCTTTGGGGCTGGGGGGTCAGCGTCCTCCCTTTTCTTTCTGTAGTCTGGGCGCAAAGCGGACCTCCTTTTGCTTTTTTCTTCCCTGGGGTACGGGGTGTCCTGTCTCCATGCCCTCGGGATCCCTGTGTGTCATTTGTGGATCACGGAGGGGCGCTTCAGCAGAGACGGGCGTCTGTCAGCGCTGTGCCTCCATGTCCCTCAGTATGGAGCAGCGGCTTGAGACGCCATTGACGGTTTCCCAGCCCTCTACCGCGCCTCCGGTTATTGACTCGCCCTTGGAGGGGCCCTCGGGGACGAGCTCCGCTCTTTCTGCAAGCTCAGGAGCACCAGTTGATTTCGGAGGTACTTCCCTCTTGGATGACTTCTCTCCTGATTTTATTTTACTGATGCATCAAGCGTTTTGTCGACGACGTCAAGGAGTTGCGCTGGGGTCCCTTTCGGAGCAGGCCGCTTCCGCGCACCCTTCCACGAAGGACGGCGGGGCCTCAGGTGTGCGAGCTGCCAAGAGGCAGCGCCTGCAGGAGCCTCTGTTGTCCGAGTCCGATTGGGTTGAAGGAGACGATCCTGAATTGGACATGGAGGAGGACGCCTTGGAGGAAGGCAAGATCCCGGAGCCAGAAGACCAGGCGAAAATCATACGGGTTTTTCGCAGGGAGGAATTGCCTGCGCTCCTGTCTGAAGCGCTTCAGACTCTTGGCCTGGTCTCAGCCCCGCCGGCTGAAGAGGACGATGGGGTGGACCCCATCATTCAGGCTGTCCGTCAGCCGCAGGCGGTTTTTCCCCTGCACCGGGTTCTCGACCAAATGATACAAACCGAGTGGGATGCTCCTGAATCTGTTCTCAAGGGCATCAAGGTTATGCGCAAACTGTATCCGTTGTCAGACAAGGATCTCGACCGGTTTCGTTTGCCTAAGGTAGATGCGGCGGTCTCGGCGGTAACTAAGAAGACCACGATCCCTGTTGAGGGTAGCGCAGCCTTAAAGGAGCCTCAGGACCGTAAGATGGACGGTTTGCTGAAACAATCGTTTGAGGCGGACGCTGTTGCGTTACAGGCCTCCATTTGTGGCGCTTGGGTTGCTCGCGCCTGCCTTCGCTGGGTTCAGCGTCTTCGGCAGGCGGCGCCCGCGGAAGCTGACGATCTGGCCGAGCTTCAGCGCTTGGAGTCGGGTTCGGCGTATCTCGCGGATGTCCATTACGATCTCATACGGGCGCTGTCTAATAGCATGGGTTCTTTGGTAGCCACTCGCAGAGCTCTTTGGCTGAAGAGCTGGGCGGCGGATGCTTCTTCCAAGTCTCGCCTGGGCAAGTTGCCCTTTAAAGGCAAGCTACTCTTTGGTGAGGATCTTGATAAGTTGGTCAAGGAGTTGGGCGAATCCAAGGGTGGCTGCTTCCCGGAGGATCGCCCAAAGAGAGGAAGGTCCCTTCCTTCCCCTCGGGGTCAGTTTCGGGACTTTCGTCGATTTCGATCTTCCCGTTTTCATGGGTTCGCAGCGGGGCAGGTATCCTTCGAGATCGCCCAGTTTTCGGGGCTTCCGCGGTGCCTCTAGAGGATTCACTGCTGCGACTCCGTCAGCCGCTCGCAAGTCCCAATGAAGGGCTGCGGGTCCAGGCGGGGGTAGCGGCGATTGGAGGTCGCCTTCGCCAGTTTCTGCCTGCTTGGACCCGTATCACATCAGATCGCTGGGTTTTGGAGATTATTCGGGACGGGTACGCCTTGGAGCTTGCCCAGCCCGTTCTCGATTCTTTCGTAGCGTCTCCATGCCGGGGCCCAATACAGACCGCTCATATTCGTCTAACTCTGGATCGCTTGCTCCAGTTAGGGGCCGTCGTTCCGGTTCCGCAGGCGGAGTATGGTCTTGGCAGGTACTCCATATATTTCGTGGTGCCAAAGAAAGATGGTGCTCTTCGGCCCATCTTAGATCTCAAAGGCGTGAATCGCTGTCTTCGTGTCCCGCATTTTCGCATGGAAACCTTGCGGTCAGTAATTGTAGCGGTCTGCAAAGGCGAGTTCCTTTCCTCTCTCGACCTGTCCGAGGCCTATCTCCATATACCGATCCGGGAGTCCCATCAAAAGTATCTCCGGTTTGCGCTTCCGTGGGGTGACTTTCAGTTCCAGGCGTTACCCTTCGGACTGGCCACAGCGCCTCGAGTGTTCACCAAAGTCATGGTGGTGGTGGCGGCAGCCTTGCGTCAGGAGGGGGTACTAGTTCATCCCTATCTGGACGATTGGTTGATCCGCGGAAAAACTCGCTTGGAGAGCGAGTCAGCGACGGCAAAGGTCGTCGGACTTCTGCAGTCTCTCGGCTGGGTAGTCAACCCAGACAAGAGCCACTTGGTTCTGACACAGTCGCTCGAGTACCTCGGAGTACGCTTCGATACTTGTCGGGGTGTCGTGTCGCTCCTGGAGCGGAGAGTACTAGCTCTTCAATCTCTGGTGCGCCGCTTTCGGCAGACTGCGGCTCCGTCAGCTTGGCACTACCTGCAACTCTTGGGGACGATGGCGACATCCTTGGAAGTGGTGCCTTGGGCTCGTTTCCACATGAGGTCTCTGCAGAGGGCCTTGCTCCGTCGCTGGTCCAATCAGACCGATGCGTTGACCAAACGTCTTCCCTGCCCGCGGACAGTTCGCCAGGATCTGAAGTGGTGGTTACGTCCTTCATCGCTCCGAGCGGGGATGCCCTTGGAACAGCCGGACTGGATTCCGCTGTTGACGGATGCCTGTCTCACGGGCTGGGGCGCGCACTGCGGGGAACTTATGGCGCAGGGCCTTTGGTCCACGCAGGAGAGCGGTTGGTCGATCAATCGATTGGAGCTGCGGGCCGTTCGGTTAGCGCTGCAACGCTTCGAGCTGCAGGTCACGGACCGAGCGGTTCGAGTTCTCTCAGACAATGCCGCGACCGTGGCTTACATAAATCGGCAGGGAGGTACCGGAAGCGTGGGCTTGGAAGCGGAAGCCCAGTTGCTCTTTGCGTGGATAGAACCCTGGTTGCAGACGATCTCGGCGGCACACATTGCCGGAAAGGACAATGTCAAGGCGGATTTTCTCAGTCGGGTCCAAGTGGATGCCGGCGAATGGGAGCTGAATCCTGCGGTATTCCAACAGTTGGTGAGGCGTTGGGGTCCGCCAGTAATGGACCTGATGGCAACCTTTCGCTCCGCAAAGGCGTCTCGTTTTTTCAGCCGTCGGCGAGAGCCCATGTCCGAGGGCATCGATGCTCTTTTGCAGACCTGGCCCACCTCCGGCCTTCTTTATGTGTTTCCCCCGTGGCCTCTACTGGGGCGGGTGATTCAGCGGATCGAGTCTCACCGGGGACGGGTATTGTTGATAGCGCCGGATTGGCCCCGTCGTCCCTGGTATGCCGATCTCGTCCGGTTGTTAGCCGATTCTCCGTGGCGGCTTCCGCTTGCTCTGGACCTGCTGTGTCAGGGTCCTCTCCGCATGCCGGCGGTGGAGAGATTCTCTCTTACGGCCTGGCTATTGAAAGGGCACGGCTGAGGAAGAGAGGTTATTCGAAAGCGGTTGTGACGACGTTGCTTCAAGTCCGAAAACGCTCCACTTCGCTGGCTTATGTCCGCATTTGGCGTATATTTGAGGATTGGTGTTCCAGGTGACAGGTTCGGGCGGCTACGGCCTCTCTTCCGGTTGTCTTGGATTTTTTGCAGGACGGTTTTGATAAAGGTTTGGCGGCTAGTTCTTTGCGAGTGCAGCTCGCGGCGCTCTCCTGTTAGAGGTAAAATACATGGGGTCGCGCTGGGTGCCCATGCCGATGTGATCCGTTTTCTGAAGGCGGTTTCTCGACTGCGCCCTCCGCGTCACGTCTCCGTGCCTCCGTGGGATCTCAACCTGGTTTTGCGGGCGCTTTCCGTCGCGCCGTTTGAGCCTCTGTCTCGAGCTTCAGTGAAGGATTTAACCCTTAAGACGTGTTTCTTGTAGCGATTTGTTCGGCGCGGCGTATCTCTGAGCTTCAAGCTCTTTCTTGCAGAGAGCCTTTCCTGTCTTTTTCGGATCAAAAGGTGGTTCTACGACCAGTACCTTCCATTTTGCCTAAAGTGTCTTCTCCCTTTCACTTAAATCAGGTGGTGTCGCTCCCAGTGTTGCAGGCGTCGGGTGAGCGAGCCTCGGATCGCGGGCTTAGTCGTTTGGACCTTAGGAGAATTTTGCGTTGGTATTTAAAGGTTACCGAGGACTTCCGCAAGTCAGATCGTTTGTTCGTCTTGTTCGGCGGTTCTAGGAAAGGTGATGCGGCAGCGAAAGCCTCTATTTCTCGATGGATTAAGGAGGCGATTGCCTCCGCTTATCTGTTGCAAGGGCGTGTGGCGCCGCTAGGTTTGCGGGCTCATTCTACCAGAACTCAAGCGACGTCCTGGGCGGAGTATAGTTTGGTGTCTCCGGCAGAGATTTGTAAAGCGGCGACGTGGTCGTCTCTCCACACTTTCAGTAAGCACTATCGTCTTGATGTCTTGGCGGCACGTGATGCCTGTTTTGGTTCCGCGGTCTTGCGTGCCGGTTGGCGGAATCCCTCCCGTTAAGTCTGCTCTGTTACATCCCATTCGTAGAGGACTAAGCTGGAGGAACGATAAGGAAATAGTAATTACACTTACCTGGTAATTGTAGTTCCTTGAGTGACGACAGCTTAGTCCTCCTTCCCTCCCTTGGGACGCAGTTTTGTCTCGGCACGCATGCCATACGGGAGTCCGTTTTTTGCGGGGGTGTTCTTCAGCGGTTTTCTTTGCCCTTTTGCTCTCGCTACCTGCTTCTGGTGCGGCAGGATAGGAATCCTTGGTTGGCTGTCTTTGGGGTATTTCCATCCCTCCTGGGGGGGGGGATGGGTGCAGTCTTCTACGTTGTTTCTAGGTTTCCCTTTACAAAAAAAAAAAAAAACGGTTTTGCAGATTCCAGGACATATTAAATTTTTACGGTTTTGTCTTAAAGGTTAGCTATCTCTTTCAGTTGCTTTGACAGTAGTTCACTGGAGGGCAAGGGAATGCCAGGATGCTGGATCCAGTGGTGCTGAGTTTTGATTGGTCCAGTCTTCATGCTACAGGAGGAGGTGCACTACCCATTCGTAGAGGACTAAGCTGTCGTCACTCAAGGAACTACAATTACCAGGTAAGTGTAATTACTATCTTTTCTTTATCGTTCCTCCAGCTTAGTCCTCCATCTCTGGGTAGTGCACCTCCTGCAGCTTGGAGACTGGACCAATCAAAACTTGGCATTACTGGAAGTAGCGTGCTGGCATTCCCTTACAGCTCCAGTGTGTCCAGTCTCCATGCAGCAGGAGGACATAGTGAGCCTAGGTGCTGGGCTCACTGGAGAAACAGATAAGGAGCAAGATAGTTGTCTAGATTTCTGAAATTTCTAATTGGCGTTTGAATTTGGCTTGGAATCACTCTGTCTCCTTTTTGACTGAGTGGGTCCATTTAAGGGGACTGTTACTTTAAAAACAAAACAAAAAACAATTAACACAAAGGAAACTAACGCCTTGTGGAGATCGGGGACGCCCTTGGGCTCTCCTCCTCCCCTGCCAAGCCACAGCCCAGTTTAAGAGAGGCTGATTTACCTTAGGATCTCTGGCCCCAGTACTGATCGGGGCAGAGCTCCTGGTATAGTACACTGCCAGCCTGCTTCGGTCAAACGGCAGCCCGCAGCTTCATAGACAGCGTCCCTTTCCTGTCGGGGGGCCTGATAGATCAGCTGGCTACCGTGCTCGGGTGTGCGGTTCTCCCTCTCTTTTTTTACGGAGCTGAGGAGCAGGTTTGGAGTGCTGGCTTTCCAGGTGTCATCGGGGGCTGGTTTTGGGTGTCCGGAGGGCCGCCGGCGCACTGTGCCAAAACCCCATGTGGAGACGCAGCCATTTTGTGTATGTGTCTCCTGCGGCCTTTGTGAGTCGGGTGGTCCCTTCACTGCGGACTCTGGGGCTTCCTTCTCATCCGGGTGGCGCTACGGGCAGTCCCGCACAGGTATTTGCTTGTGTTGCTAACTTTGATGTTTGATTTGCCCTTTTATTTTTCCTTTTTTGATTTTCCTTTTGATTTCAGCGTTTTTATTTTGATCCCGGTTTCAGCCGCGTTAGTGAGCTTTCAGAGGGCTGATTTGTTTTCTTCTGTCTCGGCAGCATTCTAAGTTTAAAAAAAAAAAAGAAACAGAGATTACAAGGGGAGCTCTAAATTTACTTAAGTTTCCTGGGCCTAAGTGCCCTCTTTCCCTTGAGTGCTAGTGCCCTCTGAAATCTGAGTAGACTAGCCTTCCCCTCAGCTGAAGTCCATGACGGGTAGCTCCCAGTGTGTGATTTGTGGCGCTCATAGGGGCACCAACGCAGAGACAGGCGTTTGTCATCGCTGCGCTTCTGTGTCTCTCAGTATGGAGCAACAGTTGGAGGGCCCCATGGCCTCTTCTGCTCACGGAGCGCTCGTGGTAGCAGAGGGGGATGGGGCGATAGCAGGCCCCTCATCTTCTCCTTCATAACCAAGGTTTGCGGCTCCCGGTCCGCAGTTGGATCTGGGAAGCTCGACACAGATGGACAGTTTTTCTCCAGACTTTGTTCTGCTGATGCATGAGGCGTTTTGTCGCAGGCGGCAGGGACTTGGGGGTTCCCCTCTGCCTCTTTCTTCCTCTAGTATTCGGTCTGGTATGGCGGAGCGTGACGCCTTGGGATTGAGGCTATCCAAGAGGCCGCGGCTGGCTGATCCTCTCCTGCCTGAAGTGGACTGGCAGGAGGGAGAGGATGCTGAGTTTGATGTGGATGCGGACATAGATGAATTAGAGGAAGGAGAGATTCCTGAGCCGGAGGACCAGGCCAGGATCATACAAATGTTTCGGAAGGAGGAGTTGCTGGCTCTTATTACAGAAGCTTTTCAGACGCTCAGACTGGCTGCGGAGCCACCAATTGAAGAGGAGGATGGTGCGGATCCCATTATTGAAGTGGTACGGCAAACGCAGGTGGTCTTCCCTATCCATAATGTGATAGCTCAGATGATTCAAACGGAGTGGGATACTCCCGAGTCCGGACTTAAAGGGATACGGATCATGCATTGGTTGTATCCTCTTGCGGACAAGGACAAAGAGAAGTTCTGCTCCCCGAAGGTCGATGCTGCGGTCTCAGCGGTCACTAAAAAGACCACTATCCCGGTTGAAGGCAGTGCGGCCTTGAAGGAGGCACAAGATAGGAAAATGGATGGGTTGTTGAAGCAATCTTTTGAAGCAGACGCAGTGGCGTTGCAGGCTTCCATATATGGAGCTTGGGTCGCACGGGCCTGCCTGCGCTGGGTTCAACGTTTAAGACCGTCAGCATCCTTGGAGTTAGAGGAAGTACGGGAGATGCAGCGCTTAGTCTGGCTCGGCGTATTTAGTGGATGTGCACTATGACCTCATCAGAGCTTTATCAAATAGCATGGCTTCTTTAGTAGCGGCGCGCAGAGCTCTCTGGCTAAAGAATTGGGCAGCTGATGGCTGTTCTAAGGCGTGTCTTGGCAAACTTCCCTTTAAGGGACAGCTCTTGTTTGGTGAAGATCTGGATAAGTTGGTTAAGGAGTTGGGCGAGTCCAAGGGGGGCCGACTGCCGGAAGATAAGCCCAAGCGGGGAAAATCTGCCGTGGCCTTTCGGGGGCAGTTTCGGGATTTTAGGAGGTTTCGGTCGTCCCGCTTTGCAGGGTCTCAAAGAGGTAGATTTGCGTCTAGAGCCCCGGGATTTCGGGGATTTTGAGGTGCCAGCAGGGGATTCGCTACGACGGCCTCTGCAGTCTCTCGAAAGCCGCAATGAAGGGTGGCGGGTTCAGGCAGAAATTCAGCCGATCAGTGGTCGTCTTCGGGGTTTTCTTTCTGCCTGGACCCACATTATGTCCGACCAGTGGGTCCTGGAGATCATCCGCAACGGTTATGCCTTAGACCTCGCGAAGCCGGTGTTGGACTCGTTCGTGCTCTCTCCCTGCAGGAGTCCGCAAAAGGCGTTACAGGTGCGTCAAACCTTGGACCATCTTCTTCAGCTGGGAGCGGTCGTTCCTGTTCCGCCAGCAGAATACGGCATGGGTTGCTATTCTATCTATTTCGTGGTGCCAAAGAAGGATGGCTCTCTTCACCCCATTCTCGATCTCAAGGGCGTAAATCGCTTCCTGCGGGTGCCGCATGTTCGTATGGAAACTCTACGGTCGGTTATTGTTGCGGTTCGGCGCGGGGAGTTTTTGACGTCCCTCGACCTCTCCGAGGCTTATCTCCATATTCCCATCAGAGCGTCCCATCAGAGATTTCTGCGTTTCGCGCTTCCTTGGGGGTATTTCCAATTTCACGCTCTGCCCTTCGGGTTGGCGAGGGCGCCGCGTGTGTTCACCAAGATTATGGTGGTCGTAGTGGCAGCGCTATGGAGAGAAGGAATATTGGTTCATCCCTACCTGGACGATTGGTTGATTCGAGCAAAGTCCCGAACCGAGAGTGAGACGGCCACAGCAAAGGTGGTAGCTTTTCTACAGTCTCTAGGCTGGGTAGTCAATGCAGCTAAGAGTCATCTAGTTCCGACACAGGTTCTCGAATACTTGGGAGTGCAGTTCGATACTCAGAGGGGTGCGGTGTTCCTGACGGAGCGAAGAGCTCTGGCTCTAAGGAGCCTGGTACGGGCCTTCCGCAAGCTCGCAGCGCCGTCAGCCTGGAAATACCTACAGGTGCTGGGCACGATGGCGGCGACCTTGGAGGTCGTACCTTGGGCCAGGTTTCACATGAGGTCGTTACAGCGGGCCTTACTTCGCCGCTGGTCCAATCAGTCCGACTCGTTAAGCAAACAACTTTCCTGCCCGCTACTAGTCCGACAAGCTCTGCAGTGGTGGTTGCAGCCGGTGAGTTTACGTGCAGGAATGCCTTTAGAGCAGCCCAAATGGATTCCACTATTAACGGATGCAAGTTTAGCGGGCTGGGGAGCGCATTGCGGAGTAGACTTTGCACAGGGTCTCTGGTCTCCGGAGGAGAGCGGCTGGTCAATCAACCAGTTGGAGCTCAAGAGCTTTGAAGCCCAAGTAACCCGGCAAGCGCTACGGGTTCTTTCAGACAATGCAGCGATGGTAGCTTACATAAATCGGCAGGGCGGCACCGGGAGTTCAGCCATGGAGGAAGAGGCCGAGAGGCTGTTCGCATGGATAAAACCGCGCTTACAGGCGATCTCGGCGGCGCACATCGCCGGAAAAGACAATGTGACGGCAGATTTTCTCAGCAGGGTGCAGGTGGATGCAGGGGAGTGGGAGCTGCATCCCACGGTATTTGCGCAGTTAGTTCGTCGCTGGGAAATGCCAGTCATGGACCTCATGGCCACATTCCAGTCAGCAAAAGTAGGTCGGTTCTTCAGCAGAAGACGGGAGCCCATGTCGGAAGGAATCGATGCCCTCATGCAACCGTGGCCCTTGATAGGTCTTCTCTACGTATTTCCCCCGTGGGCGCTTCTCGGTTGGGTGATCCAGCGCATCGAGGCGCATCACGGAAGAGTGCTGTTAATAGTGCCGGATTGGCCCAGGCGTCTGTGGTATACCGACCTGGTGAGATTGCTAGACGGCAATCCGTGGCACCTCCTGTTGTCTCCGGACCTATTGATTCAGTGTCTGCTCCTGATGCCGCTGGTGGAGAGATTCTCGCTTACGGCTTGGCCATTGAAAGGACGCGGTTAAAGAAGAAAGGTTATTCCAAGTCTGTGGTGGCGACTTTGCTTCAGGCGCATAAACGTTCCACTTCGCTCGCGTATGTGCGCGTCTGGCGAATTTTCGAGGACTGGTGTTCGAGGCGTCAAGTCGGCGCTGCCACGGCATAGGTTCCGGTAGTGTTGGATTTTTTACAGGATGGCTTCGATAAGGGATTGGCCGCCAGTTCTTTAAGAGCGCAACTAGTGGCTCTAGCCTGTTACAGAGGTAAGGTACAAGGCGTAGCTCTGGGGACTCACGTCGATGTTGGACATTTTCTTAAAGCCGTTTCCAGGTTGCGTCCAGCTCGTCGGATTGCTGTCCCTCCGTGGGATCTCAACTTGGTGTTGCGGGCGCTGAGTGGAGTGCCGTTTGAGCCTTTATTGCAAGTCTCGGTGAAAGATTTGACTCTGAAAGTGGTGTTTTTGGTGGCTATTTGTTCAGCTAGGTGTATTTCGGAGCTTGTCAGACGGCTGCCTGGGTGAGAATCTTCACAGTCTTGGCAAGTGCATATATCTATATGATTTGCAAGGGATTGTGGGCAATGCAGTTCATTCACACCAGACACAGCTGCTCACAATAATTAGTTGTGCTTTTGGGTAAAGCCAATAAGATATTTATTTATGGGGTTATTTCTCCCAACACAGATATGCTTGGTAGCACATAAATCAGGTTACTTGCTTTCAGTGTTAAACTTGAAAAAAAACAAATCAGGAAAACAACATTTTAACTTATCAGGCAATCAAAGCAAAAGAAATAAGACCTGGTTGGTAACAAACTGGTCTTTTCTGTAGGCTTAGCTAATATTTTCTTAGCATGTATCAAACAACAAACCAAAAGCTACAAAGAAAAAAAACTGTTCTTTTATTTATTTATTTATTTAACACTCATTTATATAACGCATCTTCCAGCGATCAGTTGCGGTGTACAATTAACAACAGTTAACAAAGCAGCGTTTGTTTTACATAGAACATTTAACATTATAACTTATTACATAGAACATCTTAACATATATAAGTCAGGAATTCAGCAACTAATCAGGATATTTCAACTATTAACAGCGTGTGTAACAATTTAAACAAGAGTACTGTCTGTACTGTATTAGGCAGAACATACCAGTTGTAACTATATACAAGTGGGAGAATCGAGGCATAGTAATGGAGTGTTATTTATTTAAGTTTTGTATATTATCCTTTGTCGTAGGGTGTATAATCGTGATGTGGATAGGTTCGTTTTTAGCCTTTATCTAAGTTGAGTGGAGGGATTTCTATGGTATTATAATGTTTATTGAATAGATACGTTTTCAATTTTTTTCTGAATTCTATTATCTCAGATAGTGAACGTAAGTCCTCTGGCAACGAGTTCCAGATGGTTGGAGCTATATGGGAAAAGGCTCTGTTATTTGTTAATTTATGGGTTTTTATGAATTCTTTTGGAATCTTTAGTTTGTTTGATTGTCCTTTTCTAAGAGTTGGTTTAAGTGGTTCTTTGTCTATAAGATTACATAATGTTTTCGGGGCCATGTCATTTATGGCTTTGAATGTGGTTATTATTGTTTTGTATATTATTCTGCTTTGTATTGGTAACCAATGAAGGGAAGCTAGTATCGGTGTTATGTGTTGAAGGGAGTTTATTTGTAAAATAACTCTGGCTGTTGCATTTTGAGCAAGTTGGATTCTTCTGATGTTTTGTTTTGAGATGCCCATAAGTATTAAGTTTGCGAAATCGAGGTGGGGAGTTATGGTAGCCTGAGTTATATTAATGAAGTCTTGTGTAAATACAAGGGGTTAACTTCTTATATCTTCCCACATAGATTCAGAAGTGATTCTCTCCTAGCTCACAAGCATTAGGTAAGGCTCAATTGCTAGCAGTTATCCAGCTGAAACCCCTTAGCTGGCTTGCTTTCTACTGCAAAATCCTACTCAGGAGCTTTTCTGAGTAGATTAAAGAACAAGTTTGTATTTCTTTGTGATGGTTGCTGTACTTTATAACAGAAAATCACCAAAGGAGTTTAGACAGAGAGCAGTCCATGTAAACAGATTCTTCATCTGCTATCACCCCCTCTTCTTCAACAAGCATGGGTTCAATATCATGGATTGGCACAGATGAATCTCTCAATGGAGCACTTTCAGGAGAATACTTGTTTCCCTGCTGTCTTTCAAGGTTATAGCTAGGGCATAGATCAGTGTTCATACCTGAGCTTCCATTGCTGTTAGAGTTCCTCTCTATATAGCCTGGCCAGTATGTAGTCCAGTTCTTATGTCCAGCCTTCCAATCCAGATCCCTGGACACTGGATCTCTCTTCACATACCTTCTGGCACGGGTCTTAGGGTCCCTTCCACGTGCAGCCGTCTCCCTCACAGGTACCGTCTGGAGATTCCTAGCTCTGCAGCACCATTCCTCTGGCTTTCCCCAGTCCAATGGTGTATGCTGGCCCTTGGAATGCCTCCCAGTATACGTACTGCTCTGGACTCTTCTAGACCTCTCAAAGGCTTTTCTCCTCTTTCTTCCAAAGGGTTTCTTTCCCTCTCTGTCCGTCCGGTTTGGCTTCTGCTTCTGATGATCCTCCTGATGATGAAGATGATCAAGCTCAAGCTGCTTCTCTGTAGAATAAACTCTACCTTTATTCTGCTTAGATGAGTGCTCCTCCCTAACACAGCGCAGCTGTTCTGGATCAGGCCCTGCCCTTTGAGATGAGTGCTTAGGGATTACCTCATAGCCCTCCTGATTTGAACACACGTTTCCCCACTTCAGCTCCTCTAATGGCTGTTGGAAACCTGGTGCATTCTGGGACTGGTAGTCTTTTATGGGAAAATTGTTTTCTTATTTCTACCAGAACTGACAGGTTGCTTGTTCAGAGTCACTTCACCTTTCCTATAGCTCCTTCCTGAGCTATGATAAGCTTCCTTATCACAAGCTTCAGGTGCTTTCGTGCCGGGAACCTTTTCTGTCCTTTTCTTCGCAAAAGGTGGTTCTCAGACCAGTGCCTTCCTTTCTGCCTAAGGTATCATCTTCCTTTCATGTCAATCAGGTGGTGTCACTTCCCGTCCTGCGGTCGGCAGGGGAGCAGGCTTTGGATCGGGGCCTTAGTCGCTTGGACTTCAAGAGAGGGTTGCGCCGTTATTTGTTAGTCACCGAGTCCTTCCGCAAGTCGGATCGGTTATTTGTGCTATTTGGAGGCCCCAGGAAAGGAGAGGCGGTGGCGAAAGCTTCTATTTCCAGGTTGATCAAGGAGGCGATTGTTTCAGCATACATGCTGCAGGGGCGCTCTGCTCCGATGGGTTTGAGAGCTCATTCGACTAGAGCACAGGCGACGTCCTGGGCGGAGCACGGTCTAGTTCCGCCGGTGGAAATTTGTAAGGCGGCAACGTGGTTGTCGTTGCATACGTTCAGTAAGCACTATCGGCTAGATGTTCTGGCAGCTAGGGATGCCTGTTTTGGTTCGGCGGTGTTGCGTGCCGGTTGGCAGGGTCCCTCCCGTTAGTACTGCTCTGTTACATCCCAGAGGTGGAGGACTAAGCTGGAGGAACGATAAGGAAATAGTAATTACACTTACCTGGTAATTGTAGTTCCTTGAGTGACGACAGCTTAGTCCTCATGCCCGCCCTCAGGATTATAGGTTATCACGGCATGCGGTTCATCCTCAAGAGGTGCCTATACAGGTGAGTATTTCCGGTTTGTAACTGTCTTTTAGGTTCCGTCGGTCTGGGAGGTCTGTCCCTTTCTCTCTGACTGTCTGTGGCTCGGCAGCGGGGTAGGTGGATTTCCCATAATGATAATTCCGTTTGTGTTATGGGGAATTTTCCAATTTGTTAAAATTTTGTGATGGTTGTAAGTGTTTAGCTACTTGTTTGTTGCTCTTTTGAGTCTGCTTTGTCAATAGTTCACTGGAGCTGTAAGGGAATGCCAGCACGCTACTTCCAGTAATGCCAAGTTTTGATTGGTCCAGTCTCCAAGCTGCAGGAGGAGGTGCACTACCCAGAGGTGGAGGACTAAGCTGTCGTCACTCAAGGAACTACAATTACCAGGTAAGTGTAATTACTATTTTGCCCACAGTAGCACCAGACGGTTCCTCTCCTCTGGATTTGGCTCTGAATTTGCCATCTGTGGACACCATGCCTCAGGCTTACCCAGCAGATGCCCTTGCTCTGCCTCTTCTGCTGCCTCAGCAGTCAAGAGACATTGGCCTTTCTACATTCAGATGCAGACCAGTATTCAGAGCAGTTTATGATCTTTTTAAACAAGCCTAGAATCTTTGGAGATCTGAGCTGGCCCCCTCCCATTCCCTGCCGGTTATCGTGACTGACAGATCTCCCTTGGGGTGATTTGGCTGCCAAGGATAAGGGGCATCCTCCCTCCCCCCCCCCCAGGAAGTCACTTCCATTCCGCCTGATGAAGGAGATCCGCCTTTGGCTGAGGATAGCCCAATTGATTTTGACTGGGAAGACGGAAAATAATCTCATTCAGAGGAGCACAGCGAGGCCCAGGACAATGCTCAAGATGTTTATCTTTTTCACATGGAAGAACTGCCAGCCCTGATTGCACAGGTTGTAGAGGCTCTATGCGTCTCAGATCTCAAGTGGACTATATTCTCGTGGGCATACAAAAGCCCTCCAAGTCTTTTCCCTTCCCACTAGAACTCCAACAAATGGCTTCCTTTGAATGGGCTACCGCTAGTCCCCTGTGGACTTAGGTGGATTCAGTATCCTAAGGTGGACGTTTTGGTAATGGCCATCACTAAGCAACCACCATTCCCGTTGAAGGCGGTGCAGCCCTCTAGGCTCAACAGGCTCATAAGGTTGAAAGCCTCTTAAAGGCTGCCTTTTCCTCCTCATCCTTGGCCCTCCAAGCCTCCACCTGTAGAGGCCTGTTGGTGTGAACTCTACTATGATGGATCCAGCTGCTTCCTGAAGATCCTGCTTCAGCCCGACTGGAATCAGTCACTGCCTTTCTGGCCAGTGCTTTTTGTGATCTACTCCATTTCGCGGACCGCTCAGTAGCTGCGATCACAGTGGCTCGGCTCTGGCTTAAACAATGGTCATCAGATATGGCTTCCAAGGCTTGTCTGGCTAAACTCCCCTTTAAGGATGAGCTCCTTTTTGGGGAAGACTTCGAGAAGCTTGTGAAAGACCTGGGTGAAGTCCAACCCCAGCGTTTGCCCAAGGACAAGCGGAAGTCCCGTCTCCTTGGTAGGGGCCTGGGTGCATTGTCTTCCTCTGCCTCTGTCATGTTACCGTCCAACCAAGGAGCACTGTACCACGTTGTGTGACAGAACCCAGTCTATGCTACGTGGTGATCAACCAAGAAACCTTTATTAGTTACTCTAAACCTGAAAGCCCGACACAGGCCGTGTTTCGTATTACCACTTCTTCAGGGGATACAGGTTTGCTGCAAAAACACAAATACATAACACATATATAATACTTCTAAAATGAAAAATAAAATTAATCATAGAATAGATAATAAATTAATGTTAAAATTGAAATAAAACATAAAATATAAAATAATAATCTTGTAAAACCAATAAGATAATACATATTACATAATAAATTAGTTAAAAATTAAAAATAGTTGTGAACAGAGTGTGTAATATCATTTATACATAATTTCAAAACCATGCATAAAACAAATAATGCAAAATAGTATAAATAAAATGTGTAACAAATAATTGTAAGACCATTAAATATCAAATCCAGACAGATATGGATACCATGCTATGTGTAACCACTGTGTGCTATTGCATAGGAGCAGGAAGTGAGTGAGTGGAACAACGTGCCAATGTAGAGAACCATAATTTTAAACTACATTATATTGAAGTGCATTTTCAATGCGTATGCAAAAATGTAGCCATACCCTTGTCTATGTGCTATTATGCACTATAGAGGCGTAAAACCTCTTCTCCACGGGTGAGTATACGCTTGCTGTCCTAACGTAAATAAAAACACTAACCTTTCCGGGCGCCTCCTGTCACAAATGTCCAAGGGAGCAAAACCATCAACTATGCGCGGGAAAACATTTACCTCCTAAAACACCCGCACTTGCGCTTTAGTAACCCGCGGGAAAAATGACGTATGCTGGTCAATTACGTCAGCATCTAAACTCCTTGAATCTTTAAACGAAGCGTGTTCCTACCATATCTCCTTCACTCAGTGTTAGGAATTGATATTCCCTTTTCTATCCTCTTCATATAAATCCCAGCGCCATAATTGTACATGATATCTATTTTTAATGATGGTCAACTAAGCGTATCTTTAGTGACCGCAACTCCTATATTTCATTGTAGGTTATTATATTAATTGTCTTGATCTAGTTGTCCTGCCAACTGTGTGTGTCTATTGCACCTCAAGAATTTCTAAGTAAGAAATCGTCTATTGTTAGAGTGATTTGTGCTTATGATGAACTGACTATAGCTTAACTCCATCAATAAATAGTGATAATCTATACTAATTCATAATCGTTATAAATGAATGGGAAATTAATTAAAATTAATTATAATAGCTGAATAAAAATATATAATACCACATTTCCTAAAATTATGGATAAAAATTAAAAAATAAATAAAATATCTTATTGAAAATAATAATAATCATTACCAGTAAAAATCAATAATAAATATATAAAAAAATAACAAAATTAAATAATAAAATAATTAAAATGTAAATAATCTAAAAAACTTTTAAATAAATACAAGAATTAAGAAAAATAAATAAAATGAAATAAAACAAACCAAAAAATTAAATAAAAACAATACTGAAATTAAAAATAAATAATAAAAATTAATTAAAATTAAATAAAATTAATAAAATTAATAATCATAAACCAAGATAAAAAATATAAAATGAAAGTATATAACATGTAAATGAATACTAAATGAATAAGAAGACAAAACATATATAAATATAATAATAAAAAATTGTGATTATTATACCTGAAAATAAAAACTAGAAATAAAAATAATAAACATAATATTAGAATTAATAATAAACTAAACTAAAAATAATAAATATAAATAATAAAAATAATGAAAATCAATTCTAAAAATAATATAAATAAAAATAATAAAAATATTATGACAATCAATCAAAACTTAACCAGTCCGTGTATTCTCTTGACCCCCTCCCTTCGTTAGCAGGTACTCTTCATAAAAATACTGATAAATCTCTTTCTATGTTTAAACCATGTGGTGCCAGGGACCCTAGTTGAAAAATGTACCTCTGTTCTAACCGCTGTAACATCTTGTCATTGTCTCCTCCTCTCCAATTGAGTTTGGCTTTTTTTATCACAAAAAACTTCAATTCACTGACACGGTGTTTCATCTCTTGCCAGTGTTGTACAAGTGGTTTCTCAAGAACACCTCTCTTGATGCAACTCTTGTGTTCAACAATCCGCGTCCTCACGCTCCTAATGGTCTTCCCTACATAAATCTTATTACAGGGGCACATTATGACATACACTACGTGGGATGATTCACAGTTGGAAAAATCATCTATTCTGAATGTTTGTTTTGTAATGGGGTGTATGAATTTATCTCGCACTGGCATCACATGCGTGCACACTGAACAATGACCACATTGGTATTGGCCCTTGTATTTGGATAGAAATTTCCGTTCGGTGAGTGCTGATGGCACTAACATGTTCCTCAAATTGACATTCCGCTTGTGGGCTACCGTGACCGTGGTCTCCTCAAATCCTGGTAATGTCTGTATGAGATGCCATTCTTTTTTCAAAATTCTTGTAACTTGTTTGGAATAGCTTGAATAAAGTAATGGACAAACCATCCCTACTTCCTTCCTCTCATGATGTTGTTAAAGCAACGTGTCCCGAGGTGTATCTTTAGCTCTACGATACGCTTGCTCAATATGTTGTGCTGGATGCTTTCTTGCTTTAAATCTATTTCTCATTACTTCGGCATGCATCTCAAAATCGTGTAGAGTGGTACAAGTCGTCCTAGCTCGATAAAATTGCCCTACTGGCAGGTTCCTTTTCAGGGCCGGATTGTGAAAACTGTTAAAATGTAACAGGTGATTCCGGTCTGTGGGTTTTCTATACATGGTAGTAATGAATCGCTTATCTCCCTTCTTAATTAGTAGATCTAAATATGGGATTTGCTGTGTATCATACGTAATCTGAAATCTAAGATTCCTATCTAAACTGTTAATCCATGTATTAAATGCTCCTAGCCTATCAACATCCCCGTCCCATATAATTAAAACATCATCTATATAGCGTATCCATAATTTTATATTGTCTTTGTACATGTGTTCCTTCAGAAAAGTCTCTTCGAATTTAAACATATATAAATTGGCAACATCTGGTGCCATTGATGACCCCATGGCTACGCCTTTTATTTGCTTGTAAAAAATTTCCCTGAAACAAAAATAATTCTCACATAAGGCAAACCTTGCAATTGCCATAAGAAATGCTGTGAGTATATGTTTAGATGCAGTCCTTTTTAACAAATACTCTTCCATAATCACTAGGCTTTCTGCCTGCGGGATGTTAGTATATAGGGATTCTACGTCTAACGTGACTAATATGATGTTACTACTTGGCTCATGAAATGTTGACAGAATCTCAATGACATGGGTCGAATCCCTAACGTAGGACCACATCTCAACTATGAAGGGGCGTAATAACACATCTAAAAACTTTGAAATAGGTTCCATGAGGGACCCTATTGCCGAAACAATAGGGCGTCCAGGAGGGTCAGTCATAGATTTGTGAATTTTTGGATTTACGTATATGGTCGGAATGATAGGAGCGGGTACAATCAAAAAATCTCGTTCTTTTTTAGTAATATACCCAATTTCAAAGGCTGTGATTATCAAACTGTCTATATGTCTCTGTAGGATCATTATTCAACCGAACATAAAAGGACCGGTCACTCAATTGTCTATTAACTTCTGCAATATACCTATTTTTATCCAGCACCACGATCGCTCCACCTTTATCTGCCGGTTTTATAATTATCTGGTCATTCTTTTGTAATGCTTTGAGTGCTTCATTCTCTCCTCTCGTGAGGTTAAAAAACTTCTTTTTATTAGATTGTTTGTATACTTCTCTAACTTCTTTCAAAACTATTCTCTCAAATGTCTCAATTACAGGATCTGTATGGGCGGGAGGGATCCAGGAGGACGTTTTGCTAACAATAGATCCATCCACTTGGCTATTGGGTTGTGCCATGAAAAACTGTTTGATACGTATCTTACGAAAGAATTTGTACAAATCTATTTCTAGTTCAAAGGGGTCCGGTTTTCTAATTGGGACGAAGGACAGGCCTTTAATACTGAGAGTTTGTCTGAAGTCAAGACATATTCTGATATATTTATGACATTACTCTCAATATTGTCATCTAATACCACCGTTCTCGTGACCTGTCTGTCATTTGTCTCCCCCGACCTCTTCCCCTTCCCCTCCCCCGGTAGAGGTATTGATAGTTCTGATAGTTTTGATAATTTTGTTGGTGCCTCTCTTCTCAAGGGTAATCGTGTCCTCTGTCCTGATCTCTTTCTTGCGGTCGCGCATAGGACTTCTTGCGGCCACCGCCTCTCCACATTGCATCCATATCTAAAAAATTATTTTTGTAATTGTCATTATTGTTGTTCTTCTTTTTATCGTACTCTTCCCTCGCCCTCTGTGGTTTTGGTCTTTCTTGGGAGGAAAAAAGCGATGCTGAAGCATCCACTTGTTCCACCGACTCACTCCTGCTCCGTTTCTTCTTTTGCTGATGTATAATTTCTCTATCATCATCCTCTATCTCATCCTCTCTCTGGTCAAATATTGAAGGTTTCTTTTTGATCCAAATCCTTTCATTTTCAACTTTCTTGCACCAGTGGTACACATAGCCTATCCTGTAATCCTCTTCATCTCTCCTAAATTTATCGATTTTAAATCCTTTCATCTCTTTCTTGAAGAGCTGAATATTTTTCTCATATTCTGCATGTGTTTTTGTAAAATTAGTGTCACACCCTTTTAATATTTTCAACTTATCAATTTCTGTCTTCAATAGATCGGATTTCTTATTGGCTGTTATAATTAAAAGAATCATTAGATCCAGGGAACATTTATTTAATATAGCGTTCCAACAGCGGACAAACCCTTCTTCATTACGATAAAGTCCTGGGGGTTTGTTCATTCTAAGTCCCCTGGGAATGATCTTGGCCTTGCAGCATTCCAGGAGATAAGCTGCATGTATATCTTCTTTGGTCATCCTCTGTGTTAATAGGACTGTATTCTCCCATTGGAGTCCTATGTCATCCATAGTTTCTTCAGAGGAGTCTATTAGTGATTCTTTTTGTAGAAGTTTCTCGATTGCTTCATCTCCAAAGCTAAGAGTAAGGTTAAGTAAGCTCCCTTTTTAGAGGGAAGTTACTTTTTGGAGAAGATTTGGACAAGATAGTAAAGGACCTGGGTGAGTCCAAAGGAGGGACGCTACCGGAGGACAAGCCAAAGCAGGGGAGGTTGCCGGCGACGGCCAGAATGCAGCTGAGAGATTTTTGTCGGTTTTGTTCCCCCAGATTCACTCAAAGTCAAAGAGGACGTTTCCCCAATAGGAATCAAGGATTTCGGGGGGCGGGGAGGGGATTCTCCTCCTCCTCTAACCTCCGAAAGTCGCAATGAGGTGAGGGGGACCCAGGTGGAATTGGTGCCTGTAGGAGGTCGGCTTCAGGAGTTCTACCCCGCCTGGGTCCAAATGACCTCAGACCAGTGGGTACTGGAGATTATTCGAAAAGGTTATGTGTGTGTTTCAACAGCCAGTGACAGATTTTTTTGTGCAGTCCCCGCGCAGAGCACTGTTCAAATATGGAGCGGTGGAGAGGCTGCTGGGTCTCCGGGCGATCGTGCCAGTCCCTCGAGGCCAATGCGGTACCGGTCGGTACTCCATTTATTTCGTCCCAAAGAAAGAAGGAACCTATCGACCAATTCCGGACCTCAAAAGAGTGAATTGGTGCCTTCAGGTGTCTCACTTTCATATGGAAACTCTAAGATCGGTCATCGTAGCCGTGAGGAAAGGAGAGTTTCTTACTTCCCTGGATTTGTCGGAGGCTTACCTGCATATACTGGTTCAATAGGAACACCAGAGGTTTCTCAGATTCGCAGTGCCAGTGGGGCATTTTCAGTTCTGAGCGTTGCCATTCGGTCTCGCGACGGCGCCTCGAACGTTCACCAAAGTGATGGTGGTGGTGGCAGCTACGTTGCGGAGGCAGGGAGTGTTAGTGCGCCCATATCTGGACGATTGGCTAATCCGAGCAAAGTCAAGAGCCGAAAGCGAGTCAGCGACAGCCCGAGTGATTGCCTTTCTACAAAGCTTAGGATGGGTGGTCAATATGTGAAAGAGCAGGATAACTCCGGCGCAGGCGTTAGAATACCTAGGGGGTGCGGTTCGATACGGAGGCTGGAAAGGTATTTCTCCCTCAACAGCGGGCGCAATGTTTGAGACGATTGGTTCGAAAGTTTCTACAAATGTCTCTCCCCACGGCATGGCATTATCTGCAGTTGCTCGGTACCATGGCGGCGGCACTAGAGATGGTGCCGTGGGCAAGGGCTCATATGAGACCCTTACAGAGGGCATTGTTAAGAAGGTGGTCACACCAGGACGATTCACTGTCGCGGAAACCTCCTTGTCCAGAATGGACCAGGGAGTCTCTGCGGTGGTGGCTGTGTCCAGGAACGCTGGAGAAGGGAATGCCCTTGGAGTCTCCGAATTGGATTCCTCTGACAACAGATGCAAGTCTAACCGGATGGGGAGCGCACTGCCAGGGTCAGTTTGCACAGGGGCAGTGGTCCGATCAGGAAAGGTTATGGTCGATCAACGGGTTAGAATTGAGGGCAGTAACTCTGCTGTTGCAAGGGTTTCAGTCTTGTCTGCGCGGGCAAGCGGTTCGAGTGTTGTCAGACAGTGCGACGGCAGTAGCCTACATCAACAGACAAGGGGGCACAAGCAGTATGTCTCTGGAAGCCGAGGCCGAGCAGTTGTTCGATTGGGTCGAAAGCCACCTGGAGGCTCTATGGGCGGCACATGTAACCGGAGTGGACAATGTCACGGCCGACTTCTTGAGGCGGGTGAAAGTAGATCCGGGAGAGTGGATGCTCCATCCAGAGGTTTACGACATGATAGTACGTCACTGGGGTTCTCCGGTAATGGATCTCATGGCTACTTTTTTCACTCGGTGCAAGTCGGACGATTCTTCAGCAGAAGACGGGAAAGGATGTCAGAGGGCTTAGATGCTCTCATTCAGAGCTGGCCAGTAGATCAACTCTTGTACGTGTTTCCTCCATGGGTGTTTAATAGGTTGTGTCGTGCAGCGCATAGAACGACACCGAGGGTTAGTGATTCTGGTCGCTCCGGATTGGCTGAGGGAGACCCAGGTATGTGGACCTCTGGAGGCTGATGGTAGGACAGCCCTGGCGGCTACCACTCAGAGTAGACCTGTTATCACAGGGTCCACTGTACATGCCACAGGTGGATCGATTCTCGCTTACGGCTTGGCTCTTGAGAGGGGAAGGCTAAGAGCGAAGGGTTATTCCGCAGAAGTATTTGCTACTTTGCTAAAGGTGCGAAGTTGGTCGTCTACTTTGGCGTATATTCGCGTTTGGCGTATTTTTTTAAGTTTGTTGTGCAGATCGGAAAGTGGAGGCCCTTAAGGCCGCAATTCCACAGATTCTGGCATTTTTACAAGAAGGGTTTCAGAAAGGGTTAGCGGCTTCATCCTTGAAGGTACAGTTGGCTGCACAATCATGTTATAGAGGGAAAATCAGGGGGCCTCACTAGGGGGTCACCCAGATGTTAAATGATTTTTGAGAGCAGTTTTGCTGTTGAGACCACCATATCCGCAGGTGATCCCAAAGTGGAATCTTAACTTCGTTTTAGAGGCGTTGGTTCAAGCGCTGTTTGAGCCATTGTCTAGATCGACATTGAAGGATCTCACTCTCAAAGTCGTTTTTCTGGTAGCAATTTGTTCGGCCAGATGAATCTCAGAATTGCAGGCGTTTATCTTGTAGAGAGCCTTTTCTAGCCTTTTACGAATCAAAGGTAGTGTTGAGACCGGTACCGTCCTTTTTGCCTAAAGTGGTGTCCGCTTTTCACATGAGTTAGCTTGTCTCTTTACTGGTATTTAGTAAGGAGACGTCGTCGTCCGGGGGCCGCTTACATTTGTTAGATGTTCGCTGAGCGTTACAGAAATATGTTCGGAGGACGGCGGAGTTCCGAAAGTTAGATAGACTATTTGTACTGTTTGGGGGTCAGCGTAAAGGAGAAGCGGCTTCTAAGGCATCCATAGCTAGATGGATTAAGGAAGCGATATCTTCGGCATATATTCTCAAGGGTAAGCTGGTGCCGGAAGGGCTTAAGGCACTTTCCACTAGGGCTCAGGCGACTTCTTGGGCTGAGTTCCATTTTGTGCCTGCGGCAGAGATTTGTAAAGCGGCAACCTGGTCATCTCTGAATTCCTTTTGTTAAGCATTACCATCTGGATTGATTGGAGTGATATACAGACCTCCCTCACAAGAGGAAGAGGTGGACAGAGAGTTAATTGAAGACATACGCAGCATTGCTAAGAAAGGGGAAGTGCTACTGATAGGAGATTTCAATATGCCAGATGTTGATTGGCACATTCCTGCTGCAGTATCATCTAGAAGTAAGGAGATCCTGGATTCTCTACAGGGAGAACTATTCAGGCAATTGGTAACAGACCCCACACGTGAAGGGGCCATACTGGACTTGGTGCTTACCAATGGTGAAAGTGTTTCTGATGTTGTAGTGGGAGATCATTTTGCTTCCAGTGATCACCAGATGGTGTGGTTCAGTATTAGGACTAGGGCTGTTAGAATCCATTCCAAGGTGAGGATCTTAGACTTTAGGAAGACTAACTTTGCGAAGATGGGCCAATACCTCAAGGAGTCGTTAGTGGGATGGGAACAGCTGGGGGATGTAGAAAAACAGTGGGCAAAACTGAAAGGGGGTATTTTAAGGGCAACCAACCTTTTTGTTAAAATGGTAAATAAAGGCAAAAGGAACAGGAGACCGCTATGGTTTTCGAAGGAAGTAGCTGAAAAAGTGAAGAAAAAGAGGGAGGCCTTCATGAAATACAACAGATCACAGAGAGCAGAAGACAAGCATCTGTATTTGGAAAAACTTAGAGAAGCTAGCAAAGTAGTCAAGAAGGCAAAGATTCAAAAGGAGGAGGAAATAGCCAATGCAATAAAATGGGGGGATAAGACATTTTTCAGATATATTAGTGAGAAGAGGAAGAGCAAAAGTGGTATTGTCAGACTCAAGGGTGCAGGGGGGGAATATGTAGAAGCTGATAAGGATAAAGCAGAATTGCTTAACAAATATTTTTGTTCTGTGTTCACAGATGAAGAACCAGGAGCAGGACCTCAGAAAACACCCACAAATAAGAACAGAAGCGAGGGACATCTTGAACTATTTTCAGAAGACTGTGTTCGTGAGAAACTAGCTCAACTTAAAGTAGACAAAGCGATGGGACCGGATGGGATACACCCTAGAATACTGAGGGAACTTGGGGACGTTCTAGCAGCTCCACTGACTGACCTTTTCAATGCCTCGTTGGAGTCAGGAGTGGTGCCAAAGGACTGGAGAGAGGCTCATGTGGTGCCTTTACACAAAAGCGGAAGTAAGGATGTGGTTGAAAACTACAGGCCGGTTAGTTTAACTTCGGTGGTGAGTAAATTATTGGAAACGCTGCTGAAAGAGAAAATAGTGAGGTTTCTGGAGTCCAGCGGATTACAGGATCCGAGGCAGCATGGATTCACCAGAGGCAGGTCTTGTCAGACAAATCTGATTGATTTTTTTGACTGGGTGACCAGGGAGTTGGACCAAGGGAGAGCTCTAGATGTGGTGTATTTAGATTTCCGTAAAGCCTTTGACACTGTTCCTCACAGGCGACTTATAAACAAACTGAGCACCCTAGGGATGGACCCTAAAGTTACTGCTTGGGTTAGAAATTGGTTGGGTGGGAGGCGACAAAGAGTACAAGTAAATGGAGCTCACTCTGAGGAGAAGGATGTTACCAGTGGTGTGCCCCAGGGATCTGTCCTTGGTCCAATTCTTTTTAACATCTTTGTTAGTGATATAGCGGAAGGGCTGTCGGGTAAGGTTTGCCTCTTTGCGGATGATACCAAAATCTGCAATAGAGTAGACACCCAGGAAGGGGTAGATAACATGAGGAGGGATCTAGCTAAGCTTGAAGAATGGTCTAGAATTTGGCAGCTGGGATTTAATGTTAAAAAATGTAAGGTCATGCATTTGGGCTGCAGCAATCCAAGGGAGCAATACAGTATAGGAGGTGAAGTACTTTTGTCCACTAAAGAAGAGCGGGACCTAGGCGTGGTTGTGTCTGATGATCTTAAAGTAGCTAAACAGGTGGAAAAGGCGACAGCAAAAGCTAGAAGGATGCTTGGGTGCATACGGAGAGGAATGGCTAGCAGAAAAAAGGAGGTGATAATGCCTCTGTATAAGTCTTTGGTGCGACCTCATTTGGAGTATGGTGTGCAATTCTGGAGACCGCACCTTCAAAAGGATGTGAACAGGATGGAGTCGGTGCAGAGGGTTGCTACCAAAATGATTAATGGGCTTCATTATAAAGCATATGAGGACAGACTTAAGGATCTTAATATGTACACCTTAGAGGAAAGGCGGGATAGAGGTGATATGATTGAGATGTTTAAATACCTCCGTGGCATAAATGTTCAGGGAGAGAGCCTCTTTCAATTGAAAGCAAGTTCTGCTACGAGGGGACATGGGATGAGGGTGAAGGGAGATAGATTCAGGAGTGATATGCGGAAATATTTCTTTACGGAAAGAGTAGTGGATCCGTGGAATAGTCTCCCAGTGGAGGTGGTAGAGATGAGGACAGTAACTGAATTCAAGAAAGCATGGGACCAACACAGAGGATCTCTAAAGGCAAAAAGTGGACTGTTGTAGTTGTTATGGAAGGACAGACTAGATAGGCCATGTGGTCTTTTTCTGTCGTCATATTTCTATGTTTCTATGTTTCTATGGATGTCCAGGCCGGTAGGGATACCTGTTTTGGGGCAGCGGTACTTCAGGTTGCTATGGCAGGTCTCTCCCGTTGATTGCTTTCACTGCTCTGTTACATCCTCAAAGGTTCGGGACTAGACTGGAGGGACGATAAGGAAGTTGAAATTACTTACCTGCTAATTGTAGTTCCTTAAGGAACTCCAGTCTAGTCCCGTATCCCTCCCTAGAGATTATCTTGTGGATCAGGGCCTGAAGCTCACGAGCATACACAGGTAAGAAATGAACGGTACTGTGTAGATTCTGGTTCATATGGGAGGGGGTTGAATAGGGGCTTATCATGAGGTTTCCCATTCCCTGTTATGGGGGGGGAGAGTAATCCTCAGCAGTTCTATCAACCGCTAATAGGTCTTTGGAGGTGATATTTCTCCTTTAAAAGTGTTTAGTTCAGTTATGTTGGGTTATTGTTGAAAATATTAATTACATAATTGTTGCTCCGGTGAGTCTGCTTTGTCAATAGATTACTGGACAGAGGAGGCAGTCCCAGGAGTATGTACCAGTGTCATTAGAAGAATGCCGTTTCTCAGTCTCCAAAGCTGCTGGAGGAGGAGCACAACTCAAAGGTTCGGGACTAGACTGGAGTTCCTTAAGGAACTACAATTAGCAGGTAAGTCTAATTTCAACTTTGTCTGGACTGGTCTAGCAGGATGAATTGGAAGGAGAAATTTTTACTTACCATTAATTTCCTTTCCTGAAATTCTGCTAGACCAGTCCAGGACCCTCCCCACTCTGTGATAGTCTGAAACAGCCTTCTTAGCAGAGCCATATCCAGAATTACAACTTAACTTTTATGTCTCTGCTAGCTTCCTACCTTGGCAGGACCTTTTGTATATAGTTGCACTTTGTGCACTTGTCTGTAGTTGCACTTTGTGCTTGACAGTTCTTTGATCTTGTGTTTGGCGTTGGCTCTTCTGCTTTGTGAAAGTATACTGAAGGTGACCCCTAGGGGTAAGGCTACATGTACCTTGACTGAATCAGTCAAGCTTCTGGTACTTTCTTTGTCTCCAATATCTGCTGACGGAGGGACACTACCTACTTGTCTGGACTGGTCTAGCAGGATTCCAGGAAAGGAAATTAATGGTAAGTGAAAATTTCTCCGGATGGACATTTATACTAGCGCTAAGGCTGGTGCAAGTTTTCGCACTTGCAATGTAGGATCACATTATGCCACTTAATGCTAGTATTTTATAAAGACAAATAGGCACCTACTTGGGTGTATACCATCCTGTCCAGGTGATTTGGTGCTCTTTTAGTTAATTTGTTCTATTGCATCTTCCAGGTTCAATGAGATTTCATTCAGCTCTCCTGACTCGTTACTGCTAAATATGCTTTCTGCTATGGGTAGTTTCTTAGTAAAGACCGAAGGAAAGAATTCATTTAGTCTTTCAGCTATGGCCTTGTCCTGCCCGAGTGCTCCTTTTACTTCGTAACCATTTAATAGTACAGTTGACTCCTTTCCCAGATTTTTGCTTTGTACCTGAAAAAGTGTTTTATTGTGAGTTTTGTGAGTTTTTGTTTCTATGGCTAACTTTTCAGATTTGCTTTTTGTGTTCTTTATCAGTGCTTTGTATTTAACTTTCAATGTTTATATGCTGTTTCCTATTGGCTTCATTTGGTTCCTTTCTCTTTTTTTAAAAACCATTTTTTGCTTCATTAACCTCTTTCACCTCACTTTTTAACCAAACTGGCCTTCCTTTTGCCTTTCTTGATATATGGGATTCATCTGGTCTAGGCTTCCAGGTTTGTGTGTTTAAACCCATTCATCCCTGATATAAACTCTTGACCTTTGCTGCTGCTCCTATTTATTTAGTTTTCCAAATGTTATCATAGTCTCCCTTTTGAAAATTAAACACTGGCATAGTAAGATTTCCTTTGCAAACTCAAATCAATTATTAAGTCAAATGTGATCATATTATGATAGCTAGTGTTGAGTGGTCCCAACACAGCTCTTGTATCAAATCCTGTATTCTATGAAGAACTAAGTCTAAAATAGCATCTTCTCTAGCTGGTTCCCTAACAGCTGTTCCATGAAGCGGCCATTTATATCATCTAGGAACTTTACCCTCCCTAGCATGCCCTGACATGACATTTATCCAGTCCATTATAGGATAACTGAAATCTGTTATTACTGTGTTGCCAATTTTGCTAGCTTCCCTAATTTCTGATAAAATTTCATCATCTGGCTGCTCATTTTGTTCCCGTGGATGGTGGTATACACTGTCAGACGGCTGCCTGGGTGAGAATCTTCACAGTCTTGGCAAGTGCATATATCTATATGATTTGCAAGGTATTGTGGGCAATGTAGTTCATTCACACCAGACACAGCTGCTGACAATAATTTAGTTGTGCTCTTGGGTAAAGCCAATAAGATATTTATTTATGGGGTTATTTCTCCCAACACAGATATGCTTGGTAGCACATAAAATCAGGTAACTTGCTTTCAGTGTTAACTTGAAAAAAACAAAGTCAAAATCAGGAAAACAACAAATGAAAAGCCACAAAGCAAGAAACAAACTGTTCTTTTCAGATTAACTTCTGATTACTTCCCACACAGATTCAGAAGTGATTCTCTCCTAGCCCACAAGCAATTAGGTGAGGCTCGATTGCTAGCAGTTACCAGCTGAAACCCCTTAGTTCCTTATCGTTCCTCCAGCTTAGTCCTCGACGTATGGGTAGTGCACCTCCTCCTGCAGCATGAAGACTGGACCAATCAGATTTCAGCTCCACTGGAATAAGCACACCCTGCAACTCAGGAACTCCAGTGTGTCCAGTCTTCATGCAGCAGGAGGACGTTAGTGAGCGTAGCTGGGCTCACTAGTTATTTAGATAGTATTCTTTGCCTATAGCTAACCTTTATTTAGGTCCTTTTAGGGCTTCTTTACCTTTTTTTCTTATTTAATACGCTGTCCCTTTAAATTTTCACTGTGATTCTCGGCACTCAGTGGGGGCGGGGGAGGAAACCGGAGGAAGCTCCTTCTCCTGCTCAGACCTTGACGACTCTCTGTGTACTTTTTGACTTTGGGGAAAGTGGATCTCTGCCCCAAGGCTCTTCGGGGCAGAGCTCCAACGAAGGCTGAGCGGCAGCTCGTCTCCAGAGACTGAAGACAGCTGCGTGTGTGCCGGTGAGTGATTGCAGCTGAGGGGAAGCTGGCCGGCTTTTGAGCCGCGTTCACTCCCTCCCTCAGCTGTTCAGGACAGTCGCAGATATTCAAGGGGGGAAGCGTCCCCGGGGGGGCTCCCGTTTTCGCGGCAGCAACGGGCTTATTTTCCTCGGGCCCTTCCCTTCACCGTGAGGCTGCAAAAGCCCGCCAAAACGCTTGCGGGTCTGCCGCGGCCATTTTTTCTCGGTCCGCGGTTTTTTTTTCTTTCAGTTGCCCCGCGGTAGATTTTTGATTTCCTTTATTTTCCTTTCATTCGAATTTGATTTCAGTGACTTTCTTTTATTGTTATTTGCTTTATTTTGCCTTTGGTGTCTCATTCCCTCGCTGATTTTCTCCGTGGCAGCTGTCTGAGGAAGTAACCTCTTTAGTTCTGGGAGGTTTTTTTAATTGCATTTGCTTTTATTCTTAGGCTTTCTGAAAAAAAAAATAAAAAAAAAAATAAATAAATAAAATAAAGACACAAAGGGAAGATATGTATGCCTCTGAGGGAAAGCAGGCATAGCCTCCTTTCATCACTTGCTGGTCAGACCTTTTCTCTTGACCTGCACCGCTTTCCTTTATTGCACACTGCCCAGTTCCCGCTTGGTTCCTCTGGGTCAGTGTGCTGTTGGTTCCCCTATCTTTTTTGGCTGCGGTTGGCTGGCGTTTTAAACACGCTAAACTCCCCATGTCCACGGGTTCTCTTTGCCTCATTTGTGGATCTCGGCGGGGTGCCGACGCAGAGACCGGCGTGTGCCCTCGCTGCGCCTCACTGTCTCGCAGCATGGAACAGCGCCTGGAGCATTCTTTGCCTGCATCGGCACAGTCTGGTGCCGCATCAGGAGATTTAGAATCACCGCTAGAGGGTCCCTCGGGGCTTGCTCCTAACAGTACCTCGGCGCCCGGGGCGCAACTAGCTCTGGGGGAGTCGTTGCCCTTGGAGGATTTTTCTGCAGATTTTGTATTGCTTCTGCATCAGGCGTTCTGTCGAAGGCGCCAGGTTATGGGAGGGGCGCCTCTACCACCGCAGGGACTATCCCTCCAGTCCCCTCTTGGAGAGCCTCCATTGTCCGACATCAGAGCCCCGAAGCGGCCGCGTTTGCACGACCCTGGTTCTGTGGAGGCGGACTGGCCTGAGGGGGATGATCCCGAGTTCGATCCGGAGGGAGATGTAGACGGCTTGGAGGAAGGAGAGCTTCCGGAGCCGGAGGATCAAGCGAGGATTATTCGGGTTTTCCGGCGTGAGGAGCTTCCAGCTCTTGTTTCGGAAGCGCTTCAGACGTTAGGCTTGTCTTCTGCGCCTAAGGCGGAAGAGCCGGACGGAGTAGATCCCATCATTCAAGCTGTTCGTCAGACTCAAGTGGTTTTTCCACTTCATAAAGTTATTGACCAGATGATTCAGACCGAGTGGGACACTCCTGAGACTGGTCTCAAGGGAGTTAAGATCATGCGTCGTCTTTATCCTATGGCAGAAACGGATTTGGAACGTTTTCGATCTCCCAAGGTCGACGCAGCCGTGTCGGCGGTGACGAAGAAGACCACCATTCCTGTTGAAGGGAGTGCGGCTTTGAGGGAGCCGCAGGACAGGAAGATGGATGGTCTGTTGAAGCAGGCCTTTGAGGCGGATGCGATTGCGTTACAGGCTTCGGTTTGTGGGGCTTGGTAGCCCGTGCCTGTTTGCGGTGGGTTCAGCGATTTCAGCGTTCTCCATCCTTAGACACTGATACGCTGACGGAACTTCACCGCTTGGAGTCTGGTACGTCTTATTTGGCGGATGTACAGTACGATCTCATCAGAGCTCTCTCCAATAGCATGGCTTCGGTAGTGGCTTCTCGTAGAGCTCTTTGGCTAAAAAATTGGGCGGCCGATGGTTCCTCTAAGTCACGGTTGGGCAAGTTACCTTTTAAGGGTAAACTACTCTTTGGTGAGGATTTGGATAAGTTGGTCAAAGATCTAGGTGAATCCAAAGGCGGTCGCTTACTAGAAGATCGGCCCAAGCGGGGTAGATCCATTCCGGTCACTAGGGGACAATTTCGGGACTTTCGTAGGTTCCGGTCACCCCGTTACGCCAGCGCCCAGCGGGGTAGATATAGTTCCCGGGTGTCCAGTTTTCGCGGATTTCGTGGAGCCAGTCGAGGGTTCACGGCGGGAGGTGCCCCGGGCCCCCGCAAACCCCAATGAAGGACAGCGGGTCCAGGTGGAGCGGCCGATGATCGGAGGACGCCTTCGACATTTTCTCTCCGCTTGGATCCAAATTACTTCCGATCAGTGGGTACTAGACATTATCAAAGACGGGTATGTTCTCGATTTGGCCCGTCCAGTACTCGACTCCTTTGTAGCGTCTCCCTGTCGAGGGGTTCAGAAGACCTTGCAGGTGCGCCAAACGCTCGATCGGCTTCTTCAGCTGGGGGCGGTCATTCCAGTTCCACCAGCGGAATATGGTCTGGGAAGGTATTCCATTTATTTCGTGGTGCCAAAGAAGGGAGGCGATCTGCGACCCATATTGGATCTCAAAGGAGTGAATCGTTGTCTAAGAGTCCCTCACTTTCGGATGGAAACGCTACGGTCTGTCATAGTAGCCGTTCGTCGAGGCGAATTTCTTACGTCCCTCGACCTCACGGAGGCTTATCTCCATATCCCTATTCGAGAAGACCAGCAGAGGTATCTGCGCTTTGCGCTTCCGTGGGGGCATTTCCAGTTTCAGGCTTTACCATTCGGTCTAACGACCGCACCTCGCGTATTCACCAAGATCATGGTGGTAGTTGCCGCGGCTCTCCGCAAGGACGGGGTGCTGGTTCATCCCTATCTGGACGACTGGTTGATTCGCGGGAAATCGCACGCAGAGAGCTTGGCAGCGACAGAAAAGGTCATCACTCTCTTACAGTCTCTCGGCTGGGTGATCAACCCACTCAAGAGCCATGTGGTTCCAACACAGCTTCTCGAATATTTAGGGGTGCAATTCGAGACTTGCCAGGGGTTGGTTTCTCTACCCGAACGCAGGATTTTGACTCTTCAGTCTCTGGTGCGAAAGTTTCGAGAGTCTCCAGCCCCGTCGGCGTGGCGATACCTGCAGTTGTTGGGGACGATGGCGTCCTCTCTGGAGGTGGTTCCTTGGGCGCGGTTTCACATGCGGTCCCTCCAGCAAGCCTTACTCCGCCGCTGGTCCAACCAGTCCGATCCGCTAAACAGGCGTCTGCCTTGCCCGATGTCGGTTCGAAGGGATCTCTCCTGGTGGTTGAATCCGCTCACTCTGCGAGTGGGGATGCCATTGGAGCAGCCGAACTGGATTCCGCTATTAACGGACGCCTGTCTGACGGGCTGGGGTGCTCACTGCGAGGGCCAGTTCGTCCAGGGTCTTTGGTCCCCAGAAGAGAGCGCCTGGTCGATCAACCGGTTGGAGCTTCGAGCCATTCGCTTGGCATTGCAGGGCTTCGAGACTCGGATATCGGCTCGAGCGATTCGGGTGCTCTCAGACAATGCAACGGCCGTGGCCTACATCAACCGGCAAGGGGGAACCGGAAGTGTCGGCCTCGCGGCGGAGGCTCGGACGTTGTTCGAATGGGTAGAGCCTCGCCTGTCAGCCATCTCCGCAGCACATATCGCCGGAAAAGACAATGTGACGGCGGACTTCCTCAGCAGAGTTCAGGTGGATCCCGGAGAATGGGAGCTACATCCCCGGGTGTTCGCGCAGCTGGTGCTGCGTTGGGGCCAACCACTCATGGACCTGATGGCCACGTGCCGCTCAGCAAAAGCGGCTCGATTCTACAGTCGGCGAAGAGAGCCGATGTCCGAAGGTCTGGATGCTCTGTTGCAGGTGTGGCCATCCACGGGTCTGCTTTATGTATTCCCTCCATGGCCACTGTTGGGGCGCGTTATTCAGCGTATCGAAGCCCACCGGGGTCGGGTGCTCTTAATCGCGCCGGATTGGCCGCGTCGTCCTTGGTATGCCGATCTGATGAGGCTGATCGACGGTCCTCCCTGGAAACTTCCCTTATTACCGGACCTGTTGTGTCAGGGTCCACTTCGCATGCCCCAAGTGGAGAGATTCTCTCTTACGGCTTGGCTATTGAAAGGGCTCGGCTAAGAAAACGCGGTTACTCCCGCTCAGTGGTAGCGACCCTCTTGCAGGCGCGAAAGCGATCCACTTCGCTGGCCTATGTTCGAGTTTGGCGTATTTTTGAGGACTGGTGTTCCAGACACCAGATCAGAGCGGCTACGGCCTCTCTGCCGATAATTCTGGATTTTTTGCAAGACGGTTTTATTAAGGGTCTAGCCGCCAGCTCTTTGCGAGTCCAATTGGCGGCTCTGTCTTGTTATCGCGGTAAAGTGCAGGGCGTGGCTTTAGGGGCGCATCCGGATGTAGTTCGTTTTTTGCGTGCTGTGTCTAGGTTACGGCCAGCCCGTAGAGTATCGGTTCCCGCGTGGGATCTTAATTTAGTGCTACGTGCCCTAAGTGCAGCTCCTTTTGAGCCGCTCTCTGGTAGTTCGGTAAAGGATTTGACTCTTAAAACGGTGTTCCTAGTGGCTATATGTTCCGCACGCCGTATTTCCGAACTCCAGGCTCTTTCTTGCAGGGAGCCTTTTCTGTCTTTCTCGCCTAACAAAGTGGTTCTGCGGCCTGTGCCATCTTTCTTGCCAAAGGTGACTTCTCCTTTTCACTTGAATCAGGTTGTTTCTCTTCCGGTTTTTTCGGAGTCCGAAGGGCATGCTTCTGATCGTGGTTTGAGTCGGTTGGACCTCAAAAGAGTTCTCCGCCGTTATTTACGAGTTACAAATGATTTTCGTAAATCAGACCACTTGTTTGTGCTGTTTGGTGGTCCTCGTAAAGGGGAAGCGGCAGCGAAGGCTTCTATTGCCAGATGGATTAAAGAGGCGATTGGTTCGGCTTACATATTGCACGGTCGGTCTCCGCCGCCGGGACTGCGGGCTCACTCTACGAGAGCACAAGCGACATCCTGGGCGGAATTCAGTCTGGTTTCCCCGGTAGATATTTGTAAAGCGGCCACGTGGTCGTCTTTGCACACTTTCAGTAAACATTATCGTCTTGATGTTTTGGCGGCGAGCGATGCTGGCTTTGGTTCTGCGGTTCTGCGTGCCGGCTGGCACAATCCCACCCGTTAGGCTGCTTTGATACATCCCATACGTCGAGGACTAAGCTGGAGGAACGATAAGGAAATAGTAATTACACTTACCTGGTAATTGTAGTTCCTTGAGAGACGACAGCTTAGTCCTCCTGCCTCTCCCTGATTTCTTTTCGCACGGCACGCCTTGGATGAAGAAGACGATTTTTCCAGGTGAGTGCGTTTCATGTTACTTTCTTTTCTCTCTAAGTTTTTCGCTGTGGCAGGAGCGGGACTTTCCGTTCCGGTTGGTTATAATTTTTAGTATGTGGCCTACGCCACCAGTTGATAAAAAAAAAAAAAAAAAAAAACCCAGTTAGGTTGCGGAATATATTTCCTATGAGAGCAGTTTTACTAAAGGTTAGCTATGTGTTTGAGTTTGCTTTGTCAGTAGTTCACTGGAGTTCCTGAGTTGCAGGGTGTGCTTATTCCAGTGGAGCTGAAATCTGATTGGTCCAGTCTTCATGCTGCAGGAGGAGGTGCACTACCCATACGTCGAGGACTAAGCTGTCGTCTCTCAAGGAACTACAATTACCAGGTAAGTGTAATTACTATTTGGCTTGCTTTCTACTGTGTGGGTCAAATCCTGCTTCAGGAGCTTTTCTGAGTAGATTAAAGAACAAATTTGTATTTCTTTGTGATGGTTGCTGTACTTTATAACAGAAAGTTACCAACGGAGTTTAGATAGAGAGCAGTCCATATAAACAGGATCTTCATCTGCTATTATTCCCCCTTGTTCAACAAGCATGGGTTCAATATCATGGATTGGCACAGATGAATCTCTCAATGGAGCACTTTCAGGAAAATACTTGTTTCCCTGCTGTCTTTCAAGGTTATAGCTAGGGCATAGATCAGTGTTCATACCTGAGCTTCCATTGCTGTTAGAGTTCCTCTCTATATAGCCTGGCCAGTATGTAGTCCAGTTCTTATGTCCAGCCTTCCAATCCGGATCCCTGGACACTGGATCTCTCTTCACATACCTTCTGGCACGGGTCTTAGGGTCCCTTCCACGTGCAGCCGTCTCCCTTACAGGTAGCGTCTGGAGATTCCTAGCTCTGCAGCACCATTCCTCTGGCTTTCCCCAGTCCAATGGTGTATGCTGGCCCTTGGGATACCTCCCTGTATACGTACTGCTTTGGACTCTTCTAGACCTCTCAAAGGCTTTTCTCCTCTTTCTTCCAGAGGGTCTCTTTCCCTCTCTATCCGTCCGGTTTGGCTTCTGCTTCTGATAATCCTTCAGATGAAACTGAGGATAATTCTCTGGATATCCAAGGTGATCATGAAGATCCTGAAGATGGTCATCTGTAGAATAAACTCTACTCTTATTCTGCTTAGATGAGTGCTCCTCCCTAACACAGCGCAGCTGTGCTGAATCAGGCCCTGCCCTTTGAGATGAGTGCTTAGGGATTACCTCATAGCCCTCCTGATTGAACACACGTTTCCCCACTTCAGCTCCTCTAATGGCTGTTGGAAACCTGGTGCATTCTGGGACTGGTAGTCTTTTATGGGAAAATTCTGTTTTCTTATTTCTACCAGAACTGACAGGTTGCTTGTTCAGAGTCACTTCACCTTTTCTATAGCTCCTTCCTGAGCTATGATAAGCTTCCTTATCACAACACCTATCACTATTTTCTTCTTCACACATGGAATTTCTGTCCATGAGGATTCAGTGGCACATTTTGTTTTCTGCAGAGCCTTTGTTCTATTTGACTTAATGCTCTCTAACACTAGACACCCCAAAAGGAATTTTACCTAGAAACCCCAAAGTGCGTCAACTGATGCATTATCACAACGACTGCGTTTAGCATGAAATGCATATGTGAATTAATGTGAAGTTACTTTATTTATACCGCACTCTTTAGAATCAGTGCGGTTTACATGTATACTAACAGTTACTTTTTATTCCCTTGTCCCTGAAGGGCTCACAATCTAAGTGTACCTGAGGCAATGGAGGATTAAGTGGCTTGCCCAAGGCCACAAGGAGTGGCCATGGGACTAGAGACCCCAGTCCCTCCGGCCTGAGGTTGCTTGTCCTCATGTGGAATTGAACCCTCGGTATTCTGGCTTGAGGTAACCTGTCCCAACCACTGAGCCACTCCTCCCCTCGTATTTGTTAAATACGTGCAGTATGTGACATCATTACATGACGTCGTCATGTGTTTATTATTTGTAATGTCGGAGTAAAACTGTAAACAGTGATTGAGATGCGCCACCTAGTGGGAACATTAATTTATACCTAGAATCCCCAAAGTACGTCAGTTGACGCATCCAAGACAATTGAGTGCGTCAGTTGACGTACTTTGGGGCTTCTAGGTATAAATTCATTTTTCCTGCTAAGTGGTGCATCTGTCATTAATTTTCAATGCACATATTTGAACATCTTGACCTTGCTAGCAAAGTCATGGAACATGACTGACATGGTTCTGGCAGTGGCGCTGGTATACAACTTCAAAGATGCATTTGCGTCAATTGACGCACTTTGGGGCTTCTAGTGTTAACATAAAGCTCCACTCCTCCACCAGTTTGATCCATCCTATCATTACAATATAATTTTTACCATAGTATCACAATGTTCTATTGGTTATGCTCCTTCCACCGGGTCTCCAAGATGCCTATTATATCTAATTCTCCTGTCTTATTTTTTAGGCTTCTACAGTAGCATTTGCATAAAGATATTTCAAGGTCTGTTTGCTTGGATTTACATCCTTCCTAGTAGATGGCAGGGATAATTGTCAATCTTTCATCATTTTCTGCTCTTTATTTAGAAGCACCTGGGCTATTATAGTTTTTATACAACTTCTCTATCAGAATGCCTTAACTTCCCTGTTATGATGGTATCCTTCATAGATACCTTACTCCAAACAATGTGCTCCTTTCAGCTTTCCTCCATGTTAGTTTAAAAGCTGCTCTGTCTCCTTTTTGAACATTAGCGCCAGCAGCCTGCTACCATCCTGGTTAAGGTGAAGCCCATGTTTGCGGGATAGGTTCTCCCTTCCCCAGAATGTAGCTGTTCCTAACAAATCTAAAAGCTTCCTTCCTGATCGTGTCCCCTGTCTAGTCCCGGAACCTCTGGGTTGCCCATCTTATCCAGCAGCTTGGAGACTGAGAAACTCCCACTTTTGTGACATCATGAGTATATCTCTCCGGTGTCCGCCTCCAATCATCAGTTACCTCAGTCTCCAAGCAGCTGGATACATGGGAGCCCGGGGGTCCAGGCTCACTAGAGAAACAGTTAGAGAGTTGGATTTAGTTCTTTAGTCTAGTTGGAGTAGTTCAGTCCCGGGGTCTCCCTTTGCCTCAGATCTGTTGCTTTCTTTCTCAGCACAGGTCAGCTTCTTTATTTCTGGCTCTATCTGCTCCTCCCTCCCTGCCCCTCTCCTCTTCTCTGTTTCCCTGCTCATTGCTTTGGAGAGTGGGGGGTCCCCGGCCCATTCAGACACCGGCTGTGAGAGGGCAAGGTCTGTATGCAGCAGCTGCCTGGTCTCTGCTTCACGGACGGCTGCGCACGGAGTTGAGCTGACGCCACGCAGAAGTCTTGCCTGCTCGTGCGTCTGGCGGCTCTCTCCGGTGCACGCGGCCGGCGGCTTGATTTTCAGCATTGGGGGTGCCTCTCGGGCCTGCGGCGTCTCGAGCGCTCCCGGTGTCGGTGGCCGCAGCCCTGTTTTCTGCACGCTTTTTCCTCGTGTTCCAAGGCCGGAGGTAAGTGTTGCATCGGGCAGCGGGCTTGCTTCCCCTCAGTGCGTTTTCGCGTGCTTTTGCTCCGATCGGCCCTGCTGCGTGGCGTCGGTGTGCCGGCCCTTCAGGCCTCCCGCACGGGCGTTTCGGGGACTACAGCAGGCGGTTAAGTGCCTCGGCGATTCTCATCGCATTAAAAAAAAAAAAAAAAAAAAAGAAAGAAAACAAATAAAATAAAGGAGCAGTGCAAGGTCCCAAGCTATAAAGGGGGGCTATTGTCTTTTCTCTGCTTCCCGAGTAGGTCAGCTTTCAGGGGGGAGTATACGGCGGCCTAACCTTTGGCTGCCAGTTTGGGAGGTCTCTGCCTGCCTGCCTTAGTGTTTCTGTCCTAGGCAGGTCCGGGATCAGTGCCCTTTTTATCATGCCTTCCAAGTCCCTGTGTTTAGTGGGTGGGACGAGGAAGACGTCTGCTGGAGTCTGCAAGTCTTGTATGGGTGACTCCGGGGAGCCGTCGGCAGAGCAGGCGCAGCGGCGGCCAAGAGAGCAAATAGAATGCTAGGTATGATAAGGAAAGGAATGGAAAATAAAACAAAAGATATTATAATGCCTCTATATCGTTCCATGGTGAGACCGCACCTTGAATATTGTGTGCAATTCTGGTCGCCATATCTTAAAAAGGATATAGCAATTTTAGAAAAGGTTCAGAGAAGAGCCACCAAAATGGTAAAGGGGATGGAAGGCTACTCCTATGAAGAAAGGCTAAAAAGGTTGGGGCTCTTTAACCTGGAAAAGAGACGGCTGAGGGGAGATATGATAGAAGTCTATAAATTAATGAACGGAGTGGAACGGGTAAACGTAGATCGATTGTTTACCTTATCAGAATATAGAAAGACTAGGGGACATGCAATGAAGCTACAGGGTAAACTATTTAAGACTAATAAAAGAAAATATTTTTTCACTCAACGTGTAATCAAACTCTGGAATTTGTTACCGGAGGATGTAGTAAAGGCTGTTAGTGTAGCTGGGTTTAAAAAAGGTTTGGACAAGTTCCTGGAGGAAAGGTCCATAAACCATTATTAAGAAGGGACCCAGGATATCAATGCTTGAACCAATACAAGCATTGTGGAACCTGTGTCCCTTGGGGAATCTGCTAGGTACGTATGACCTAGATTGGCCACTGTTGGAAACAGAATACTGGGCTTGATGGACCTTGGTCTGACCCAGTATGGCATATCTTATGTTCTTATGTTCTTATGCAGGAGTCAGTCCCGACCCCAGCTGCTGACATTTCCGCACCAGGGGGGCAGGACGTTTCCCAATTAGAGTCAGTTGCAGGCCCTTCCTCCGGCCCAGCCACTTCTTCCTCTTTACCGACGTTACCTATAGACCTGTCCTCTATTTTTTCTCAGCAGTTCGTAGCTCTCCTCCAACAATCCGTCTTTGGAGGCTCCCTACAGCAGCAACCACCAAAGGGCGGCGCACGTAAGCGCCCGTCTTCTCGAGAGGACTGCGCTCCGGTAGAGGGTAAGAAACCTCGTGGAGAAGGGGAGCTGTGTGTGCAGTCGGGGGCTTCAGAGGACCCTCTTTCGGATGAGGAGTCGCACAGCCTACAGTTGGATGAGGAGCTAGAGGAAGGAGAGATCTCGGAGAGAGAGGACCAGTCCCGGATTGTGAGGGTCTTTCGGAGGGATGAGCTTCCAGCCCTCATCGTAGAGATGCTTAAGGCGCTCAATATGCCGGTCCCGGGGACCTCAGCTGATGAGTCCTTGGAGGATCCGTTGTTGCAGGTGTTTCGGAAGACTCAACGAGCGTTCCCAGTTCACAGAGTCTTCCAGGAGATGATTCAAGAGGAATGGAATCTACCAGAGGCTCCGCTGAAAGGCTCCCGAGTTATGGGGCGTTTGTATCCATTGTTAGATCAGGATAGAGAGGTGTTTAAATTGCCTAAGGTGGATGCGGCCGTCTCGGCGGTTACCAAGAAAACGACAATTCCCGTAGAGGGCAGTGCGGCCCTTAAAGATGGGCAAGATAGGAAGTTGGACGCCTTATTGCGACAGGTTTTCGAGGTCAATGCCATTTCGCTCCAGGCAGCTATTTGTGGGGCGTGGGTGGCTAGATCCTGCCTGCGGTGGTCCCAGCTGGTGCAGGAGGGTCAGCCCGGTGCGTTGGCAGAGGAGGCTGCCCGTCTGGAGTCCGGGGCGGCCTACTTGGCGGATGTTCAGTATGATCTCATGCGCGGTCTTTCCAAAAGCATGGCCTCCTCTGTCGCAGCGCGCCGCTATTTGTGGCTCCGGAATTGGTCGGCAGATAACTCCTCTAAAGCTAGACTGAGTAAGCTTCCCTTTAAGGGTCGTCTACTGTTTGGTGAGGACTTAGAGAAGCTGGTGAAGGACCTCGGTGAATCCAAAGGTGGGCGGTTACCGGAGGATAAGCCTAAGGTGGCCCGTGGGCTATTGCGCGATGCTCGCCGTTTTCGCTCCCAAAGATTTTTTTCGAGTCAGCGAGGCCGTTTCCCCAACAGGACGCAGGGATTTCGTGGGTTTCGAGGAGCGGGAAGGGGGTTTGGTGCCTCTTCTTCCTCCTCGAATACCTTCAAGAAGCAGCAATGAAGCGAGGAGGGCCCAGACTCCCCTCATCCCTGTGGGGGGGCGTTTGCGGGAATTTTATCCCGCCTTTGCCCAAATCACTTCGGATCAGTGGGTCCTGGAGGTCATTCGAGAAGGCTATGCCCTGGAGTTCCTCCGTCCGGTGCGGGACGCTTTTGTTCAGTCTCCCGGTCGGTCCGTGGCGAAGCGCGTGGCGCTTCGGGAGACGGTACAAAAGTTACTCGACCTCCGGGCCATCGTCCCGGTACCTTCAGACCAGTGCAGATGCGGTCGATACTCCATCTATTTCGTGGTTCCAAAAAAGGACGGGGGAGTGCATCCCATTCTGGATCTCAAGGGTGTCAACCGCTGTCTTCGAGTGTCTCATTTTCACATGGAAACTCTGCGATCCGTCATTGTGGCGGTTCAGCGCGGCGAGTTCCTGACGTCGCTGGACCTCTCGGAGGCTTATCTGCATATTCCCATCCGACCGGATCATTTCCAATTCCTCAGGTTTGCAGTTCCGTTCGGTCATTATCAATTTCAAGCATTGCCCTTCGGGCTTGCCACGGCTCCGCGGGTCTTCACCAAAGTCATGGTGGTGGTGGCGGCGGCCCTGCTCAAGGAGGGCATCCTCGTCCACCCTTACCTAGACGACTGGCTGATCCGGGCGAAATCCCACGCCGAGAGCGAGAAAGCGACGGCCAGGGTAGTCTCGTTCCTGGAAAGTCTAGGGTGGATAGTCAATGTGGCGAAGAGTCACTTGCATCCTTCTCAGAACCTGGAATATCTCGGAGCGCGTTTCGACACCCAGTTGGGCAGAGTGTTCCTCACGGCGCAAAGAGCTCAGCACCTGCGCGCTCTGGTGGAGAGGTTCTGGCAGCGCAGGGCTCCCTCGGCTTGGCATTATCTTCAAGTGTTGGGCACCATGGCGGCGTCCATCGAGACGGTACCGTGGGCCCGAGCTCATATGAGACCGTTGCAGCGAGCATTGCTACGTCGGTGTCGCATCAGCGGGACCCTCTGTCCCGGAGACTAGTTTGCCCGGCGGAGGTCCTGCAGGATCTGCTCTGGTGGCTGCTTCCCGAGTCTTTGGAGCGGGGAAAGTCCCTGGTGGCCCCGGACTGGGTGGCAGTAATGACGGATGCCAGTCTGTTAGGCTGGGGTGCTCATTGTCAGGGCAGTTTCGTTCAAGGGCGGTGGAATCCCCAGGAAGCAACGTGGCCGATCAACCGCCTCGAGCTGAGGGCAGCGAGCCTGGCACAGCAGGGGTTTCGCCCCTTGATTGCCGGAAAGGAGGTCCGGGTGTTGTCCAACAACGCAACAGCGGTGGCCTATATCAACAAGCAGGGCGGCACCAGCAGTGTCGCATTAGAGACTGAAGCCGCAGCCCTGTGTGTCTGGGCGGAGATGAATCTCTCCGACTTGTCGGCCGCACATATTGCAGGGGTGGACAATGTGGAAGCCGATTTCCTCAGTCGGGTGCGCATGGACCTGGGGGAATGGGTCCTTCATCCCGAGGTCTTCAACATGATAGCTCGACGGTGGGGCTTCCCGGTCATGGATCTCATGGCGACCTTCGCGTCCGCAAAGGCAAGTCGCTTCTTCAGCAGGCGACGGGAAAGGATGTCGGAAGGCCTGGATGCGCTGCTCCAGGTTTGGCCGGAGGGACAACTGCTGTATGTCTTCCCCCCTTGGGTCTTGATCGGAAGGGTGCTTCAAAGGATAGAAAAGTTCAAGGGGTCCGTGATTTTGATAGCGCCGGACTGGCCGAGGCGTCCTTGGTACGGGGACCTGATGCGGCTGTTGGCGGCGAAGCCTTGGCGTCTCCCTTGCCGGGAGGACCTTCTCTCCCAGGGGCCTCTTCTCATGCCGTACGTGGATCGATTCTCGCTTACGGCTTGGCTCTTGAAAGGGCTCGGTTGACGTCCCGGGGGTATTCCGCGGCGGTCATTTCTACCTTATTGAGGTCCCGGAAGCGCTCTACGTCTCTGGCGTACATTCGCGTCTGGCGAATTTTCGAGGCGTGGTGTGGGGACAGACAGTGCATGCCCTTGAAAGCATCTGTTCCTCAGATTTTGGAGTTTTTGCAGGATGGTTTTGACAAGGGGCTGGCGGCGGCTTCGTTGCGGGTCCAGGCGGCGGCTTTGTCCTGTTTCAGGGGTCGAGTCAAAGGTCAGTCCATTATGTCGCAGCGGGATGTGAAGCGTTTTTTCCGGGCGGTTGCTCTGGTTCGGCCGCCTTCACAGAATGTTTTTCCTAAGTGGCATCTGCCTTTCGTTCTGGATGCTTTAGAGCGGGTCCCTTTCGAGCCAGTGGCGAACGCCTCTTTTAAAGATCTCACGCTGAAGACGGTGTTCTTGGTGGCCATATGTTCGGCGCGTTGGGTGTCCGAGCTACAGGCGCTCTCCTGTAGGGAGCCCTACCTTTCCTTTTTTGCGGGTAAGGTGGTCTTGCGACCGGTCCCGGCTTTCCTCCCGAAAGTGGTTTCGGCATTTCATCTGAACCAGGAAATCGTTTTGCCAGTTTTTTCTAAAGCTGGTCCTGACTCTTCCTCGAGGAACCTACATCTGTTGGATGTTCGTAGGGTCTTGCAGAAGTATCTAAGGCGCACAGAGTCTTTCCGGACGTCAGACAGACTTTTTGTGTTTGGGGGCCCGAAGAAGGGAGAGGCGTCGTCCAAGGCTACCATTTCCCGATGGATCAAGGAGGCGATTGTCTCGGCATATGTACTGAAAGGTAGAGTAGTGCCGGAAGGGCTCCGGGCTCACTCCACTAGGGCACAGGCTGCTTCATGGGCAGAACATCGCTTGGTGTCGCCGGTAGACATATGTAAGGCGGCTACGTGGTCGTCTTTGAATTCCTTTGTTCAACACTATCGTCTGGATGTGCAGAGGATGGGGGAGTCCTCCTTTGGAAGGGCGGTTCTTCAGGCTGGTTTGCCGGGTCCCTCCCGTGATTGATTGGTTTCTACTGCTCTGGTACTAACCCAGAGGTTCCGGGACTAGACGGGGGACACGATCAGGAAGATGAAATTAGACTTGCCTGCTAATTGTGGTTCCTGGAGTGGAACCCGTCTAGTCCCGGATCCCTCCCCGGATGTGCATGCACACAGAAGCCTGAAGTGTCTCCGAGGATTACGGGTAAGACTTGTGCTTTGGTTTTCTCTTACTTCAGCTTTGTACAAAAAAAAAAAAAAAAGAAATTAAAATTTGCATGAGTACTCGCGGATGGGGGTCAGAGGCCTTTCTTTCTGGGGGTTTTCTTTCTCTCCTTTCCTTTTTTTTTCTGACAAGATCCTGATCTGTTCAGGGGTTTGGAGTCAGTGATGACAGGGCTATTTCTTAGTTCCTGATTATATTGTCCATTTGGCCATAAGATGTAGTAGGTATGTTTACTTGTTTCTCTGGTGAGTCTGCTTTGTCAACAGGTTACTGATGATTGGAGGCGGACACCGGAGAGATATACTCATGATGTCACAAAAGTGGGAGTTTCTCAGTCTCCAAGCTGCTGGATAAGATGGGCAACCCAGAGGTTCCGGGACTAGACGGGTTCCACTCCAGGAACCACAATTAGCAGGTAAGTCTAATTTCATCTTATCCTGCTAGCCCAGTCCAGACAGGTGGCTTATACTCCCCAGCCAGCAGGTGAAAAGGCAGACTTGAGCAAATTTGTGATGTGATCACTTGATATATCCTCTGGTACAGCACTAAGAAAAGCCAGTATTGCCTGCCTCTAGCAGGTAGTAGGGTGTGTGGACTGGTACAGCAGTGAAGAGAGGCCTGACTCCTTTATGGTACAGAGCCCTTGGATTGAGTCTGAAAGGCTTGATGTTGGTTGGAACATGGGTAAGCATGCGTCTCCTGGAGCTGTCAGCCACCTTGTGTCTATGCTGTTTCCTACGGCTTACTAGCGCTGCTGGGCTGAAAGAGGAGAAGGGAAACTCCACAGGGCCTCTGAGAGGGGATCAGTAAGTTGGGCCTAGGCCTCTCTTCCTTTTTAGATGTCCTTATCTGTTGGCGTTTTTCCTTCAGTTTTTCTTGAATTTTTTTTTTCTAAGTACTGTTTTTCCCCATTGATTTCTATGGGGAGTTTTTCCCCATTAACTATTATGGGAAACAGTTGGCTCTATGCTGCTTTGCATGAAGAGGCTTCAAATTGCAAAAAAAAAGACTTGGCAGCTGGTCCTCAGGATTCCCTTGTTGAGCCTTATGTTTTGTCATGGCCCTGCTCTTTTTTGCCAGAGTGAAGTGTGGTGGTGTTTATTTCCTTCATTTTTTTTTCTTATTTTTGCCACTGTGGTCTTCAGCTGTGTGGCCCCTAGCGATTTTTTTTTTTACTGCATTTGCTGATTATTTGCCCCTGATGGGCCTACAATGGCCTGGACATTTTTTGGCCAGCATCCTGAAACACACACACACATCCGTTGGGCCAGGGGCTCGATACTGTGCCCATGGTACCTGCTGCTCCTGGATTATTTTTCCTTTTGTCCAGTGCACTCTAGTGGTGGCTTGAGCTTGGCAAAGGCGGAACATTTTGGTGGCACTAGCCTCATGCCCACTGACCCTATGGACCGTGGGACCTTCTTCAGGGCCAGCTTGTGTTGCAGTTCCTGAAACAGCCCTCGGGCTATATTCAGTTGTCTAGCTGCTTAGCAGTCCCCCGTCAGAGGGGGTATGAGGCACTGGCATACCCTTCAGGAGCCCAGGGCCCCTGATGCTTCTCTCACAGGCAGATAGAGAGGTCATGGCCCCTGCTTCACCCTTGCATTCCTCCGCAAGCCCAACTTCCCTTACAGGCATTGGTTGAAGGACTTGTGCAAAGTTCTGGCTGCTGGAAGGTAAGTCTGAGGAGGATGGAATGGTGATCCCTTCAGGTGCTGGGTGGGATCCTCAAAGGAGTCCTTTTTTTCTACACCATGTCTTGTTTAGGACCTTTACAGTGCATTATGGTGATTCCACAGACTTCAGAGCTGGATTTTGGGCGAGATTAGCAGGGGATCTCCTTTCCACCTGGTGGATCTTCTGGTCTGCTGTGTTCCAGTTTCTCTATGTCCTGAGGTCCGAAGGTCTTATCTTGGCTGTTCCTTCAGCCCAAGGTGAGTAGGAACAACCTTTTAGGACCACTAGGGTGGGAGTCCAGTTCACGGCTGTGACAAAAAGCATGACCATCCTGGTAGCAGGAGGTGCTATGTGGGAGAATTTCTTTTTGAAAAGGACAAGGTCTTGCAAAAGGCTTTGGCAGTAGACAGTATCAGCTGTTCGGTGGTGCAGCCTGCATGCTTAGAGGCCAGCCCTGGGATGAGGGCTCCATGCTCTGCAGGTGGCCTGGTTGCTGCTCCCAACTTGCTGGTTGGTTGTTGAACATCTAACTTGGGTTGTGCCAAATGGTCTTTAGCCCGGATCTGCTGCTGGATGCTAGGGCACAAGCAGCAGCCTGTCTAGATAGCTACTGCAAGTTAACATTGGGGCAGTTGTCAAGCTCACATTAGACAGATGATGGCTTGGTTCTTTGACAACATAGTCCCCCTTAGTCACTTTCTCTTTGGCAGGAGAAGCTCACCTGTGGAGACCCCTGGAAGATAAGCACAGAAGGGCTGTTGGTCCTTCTAATGCTGCGCATAGAGCCTGGAGTTGCCCTCAGAAGAAGGGAAGTCCTTTATAGCCCCTATTGCACTAGGGATACTTCTGGCAGAGCTTCTGGTGCTCGAGTTGCCTCCCTGGGGCCTTTTGGAGCTGGTATTTCTGTTCAATGGGTGCTAGCAGTCCGTCCTGAGGGGCAGCCAAAGTTGCAGATTTGTTCATGAGAACATCTGGTTTTGGGGTGGGTCAGTTTGTCACTTAGGAGTATGTTTCCTAAAGCTGGTAACGTAGCAGCGGCTACGTTAACGCATGTTAACGTTACCAGATGTAACGTTAACGCACGATAACGTCTCCAGCTGTGGTAAGTCCCTCAGAGGGTGGAGAGAAAGGGGTCAGTGGGCGGGGAGAGGCTCCTGCTACACTAACGTGGGGAAATGAAGGGCTGAACATTACCGTGAGTGAAAACCTGTCGTTAGATGCACATTTGTAGGAGAGAGAAACCATTTTAGTGTCAGCAATGTACAGCATAGGCAGGGAGCCCAAGAAAAGTGATGATAGTGCTCCATTTGCAGCAACAGCATAGTGCCCAAGTATGAAAGGCCACTATGGTGATGGTGCAAATGGGGCACAGGAGGCTGCAGGCGGGACATGCAGTGGTGGCATCTGGGGCACAGGGTGGACTAGGCTGTCGCCCAGGTGGCACATAGGAACACAGACATCGGTAATCAGCATGACAGTGTCTGAGCAAGGTCAATATACCCAGTATGCTGTATACCACCATGTCCCATCCAGGGGACACATACACAGGTGGTACCCCAAACAGCACACAGGAACCACAATGCCCGTAATGGGGCAAGCAGTGCACATCTGGGGACCACACTAACAAGGGTCTACGGACCTTCCCCCCCCAGATTAGTCCCAAATTGTCCGAAAACCCAGCAAAATGAACACCCATTATCACAGCCCCCTGGTAAGGCAGTATAGGCTGTGACCACATATTGGATGAAATATGTAAAGACCCAGTAGTCCATAATGGAGACACCGGACTCACATTGCATGCCCCAGCCTGAGCACAGTCTGCCAGCAGAACAGAATCAATCAACCAGGTCCACCCTAGCCAATTGTTGCCAGATCACACATCGCACACCCATCTCACCCCCACATGGAAGTGACAGAACAGTGATGGGGGGGATGTGTGGCTGTCCATGTATGCCACCGCACCCCAGACCCTGAACCTAGGCACCCGCCTACCTGCACAGTGGGTGGCTTGGGACTGCACACAACCAACACCGACAGTATATGGGCATGTCAGCATGGCAGGGTGGGTGCCGGCGGTGGTGGCACCTGCCTGCAGCGCACCAAGGTCATGACCTGCCCCAGTGTGCCATGTGCAGTGCAAGAAACAAGGTCTGTCTAAGAGCAAATGTAGCCCCAGGGACTGCACTGCCTCTGTGGTAGCAGTGTGGTGCAGTACACATAGCCAGTGTGTCCTGGAGCAGAGGGTCATAGGTTCACGTCCCAGCTGTGGATTGTGCAATGCATGTCCCTACATTTTACCCACATAGCAGATACAACATCAACATGTGCAATCCCAAAAGCATCAGCCAATAGGAGTACAAACATCCACACACAGACCCCACTAACCAAAATGCCATGGACTATCTGGCTGTTTGCACTGGCTCAGAGCAGCAGTTATCAGCAGAGCTCACAACTAGCTCTTGCACCCCTTAGCAATGCCTGCACTTTGATCGGGACCAGTGTCACGGTCAGGTTTGCCAACCACCCCTATCTTTGCACAATGCCACAATAGGAGTGGGTGAGTGCATGTCCATCCATTGTGGTGTGGCATCCTACTCTGCACTGGGCCCACAAAACGTACACTGTTGCCAGTGCCAGCCTGCAGATCTGCATACTGGGAGCAAGGTATTGTGGGTATGGCCCAGAGAGGGCGGACCAGGCAGGATGCGACTGCAGTGGTGGTAGGGCAATGGCTGGGACATTGTAATGCCCAACCACCACCTGCATGGACAAGGTGGCCACAGCACGTCTTGCTGTTTGGACACTCTCACACTGACCGAACAGTGACCATGGCACGCCTATGTTCCCACATAGTGCTACATAGTATTTGTCTCAGGTGATATATTTGTGCCCCCTTTTCTGGAGGGCCAATCACTGGGGGCACCTGCCGCTGTCTGCCGTACAACCCAGGTCTGGGTGCGCATAGTTCCTCGTGAACATGCAATATAGACTGGCTAGCCGACTGTCTGCAGTTAGTTTGTGCATGGCTGGAACACCTGGCGGGGTGCAGCAGGTATAGTCTGACTGTGCCTGCTGCCAGTGAATGTCAGACCATGGTTGGGGACTGTGGAGGCTCCTAGTACTACTGTTGGTCTGCCAGTGGCCTAGCAACCAGTCCAGATCTGGTCTGACCCCCTGATGACATCCTCAGCCTAAGGCACCTTAGGTCTAAGGTATCCCAAGGACTGTAAGATGCATCAGGTTGGCAGGCTTGAGCTGGAAGGAAGAACAACGGCTGTAACCTGTCAGACGGCTGCCTAGGGTGAGAACTTACACAATCTTGACGATGCATATATTCATATGATTCTTGCAAGGTATTGTGGGTATTGTAGTTCATTCACTCCCAAACACAGCTGATGACAATAATTTGAGTTGTGAAACCAAGTGGTAAGATCAATAAAATACTTCTTTTATTGATGGGGTTTAATTCACCCAGCACATGTATGCTTGATAGCACTATAAATGAGGTTACTTGCTTGCAGTGTTTAAAATGGATAACAAAAAGTCACAAAGTAAACCAGAAAACAACCTTCAGCTTGTCAGGCAATTAGCTAATGTTTTCTTAGCAAGTAATTACCAAATACAAAGGCACAAAGTAAAGAATAAACTTTGCTGGTTAGGTTAACTTCTGCTTATTTTCCACGCCGATCTCAGCAGTGATTCTCCCTTGCTCACACACACAATCAGGTGCAGCCCTAATTACTATCAATGGACCAGCTGAAAGCCTTTAGCTGGCTGGCTGCTACTGTGTGAGCCCAAATCCTGCTTTAAGAGCTGTTTGCAGTGGAAATAAAGAACAAAGTTAGGTTTCTTTGTGATGGCTGATGTGTTTGCTCATAGAAAACTAGCAATAGCATTTAGATAAAGAACAGTCCATGTAAATAGTTTCATCTGTTGTATTTCCCCCTGCATCAACAATCATAGGGTCAATATCATACATTGGCACAGATGAGTCTTTCATTAAGGCACTATCATGAGAATGCTTATTCCCTTGCTGCCATTCTCTATTATAGATAGGGTCTGGATCAGTGTTCATACCTGAGCCTCTCCTGCTATCATTATTCCTCTCTGTATAGCCTGGCCAATATGTAATCCAATTCTGATGTCCAGCCTTCCAATCTTGATCCCTGGACACTGGATCTTCTCTCACATACCTTCTGGCCTTGGTCTGAAAGTCCCTTCTACATGCAGTCTTCTCTCTTCCAGGTAGCCACTGGTGATTCCTATCTCTGCCACTCCATTCCTCTGGCTGAATCCAGTCCAATGGACTCTGCTGGCCTTTGGAATACCTCCCAGTATGAGTACTGCCTTGGAATCTCCCAGACCTTCCAATGGCCTTTCTTCTCTTCCTTCCAGAGAGTTTCCTTCTCTCTCTATCTGCTTGGCTTGGCTTCTGTTTCTCCAGGTGATACTGGTGCTTGTAGCCGTTGCTGTCTCTGTATCTCTTCCTCCCTCTGTAGCTGTTATCTGAAGAATAAGCTCTATTCTTATCCTGTTCTAATGTGTGCTGCTCCCTAACACAGCGCAGCTGTGTTGAATCAGGCCCTGCCCTTTGAGATGAGTGCTTAGGGATTACCTCATAGCTCTCTTGATTGCACACACATTCTCTCTCTTCAGCCTCCCTCATGGCTGCTGGAAACCTGGTGCATTCTGGGACTGGTAGTCTTTTATGTGAAAACTCTGTTTTCTTGCTTCTACCAGAACTGACAGGTTGCTTGTTCAGAGTCACATCATCCTTTCTATAGCTCCTACCTGAGCTATGATAAGCTTCCTTATCACAAACCGTAAAACTGGAGAGAGCACAGAGGGAATGGCAATGGACAGGTAGTAAGGTGCCTCATCCTGTCTACTGTAGTGTGCACAATACTGTGGTGCTACGTGCGTTGCAGTGCCGCAGACGCGCAGTGCTCACAATAACGCGTGTGAGCACTGCTTAGAGGCCATAACCTGCCCACATAACCTAAAGCGCCTAAACGTATCTCATAAGGCACGTAAGAATGTCTGTTACGTCATGCGTGTTACTGTGCACGCTGCACGTCAGTGGCTCTGCAACATGCGTTCGCGCACGATGCAACACGTGTACGCTGCGATACTGTCTCATAACATAACGCGTATAATATAGTAGACACGATGGCCACCTGGCATTCTGCGTGTTGTGATTGTTTGGGATAGTGGTTACAGACGTGCGTTGAGCCACCATAGGTTGTGGGTTTGATTCCCACATTTTCCTTTCTTTTCTTGTGTTCTGCTAACCTTACCATACAATGGCTCTGGCTTCGTCACTTCTCCACACACCCTTCCTTCTCTTCATTGTACACTGCAGTGTCCCCTCCATGCAGCCTATCCATCACATGCTAGCAGTTACATATGGTCCCTTTCTTTGGGCTGTTTGGGTGGGCAGTTGGCTCAGTGGTTTGGTATTGGTGTCAGTGAGCTATGTTTGGGCTGTTCAGTGTACCAGTTTGATTCCCTCATAATCCTTTTTGGATCTCTCTTCCATTTTGCCCTTGTACACACACCATCCATACAGCTGGCCCTTCATACTGACCCCTGATGCCCTTTCCGTTTAATTTGTTTACTCTTCTGCATGCTGTTTTCACTGCACACCATTTAATGGTGTGTGTGCGCATGTGTTTATCTGTAGCTCATGTCCCCATTACAGACTGCGATATCAGCTGCCTGTGGTCTACAGCCTTACACCTACGGCTCTGTTTCTCATGTGACGCCTTGTCTGCACATCCCTCAGCGTGTCTTCTACTGTCTGCGCGCCTTTGATTGCAACCCCTTTGGACGCGCTGCTGCTTCCCGTCAGCTGTGACGTTAACGTGCGGTAAGTCCAGGGCGCCCTATTCCGCACGTTAAATAACCAGGGCGCCCTGTAACATGCGTTACCAGACCAGGCTTGCCTTAACGCTGCACCGCCCACTTCCTTATATGGCATCGGTAACATTACTGGGGCACTTAACGATGGTAACATTACCTTGCTTTAGTAAACATACCCCTTAGTCTAGTTTTGTCTCCTTTACAGCCTTTCCATGGTCTTATGTGGTGGTGCAGGGGCTTTTATGGTAAAACACCCTGAATTGGGCCCCCAGGGGTCCTAATGTCCTGTCTCGGCTGTCTCTTAAGAATATAAGAGATACCATACTGGGTCAGACCAAGGCCCATCAAGCCCAGTATTCTGTTTCTAACAGTGGCCAATCTAGGTTACAAATACCTAGCAGTTTCCCCAAAAGACACAGGTTCCACAGTGCTTTATATTGGGGCAAGCAGTGGATTTCCTGGGTCCCCTTTAATAATGGTTTATGGACCTTTCCTCCAGGAACTTGTACAAACTTTTTTTTTTTATACAGAATAGATCATGTTTTTTGGTTTCAAGAAGTAACATCTGTGGGAGCATATTAGGAGAATATAAAATATGCAAGGATATTCTTTCATAATTTTGGGTCCCCATGACTTGCTTCCATCCATCGTATTACTATCTAGGTATTTAATATAAATGGCACATGCAGTGGAACTTAACTGATGGCTTTCTTGTAGTGAATATAGTGGTTACTTACCTGTAATAGGGGTTACTCCATGGACAGCAGGACAAATCAGCCACATTGGGTAACATCATCCTTGACTGTGCCAGTTCAAACATGCTGTCTGAGCCCAGAAAATTCTAGAAAGCTTTTCTGTGTATGTGTACCCACTTGTGTCAGTTGCTCCTCCCTCCTCAGTCTACTACTGCTACTACTTATTTGTATAGCGTTACAAGGTGTACACAATGTTGTACAGACACATGTAAAAGATGGTCCCTTCTCATTAGAGCTTACATTCTAGTCGAGACAACACAACAGCTGAGAACAAGGATATATCTAGGGGAATGGTAATGAAACACATAGGAGACTAAGCAGATCAGGATCCAAAAGCAGCCTCAAAGAGGTGAGTTTTCAGCCTGGATTTGAAAAAGGCCAGAGATGAAGCCTGATGCACAGACTCAGGTAGTTTGTTCCAGGAATAAGGAGCAGCAAGGTGGAAGAATCAAAGTCTCTGGAGTTGGCAGTAGAAGAGAAGGGCGCGGATAGAAGGGATCTGCCAGAAGAGTGGAGTTCTAAGGAAAGCAGTGTAGGGAGAGATAAGAGAGGAAAGGTAGTGAGGAGCAGCAGAATGAATGCACTTATAGGTCAGTAGGAGAAGTCAGCAAGGAGGAGGTTGCAATAGTCTAGACAGAAGGTGATTAAAGAGTGGATAAGTGTCTTAGTAGTGGGTTGTAGAAAGGAAGGAACAAATTTTGCCAGTGCTATAGAGAGAGAAGCAACAGGTTTTAGTTATCTGTTGGATGTGTGCAGAGAAAGAGAGTAGAGTCAAAGATGCCCCCCAGGTTGTGAGATGAGGAAACAGGGCGGAGTGTAGTGTTATCTACAGAAAGGGGAGGGGGGTTTTGGGGGAAATATAAGGAGCTCAGTTTTGGCCATGTTCAGTTTCGTACGGCAGTGAGACATCCCGGTTTAAAAAAACAGTGCGATGGCTTAAAGAGAAAACCAAAGACCAAGAGAAAAGAGATTTGCTTCCAGAATATTCATATCTTTGAAGTGCCCGAGGGAGAAGAGCTTCCGGATGTGCGGGGTTTTGTGAAGAGTTTGCTGAATGCCTGCTTTCCTGTCCAAATTGCCTCCCCTTGATATGAAATCAACTGAGCGCACAAAGAGACCAGACCTCGTGCCGGACCAGTAAAGTGGTGCAGGCATTAATAGTTTGTCTTTTGCGCTTCAAAGAGAAGGAACATGTTATTTTGGAGGCATGCAGGAAGTCGATTTCCTATAAAAATTGGAAAATATCTGTTTTTCCAGACATGAGCAAGGAGACTGTGTGTGAAAGCAGAAAGCACTGGTTCAGTACAGAGATGCACTTCTCAGGCTTGGTTTGCCTGCAAACATTTGGTTTTTGGCAAGGTTGACTATATGTTGCTGTGAGGCGATCACTATGTTCTCTACTCCCTGGAGGAGGTGCAGAAGCACTTGGAGACTGTGTGGGGACGTACGCCAGACCCTACTGACCGACATGCTGCTTACCACGCACAACCACTACAAGTTCCTTTGCGTCCCTCTAGTCCAGTCCCGTAACCATAGAGTTTAGAATCTCCTCCAGCAGCCTTGGAGATTGAAAGACATCATCGCTTTGCTGGCACCAGTATAAATAGGCAAGGACAGCCCCCTTTCACCAGTACTTTCAGTCTCCAAGCAGCTGAGGAGATTCTGAGCCTGGGACTGGGCTCAGTGTGTAGAGCAGAGTTACAACTAAGCAGAGCTAGATCTTAAATTTTTGGCCAGTTAGGTGGAGTTGGGGGGGGGGGGCGAGAGATTCTGTCTGTAGAATTCTTTTCTGCAGGTTTCTTAGACTTCTCTTTGTTTTGCAGGTGGAGGGCTGTGCTGAGGAGAGTCAGCTCATTGCTCTGGCTCCATTTCCCTTCCCTTCCCTTCAACTCTACTCCCCCCTCATGTCCTCCCCCCCCCCCCCACGGAGTGTTCCCCATCGAGTAACGAGCATTCAAGGGGCAGTTGCTTTGTTTAGCCTCCCTGCTCCCGAACCCGCAATCAGGGGTGAGGAGCAGGTGGTAGGCTGAGACACAGCATCAGAGGTGGCAAATGGAGCCTCGGGGTGTCCTAACAGCGTGGAAGCTGAAGCCACGAAGAAGGCCGAGCTCTGATGCGGGTCTCTCGCTCTCTCCCTCTCCGGTTTTTCACCGGCACGGGAAACAGTGAGTAGGGGCTGCAGTTTCGGGCCGTTTTTCGTTGCCTGTGAAGGGGGGACGTGCCAAGGCTCTTTAGTAGCGGGGGAGCACAGTGAGTCTTTCTGTAGCAGCTGTGTGGGAAACGCGGTGGCGGCCATTTTAGTACAGCCGTGTTTGGTTTCCCGGAGTGTCTGGGCATGCTAGCAGCGGCTAGAAGCTTCGTTTTGGCTTTAAACTTTTTCTGTCAAGCCTGCTGCAGCTCTTAGTAGCTTGTTGTTGGGGAAAAAAAAAAGACGGGCTGAGCTGAGGGACGTCAGTGGCAGGGGAGTGCTGACATCCCTTTGTGAGTGGTGTGCTACAGGAGCGCTTCGGGTATTCTAGTATGCCTGCAAAGCCTAGGTGTTTGGTGTGTGGAATGAGGCGATCCATGGTGCAGGCCTCTGGGGTGTGCAGGCCGTGCACTCTGGAGGCAGAAGGGATGGACAAGGGGTCAGAGCAGTCCTCCGCAGGCATGGAGTCGATTCCTCAGGAAGGAGGGGCTCTCTTGCCTCCATCCCTGGTCCCTGCGGAGCCGTTAGCGGGATCTTCTTCAGGGGAGGATCCTTCTACGTCTCGGGTTCAGCCAGGTGGGGTCTGCTCCGCTGATCCCACCAAATTTCTTTTCCCTCATGCAGCAAGCGTTTGCCTTGTTACAACCTGCGATGTCAGCTCCTCAGAGGTCGCAAGGGCCGAAGCGGCTGGGGTCTCTGGACCATCCCACGGAGGGCGCTCCTGCGGCCAAGAGATCCAGAGGAACCAGGGAGGAGAGTCCGGTGTCTCGACTCGGGGAGGACCTGGGAGAGGCTGATGCGGATATGGATGAGCTCTTGGAAGGCGAGTTAGAGGAAGGAGAGTTGCCCGACTTGGAAGAGCAGAGTAGGGTGGTCAGGGTCTTTCGGCGCAAGGAGCTGCCGGCCTTGATTGTGGAAACTCTCAAGACGCTTAACATGCCCTCGGGGGGGGGGGGGGGGGCAGTGGAAGAAGCCTTAGAGGATCCATTATTGCAGGCGGTCCGGACGTCTCAGAGGGTGTTTCCGGTGCATAGGGTTTTCTGGAGTATGATCCAAGAAGAATGGGACTCGCCAGAGTTGGCCCTCAAAGGCTCGAGGGCCTTGGCTCGCCTGTATCCGCTGGCTGACCGGGATAGAGAACTGTTTCGATCCCCGAAGGTTGATGCGGTGGTGTCGGCAGTTACTAAGAAGACGACGATTCTGGTAGAGGGGGCCGCTGCGCTGAAGAATGTGCAGGATAGAAAGTTGGATACCCTGTTGAAACAGGTGTTTGATGTTAGCGCCCTTTCCATACAGGCCTCGATAGCCGGGGCGTGGGTGGCGAGAGCCTGTTTGCGGTGGTCCCAGAGATTGCAGGGGGATCAGTTGGAAGGTCAGTTAGAGGATGTAGCACGGATGGAGTCCGGGGCCGCGTATTTGGCGGATGTTCATTATGATCTTATCCGCGGGTTAGCCAAGAGTATGGCCTCGGTGGTGGCGGCTCGGCGATACCTCTGGTTACGTAATTGGTCGGCAGACGGTTCGTCGAAGGCCCGCCTCAGTAAGCTGCCGTTTAGGGGTAAGCTTTTATTTGGAGAGGATTTGGAGAAGTTGGTCAAAGATCTCGGAGAATCCAAGGGGGGCCGACTTCCGGAGGATAAGCCGAAGCAGGGCCGGGGTACATCCAGGGCCCGGGGGACCTCGAGGGAGTTTCGTAGATTTCGGTCCTCTCGCTTTGGCCAGTCACAGCGTGCGAGATTCCCGGCTACGGGTCAAGGATTCCGGGGCTTCCGGGGAGCAGGCAGGGGGTTTGCTCCTTTCCAGTCCTCGGCCATTAAGAAGGCGCAATGAGATAAGGCAAGCTCAGGTGGAGGTAGTACCCATAGGAGGGTGTTTGCGGGAGTTTTACCCTGCCTGGGTCCAGGTTACGTCGGACCAGTGGGTCCTGGAAGTCATTCGAGAGGGTTATGCTCTAGAACTCCCGTCTTAGATTCCTTTGTCTGGTCTCCTTGCAGAGCTCCGCAGAAGCTGCGGGCAGTCGTGGAAACGCTGTCCGGCATCAGCTTCTATTCCAGAAATCTTGGCTTTCTTGCAAGACGGATTTGATAAGGACTTAGCGGCTAGTTTGTTAAGGGTTCAGCTGGCGACTGTGGCTTGTTATCGTAGTAAAATTCAGGGTGCTCCCTTAGGCTCCCACCCGGATGTCCTACTTTTCCTGCGGGCAGTATCTCGTCTTCGTCCTCCAAGAAGAGTGGTGATTTCCCCCCCCCCCCCCTGGGATCTCAACTTGGTTTTGGGGGCGCTGACAAGGGAGCCATTTGAACCGTTAGGTCAAGCCTCGTTGAAGGATTTGACCTTGAAGACCGTTTTTCTTGTGGCGATCTTTTCTGCATGACGGATCTCGGAGTTGCAGGCTCTCTCTTGTCGAGAGCCCTTCCTTTCCTTTTTTCGGGATAAGGTGGTTTTGCATCCGGTTCCGTAAAATAGTGTCGGCTTTTCATGTGAGTCAGTCAGTGTCATTGCCCGTTTTACGAGCGGCGGAGGGCAGCATCTCTGACTGAGCTTTCCGTTTCCAAGATGTCATTATCTTAGGGCTTCGGAACCTTTTCGCAAGTCTGATCAGTTGTTCTCTTTGGAGGGCCGCTTAAGGGCGAAGCAGCGGCAAAGGCTTCCATTTCCAGATGGGTCCGTGAAGCAATTACTTCAGTTTATATTTTACAGGGTCGCCAGGTTCCTGTAGGTTAGCGAGCTCATTCTACCAGAGCTCAGGCTACTTCGTGGGCGGAGTATACTTTAGTTCCTCCGGTCGAGCTATGCAAGGCTGCCACGTGGTCGTCTTTGCATACCTTCAGTAAGCATTATCTAGACATTCGGGTGGCAGGAGACACCTGCTTCAGATCAGCGGTTTTGAGAGCTGGTTTGACAGGTCCCTCCCATTAAGTTACTGCTCTGTTACATCCCAGAGGTGCAGGACTGGACTGGAGGGACGATAAGGAAAGAGAAATTAGACTTACCTGTTAATTGTTCCTTGAGGAACTCCAGTCCCGGATCCCACCCGGATAGAAGAGTCACAGTCTGTTGTAATTGTGATTCGTACAGTAGAAGTGTCTAATAATTGCAAGCTTAGTTCAGCTTGAGTTAAAATTTTTAGCCGGCCATTTCTACCTTTTTTTCTTCTGGTTGTGCGGTCTCTTGAGCTTTATCTGTGCTTTATCTTCCTATTTATCTTTTTTCCCGTGTTTTCCAATCTTCTCCAGTAATGGAGGGTACCGTCTCCTCTGTTAGCGGGAGGGAACGATTGGGTTAGATGTTTGGTTAAAATGTGTAGTTAACAATTATTCTACTTATTTCTTGCTCCTTTAGTTCTGCTTTGTTAATAGGTCACTGGGGCTGGTGGGAGGTGCCAGCAGTATAAGTAAGGTTGCTTCAAGATTCTGACATGCCCAGTCTCCAAGCTGCGGAAGGAGGTACGCTACCCAGAGGTGTGGGACTGGACTGAAGTTCCTCAAGGAACAACAATTAGCAGGTAAGTCTAATTTCTCTTTTTTGCACTCTATTTAGCTGGAAATGTTACGGAAGATAGGTTGAGTCTAACGTAGGCCTGTTTTGTGTGCGGTTGTTTGAAGGTTGAGAGGCACCTGTCAGAGCGCACCTCCTGTACTGGATGGAAAACGTTTTGCCCTACCTTTTCAGTTTTTCTGGGACATCTGGGCCTCCCCTTCTCCCCCTGCTATTGCTGGGGTATTAGGCATTTATGTTCTTTTGGGGGCCTTTTAGGTTTGGGAGCAGGGGTTGCACCCCACCCTAAGGGGTCGCATGGCTGCTAGCGCTGTTTCGATCAATGAAGGCATCGGAGTATGTGAATGCTGCATGTGCTTAGAGATTCTGTGTGGCCTCATGAGTTCTGAGGTCGGTTACCGGTTTAGTGTGATTGCTGCTGGATGAGTATGAGACCAGTCAGAAGCGCCTTGGAAAGATTGGTGTGTGAGTGGGGACCTCCAGTGGTGGGCCATCGGGAGCAATGCGTGGAGAGCTCAAATGCAGTCTGTGTGGATATTTCTGAGTGGTTAAGATGTTTCTGCATGCTTTGCTGAGTGCTTAGCTCCTCCTCCCAAAATGATCTTGACTGCCTAGCTGTATTTGATTGGGATTTGGGAGTGCGGATCACTTGGATGTATGGGGAGGGAGGGGGGATAGTGGAGGGGGTTTGGTATTGCTTTGTTGTTTGTGTTCACAGTATGGCTGGGTTTAGGGATGGCTGCGGAGTTTGAGGGCGAGTGGATTTAGGGAAGTTTTGTTTATTTGTTTGTGTGGGGAGTAGTGTTGGGGGGAGGTTACATGCTCCACTTGCAGTGGGGCTGTGCCCCTGAGCTGGTGGCCTTGCTCGCCTGGGTGAGGGACCTCACTGGTGGATGTGATAAGTGGGGCTAGTATGGGAGGGGGGGGGTTGATGGTAGGTCTATGCAGATTGGGATATGCGGCATTCTGAGTTTGGATGCGGCACAGTGTTGTGGGAGATGGACTGGGTGTTGCGGCTCAGAGTTGGCTGAAGCAGGAGTCCTGTGTGAATGTGTTATCTTCTAAAAGAGGACTTGTGACTGGTTGTATATATGTTATGGTTGGTTTGTTGTAGTTTTTGTTTTTTCGGTGCACCTTTGGATGGTGATGGTGGGGCTGGGGGGAGGGGATAGAGATCGGCCTTATTTCTCTGCAGCTGAGTGTCTGTTTTGGACATGGCACTTAAGATCGCCACTTTGAATGTAGGAGGGCTTAACAACCCTATAAAATGCAAGCAAGTGTTGGCCTACTTCCGTCAGGAACGAGTGGGCATTGCTCTTTTGCAGGAGGTTAGGCTAATACCCATTGAGATGGAGAAGCTCCAGGGCAAACTGAGACAAGATTTACTATTCTGCCTATAACTCGAAAAAGAGGAAGGTAGCTATACTTCTGAGCGCCAGAGTTCCTTTTACTCTGTATGAAACTGGGGGAGACAGACAGGGGAGAGTAGTTTGGATTGTTGGCCAGGTTGAGCATCAAGAAATCTCTCAAATATTTATGCTGCCAGTGGTCACAAAGGGACCTTTTTCCATTGTGCATTTGCAGCCTTTTCACAGAAGGTAAAAGGCTCCCTCTGGGTGGGAGGGGATTTGAATTGCATTCCAAGCTCCTTTGATAGATCTGGTCTGGTGACTAAGGTACATCCCTTGGCTGAAGGGGCTGCGTTTCATAAGGCTCCAGCGCGGCAGGGATGGATGGATAGATGTCAGGCAGAACCTACACTCAGGCGAGCATGATTATACTTGCTGCTCTGCGAAAACACAGGGCTATTCTCAATTAGACTTGTTTTGCTGCCAGACTAAGGAGATTGCAAAAGTGGAGGACATCTGTATCCATCCCCTGGAGGTGAGTGACCATGGAATGGTCTGCATGTTGTTGGATTTGAGTGGAGGGGGGCCGGCTATGGGAGGGTGGTACTGGCGTGCAAATGTCTGACTGATTCAGGAGCAAGGAGTGAAAATGCTGATGCATGAATGGTGGGCCGATTTCATTTTCGCAAACAATGATGGGGACACCCCTTATGGTCTGCTGTGGAAGGCTGGAAAAAGCCTATGTGAGGGGTCGACTTTTGCAGTTGGCTGCCAGGTGGAAGAGGCAGTGAGAGGCTGAACCTTTTTGCTTGTGGGCTCTGTTGGAGCAGCTACAGGTCGAACATAAGAGGTCCGGGAGTCATAGGACTTACCTTCAATTGTTGGAGGTCAGAAGGCAGATTGACTCAATCGAGGTGGAGTGATAAAATTCTTCCTACAGCTGTCTAAGCGCAACTTTTTGCAGCACGGGGGAAAATGAGTAGACTGTTGGCTTGGCAGCTTCGTAGGAAGCGTAGCAGCTAGTTCATCAGTGCAGTTTTTGGCTTAGATTGGTTACTTCAGAAGGACAAAAGATTTAGGCGTCATTGTGGATACCATGTTAAAACTCTCTGCCCAGTGTGCAGCGGCGGCCAAGAGAGCAAATAGAATGCTAGGTATGATAAGGAAAGGAATGGAAAATAAAACAAAAGATATTTTAATGCCTCTATATCGTTCCATGGTGAGACCGCACCTTGAATATTGTGTGCAATTCTGGTCGCCGTATCTTAAAAAGGATATAGCGATTTTAGAAAAGGTACAGAGAAGAGCCACCAAAATGGTAAAGGGGATGGAAGGATACTCCTATGAAGAAAGGCTAAAAAGGTTAGGGCTCTTTAACCTGGAAAAGAGACGGCTGAGGGGAGATATGATAGAAGTCTATAAATTAATGAACGGAGTGGAACGGGTAAACGTAGATCGATTGTTTACCTTATCAGAATATAGAAAGACTAGGGGACATGCAATGAAGCTACAGGGTAAACTATTTAAGACTAATAAAAGAAAATATTTTTTCACTCAACGTGTAATCAAACTCTGGAATTTGTTACCGGAGGATGTAGTAAAGGCTGTTAGTGTAGCTGGGTTTAAAAAAGGTTTGGACAAGTTCCTGGAGGAAAGGTCCGTAAACCATTATTAAGAAGTGACCGAAGATATCAATGCTTGACCCAGTACAAGCATTGTGGAACTTGTGTCTCTTGGGGAAACTGCTAGGTACATATGACCTAGATTGGCCACTGTTGGAAACAGAATACTGGGCTTGATGGACCTTGGTCTGACCCAGTATGGCATATCTTATGTTCTTATGACAGTCTTGGGATTTCTCAGGTGTTCCAGGCTTCTACACTCAATTATATTCTAAGGAGATATCTGCTTCATCTGTGGATATTGACGCCGCCTTGGACTGGATCCGGTTTCCTGAGCTATCAGATCAACAGTGCAAATTGTTAAATGGGGACATCACAATCTCCAGGAACAAGTAGGAATGTAATCTTCACATATGGGTGACGTCGACACCGATGGAGCCCGCGCGAGAACGCTCCCCAGCAACCTATAGGAAAGCCTTTGAGAGCATCCCACTGGGCCTGCGCAGCTGCCTTCCCGTCTTTCCAACTCTCCCTCCTCAGTTTTTCGTTTTCCGCAGAGCCGACAGGGAATGATTTCTGTCACTGCAGAAAATGTACTTGTGGTCGCGTCTACCTTCCTGTCGACGCTAGCACCGGCATCATCGGTGTTTCTTTTCTTTTCTTCTATTTTCTTAAAAAAAAAAAAAAGAGGAAAAACTTTTTTTTTTCTGAGGGTTCTTGCTCTGCAGGTGCTTAGGCGCCATTTTGGGCCCTAGGCCCCTTTTTTCTCAAAATGGAAAAACCAAGTAGTGGTTTCAAAGTGTTCCAAATGTTGACACACAAGTTTGTTTGTACAATATGTTCCCTGTAAATAGTCAATACCACTGTTCCATGTAAAAGTTGTTCAATTGTTAACTGTAAACCGCCCTTGATCTCTGGAAGGGGTGGTATAGAAGAAATGTATGTATGAATAAATAAATAAATGTAGCAGTACCATTTCTGCTACCGACACCCATGACTTGTGTCTTAAATGTTTGGGACCAGACCATCTACCATCAGAATGCCTTCTCTGCAGGAAGATGACAAAGAGGGGCTTGCAGAATAAAGCTGTGAAACTCGTCACCCTTTTTGCCTCAGATGCAATGTCTGTGGCATCGACGTCGTCGAGGGCTTCATCTTCCTCCCATGGATCTCAGGTATCGAAACCTAGGTCTTCAAAGGGTAGATTTCTTTCTAAGCATCGAGATGCCTCAGGCATTGCCTTAGAAGAGAACATACTGGCCAAACAACCCCAGCAGGAGGTCCTTGCCTCCAAAGCATTAACGGGGTCCCAAGATGTTCCCGAGACTTCCACCTCTGGAGAGCTCTTGGTGCCATGTTCTGGGGTCGTGGCCCGCTGTTTGGGTACCGATTAGGAGGCATCGGCTGGCTCCATGGATCAGTGTATCCATGCCATTAAGCGGAGTTTAGCGGCCTTGCTAGCAGCTTCAGTACTGCTAAAGCCCCTGCAATTGGTTCCGCAGTTATCGGTGCCAGCGCTGGTACCAAATGTATCTGCATCGACCATTACGCCGCACTCCACACTACTGCCCATGCCGGCCCTGGAGTCAGTGTCCAGCATAGAGGGTCCAGTACCAAGGCATTCTGAGGCCAATTATGATTGGTACCATCGATACTTCGAGTCTTCCAATGAATTGATCGGTACCAGGGGGAGGCTCTTTCGGAAGATCCTTCTTCTCCACAACGCCGTATATATCCTCCATCTTTTTAAGACTTTTATACGGGATGTGGCTCGGGACCTCTCCATTATGGTGACCTCCTGAGAAGGAACTGAGAGCTGAAGAACTTGAAATTCTTCAGTATCCAGCAGCCCTTAAGGAGGCTGCTACCTTACCCATTCACAGGATATTGCATGACCTCATGCTTAGAATGTAGGAGACACCCTTAACAGTCTCCCCACATTCTCGGAAACTCGATACTATGTACCGGGTACCGCAGTGTCCTGGTTTCCAGAAGATGCAGTTACCACACCATTCCTTGGTAGTGGAATCGGCAATGTGTCGAATCAAAAGTGCCAAGACACATTCATCTAATCCTCTGGGCTGTGAGGCGAGAACTCTTGATGTCTTCGGTTGTTGATGTTTTCAAGCCTGCATGTTATCAGCCAGAATAAGTTCTTACAATACTCTACATGGGTATGTTTCTTCTGGAGGTGGCTAAAGATTTAGAACTAATGGTTCCTCTTCTCCCTGATGACAAGAGGACGGATTACCTGACACTTGTAAAACATACCCAGAATGTTTCCAAATTCATGAACAGGGTTACCTTTAATTGTTTTGAGTGTATTAGCAGGACTTCTGCTATTTGCATCGGTGTACGTCAAATTGCTTGGTTACAAGCATCTGATCTAGAGCAGTGGGTTCAAGATAAACTGGGGAATATTCCTTGCACAGGGAAAAACCTCTTTGGCAAGGATTGTCAGGACAAGGCTTCTCAGCTGGAGTCCAAGAATACCACTCTCAATAGGCTGTCTAGGACCACTGCCAACCCAGCTAAGAAAAAGGCTGTAAAGAAGCCCTTTTTCAACAAAAAGAAGTTTATACCCATGCTGTGCACTGTCCGGTCCATGCTTCCCAGAAGGGACAGCAACAGCCAAAGCAACAAAGGAAGGTTCAGGCCCCCAGAACTCAGTCAGCTCAACAGATCCAGCCTCTACAAGGTCTTTGACTCTTCTAGAGAACTTAGCCGTCCTACCTCTGGAAACTCCAGAGCCAGTCAGTATCCCAGGCAGACTCTGTTACTTTGTCCAAAGGTGGCACAAGATAACATCAGAGCATTGGACTCTCTCCATAGTGGGAGGGCTACAAACTTCATTTTCAAAGTATGCCTCCTCCGTCTACTCCAAGAGAGTTCAGTTCTCAGCCCCCTCTTACCAATCTCTTCTGCTAGGAGATTACCACCCTCCTCGCTCAGGGTGCGATAGAGGAAGTGCCATTGTCTCAGCAGGGCCTGGGCTTCTACTCCCCCTACTTCCTTATCCCAAAGAAGACAGGAGGATACAGGCCCATTTTGGACCTCAGAGAATTAAACAAGTATGTGCTCCAAGAGAAATTCAAGTTGATCTCTCTCGGAACTCTTCTCCATTACCTCCAGAGTCAGGACTGGCTTTGTTCTGTAGATCTAAAGGATGCTAATACGCATATCCTTATTCATGCAGAACACAGGAGGTTTCTTCGATTCCTCTTTCAAGGCATTACCAGTACAGGGTTCTACCCTTCGGCCTGGCTTCTGCCCCAAGAGTCTTCAGAAAATGCATGGCAGTAGTAGCAGCATTCCTAAGAACTCTAGGTATATTTGTCTTCCCTTACTTTAGACGACTGGCTCATCCGGGCAACTTCAGTTCCAGAGGCTAGCTGTGCCCTCTCCCGCACATTGCAGGTTATTCAACACTTGGGATTTGTAATAAATCTTCCAAAATCCCAACTCACCTCTTCTCAAACCTTAGAGTTCATAGGGGCTTTCCTAGACATGCAGCAGTCAAGGGCTTTTGTACCACAGGTCCGCTGCGCTCGAATAGTTCAACTAGCTTCTCAGGCAGGTATGAAAACTTTCCTAACTGCTTGAGAAATCCTTCAGTTGCTGGGCCATATGGCTTCCACTGTACATGTGGTTCCCTATGCTTGTCTGCATATACATGCAGCTCAATGGACCCTGGCTTCTCAGTGGACCCAAGCATCAGGTCTTCTGGGGGACAGAGTCAGGATCTCTGCACATCTAATTTCGTCTCTCCAATGGTGGCAATCGCCAGAAAAATTTCTCGTAGGGTCATCTTTTCAGATGCCACCACACCAATTTACCCTGACGACTGATGCATCCAAATTGGGTTGAGCTCATTTGGACAATGTCTCCACTCAGGGTCTTTAGACTCAGCAAGAAGCTTGATTTCACATAAATCTGTTGGAACTCAGAGCCATCCACAATGCTCTGAGTGTTCCAAAACCATCTTTGCTTCTAAACCGTGCTAGTCCAGACAGGCAATCAGGTGGCCATGTTCTGTGTGAACAAGCAAAGTGGAACAGGTTCTCAGGCATTGTGCAACAAAGCCCTACATCTATGGTCTTTTGCCATACGCATCAGATCCAGCTACTAGCAGTGTATCTCCCTGGAAAACAAAATTTCCTGGCAGACAAACTTAGTTGAGAAATACAGGTAGTCGTCGACTTACGACCGCGTCTGGTTCCGACAGACCGGTCGATTGTGGTCGTAAGTCGGACCACTTAATTTTCTTTGATTTTATTTTTTATTAGGTAGCTGTGCCTTTAGAGCCACGGGGTGAAATCTTCACCGGGTTTTTTTTTCTTAATGCCTGGACCGGTAGCACACACGCCGATCAGGATTCCGCCGGCGTTTCGCCTCAGGACGATTCAGGGCTGACGTTTTTGCTCTCGCGGGCTGCAAGTCATGGCCAGAAAAACAGTCGTAAAGTCGATCAGTCGTAAGTCGCATAGGTCGTAAGTCGACTACCTGTACTGCCACACGAGTGGTGTCTCCATTCGGATCAGATTGCTTGACTCTTTCAAATCTGGGAAACCCCAGATATAGATCTGTTTGCAAGTCCTCAGAATGCCAAACTTCCTCGCTTCTGTACCAGAATACCTGCTCAGAACAGTCAGGCGATGGATGCTTTCCATCTCCACTGGGGTTAGGACTTCCTATATGCCAACCCTCCAATTCCCCTTATCCCCAAGACTCTCTTCAAACTCCAGAGAGACTGGGGCTACATGATCCTCATAGCCCCGCATTGGCCACGTCAAACGTGGTATCCAATGCTTCTACGTCTCAGGCCACACTTCTGGAGTTCCTTATCGTTCCTCCAGTCCAGTCCTGCACCTCTGGGTAGTGCACCTCCTCCAGCAGTTTGGAGACTGAGCATGTCGTCATTTGGATGACACTAGTGTACATATGCAGCTGGCACCGCCCACCAGCCCCAGTAAGCTCAGTCTCCAAGCAGCTGGAGGAGTTTGTGAGCCAGGGAACTGGAGTCATTGAAGAGACAACTAAGAGAGAGAGAGGTTTAGTTAGTTTGCTTTTATTTCCCCTGTTAAGGTGCAGGTTTCTTTGTTTTTAAAGGCAGAAATGTGAAAAAAAAATCAGAAGGAACAGAGAGAACCCAGGGGACAACAGGGCTGAGGGGGAGGATATTCCTTCTTCCCCCTCTCCCCCCAGGATTTCGGGGGAGGGGGAGTTCTGTGGGGGCCTTCCTCAGTCCGAGACTTCTGGCTACTCCCGAACCCGTTATCGGGTGAGGAGCCGCTGCAGTTGTTTTGACAGGAGTGAAAGCTGGCAGCCCTGAGTCACTCCCCTTAGTGCCAAAGCCGGGAAGGAAGGCTGAGCGCGAGGGGTAGAAGAGCCATGCGGCAAAGAGGCTCCAAGGTAAGAGTGGCGGGGGGGAGGACAGCAGGAACCCCTAGCAACCGCCAGAACATGAGGAGACAGAGCGGCCTGCAGCCTCATGTTTGGGAGCCTGCAGCGGTGTGGGAAAGTCCCCCTGCTGCATTTAGGCGCAATTTCTTCTTATTCATGTCCGCATGCGTTTAACCCCCTGCTGTGTTTTGGGTGCCTGGGAGAGGCAACCACCAGAGAATAAAGCAGGACAGAGCAGCCTCTTCCTAGGGGGCCATTTGCAGTTTCTTTTTAATTTCAGTTTCAGTTAATTAGATTTTGGTTTGCTTTTATTTTAGTTCAAGTGCTCTGTGCCTGAGCCTGTAGAGGTGCACTGTGCTGGGGATCCTTTTACCTACCCGGGTACAGATTGAGGGCCTTCCTGGGGAGTGCCCCTAGCCCTTTCCACCATGCCGGCCAGACCGCAGTGCCTGGTATAGGATGGTATCAAGGGGCATGAACCCCACTTAATCCTTAAGCATTTCTTGTGTTATACAGCTCAAAACTGATTCAGTGCACAATGACTTGATGCAGACATGTGGGAAAGGCCTAATCAGATAGGCCATTGTTGCTGGGCGGATTTTCAGAGGGCTGTTTTGCTAGGTTAGGTGATGTAACTGGCACTTGGTTGAGACATTATTGCTTTCTCCTGAGAACGGTCAGATAAAAAGAGACAAAGATGTGTGTGTAAAAAAAAAAAGGTGCTGCATATAGGTTTGTAGTAGCTGCAGCTCTGGGGAAAACAGGAAGTACCTGCATACAAGAAATGTATGTAATTTGAAAGATAGTCAGTGGATTGGATGCAAATGAAATCCTTCCATCTGTCTGTCTATGACCAGCGAGTAACATGACATGATCATTTCTTGTCGCTTAGCCCAGATTATGTGCCTATTAAATCTGTAATATTGCTTGTAAGGGAAGCTGGTACTCCTTTATAGCCATTTGTAGTATAAACTTTACTCAGAGAATGTGTCAGTTTGATTGGATCAGGGCATGGTCCATTTCATATCATTAAGATACAACACTGCAGCGCAATCTAAAAATCCTCAAGATATGCAGTCCCCGATGTGGTGTGGTCTCGGAGGCAGGCGTCTGCCTAAACTGCACACAAGAGGCTGTCATGGGAGCAGGACCTGCAGGATGAGATGAGGCAGGAGAGTCCCTCCTGGTTGCAAGAGACCCTGGGGGTGGGGGCGGGGTGTGTGTGTGTGTGCGCCATGTTACCTTCAACGGATCCGGTCCCTGCACGATGCCCAGACCATCCACCCCTTGAGCCCAGGGAGCAGTAGGGCTCCTGGGGGAGTTCTCACCGGAGGTTTTCTTACTTTTGCAGAAGGCGTTTTGCCTACCAAGTGGCTCCTCAGCCCCAGAACACAGGGCTAAGAGGATGTCAGATGCAAAAGAGCACGAGTCAGGAGCAGTGGCGTCTAAGCGGGCTAGAGGCTTAGAGGAGTGGCAGCAATCGCTGTTGTCGGAGGGGCTGGATGGGGAAGACCTTGACACGGAGCTAGATCTGCAGGAGGAGTTGGAAGAAGGAGAGAGCCTAGAACACGAGGATCAGGCCCGGATTGTTCGGGTTTTCCACCAGGAGGAGCTACCTTGCTGACTTACTTTCTATCCACTCCCCTCGATATACTCCCCGCTCCTTTCATCTTCACCGTCTAGCCCTTCCCTCCCCTTCCCGTGCTCATCTACAGTCCACCCGCTCCTCTGCTTTCTTCTTTATCGGCCCCGCCCTCTGGAACTCTCTACCTCCCTCCCTCCGTCTTGAACCACTTTTCTCAACCTTTAAACAAAACCTAAAAACTCACCTTTTCTCTTTGGCTTTTGATGTGCCCTCTCCTTTTGTGTAATCTCCTTTTTCCCGTCCCTAACCTTCCCTTGTTGTTTCTTCCCCGCCCTCTCCATGTCTCTCTTGTCTACTCTTTTTAAACAGAATTTGTACTTTTTAAACAGATATTGTATTTCTTTTCCTTTCCAGGCTTCGGCCTTTTTTTAGACAATTGTTTTTATATTGTACATCGCTTTGATTTCTGTAGAAAGGCGATTTTATCAAAAACTAATAAACATAAACATAAACATACCAGTGCTCATCTTTATGCTTGTATTTTTATGCAATTTCTCGATATACTGCCCAGGCCGAAGGCCATTAGGGCGGTTTACAATCGCTACAAGCAGGTACTGATACAACTTTTCATCCCCAAAGAGCTCGCATTCTTTGTGTACCTTGGAGACCCTCAAGGTCCTGAATATGCCTGCTAACCTCCCAGCTGAGGAAGAGGCGCTGTAGGATCCGCTGTTCCAGGTGGTACGGAAATAGCAGAAAGTCTTACCAGTATGTGGAGTAGTAGGACAGATAATCCAGGATGAGTGGGATCTGCCGGAGGTTGGCCTTAAAGGGGTGCAATCCATGATGCGCCTATACCCGCTGCTGAAGCAAGAACGAGCTCCTTTGAATCACCCAAAGTGGGCGCAGCAGTGTTGGCAGCAGTCGAAGAGACCTTGACTTGTCTCCTGCAGCTGAGAGCTGTGAACTGGTTCTGCGAGACAGTACGTCTGCGGTCACTTCATGTATTTAGTGGTGCCCAAATGGAAGGATCCTTTCGCCCAATTTTCGACTTCGAGGGCATGAACTACGGTCTCCGGGTACTGCATTTTCACAGTAATAATGGCGATAGGAAGCGGAGATTTTGGGCGACTCTTGATCTCGCAGAGGCTTATCTGCACGTTCCCATCCATCCAGAACATCGGCAGTTTTTCCGCTTTGCGTTGCCAAGGGGCCATTTCAAGTTTTGAGCGTTGCCCTTCGGTCTGGCGACCATCCCTCATACCTTCACCAAGGTTCACCAAGATCATGGTAGTGGTGGCGGCAGCTCTCCACAAAGCAGGGGTTCTTGTCCACCCGTACCTAGACGATTGGCTGGTCCAGGCGAAGTGCAGGGACTATAGCGAAAAGAGCAACAGTGCGGGTGGGAGAGTTCCTTTAAAGTCTCGGTTGGGGTCAACCTGGCCAAGAGTCAGTTACGGCCGGCCCAGAAGCTAGAGTATTTGAGAGTGTGCTTTGATACCTGCGTGGGCAGGATTTTCCTGTTGGTTCGCCAGGCGCAGGAGTTACGACAGTGGATATGGCAGATCCTGAAGATGGCAAAACCGTCAGAGTGGCGGCATCTGCAGGTTCTGGGGACCATGGCGGCCACTCTCGAGCTAGTTCCATGGGCAAGGGCGCACATGCAACCGCTGCAGAGGGCTCTGCTCAGCCCATGGTCCCATCAGTCAACCTCTGTCCCAAGTACTCCCCTGCCCGCGGAGCGCCAAGAGAGCCTTCAGTTGATGGTTGCATGTGGGAAGCCTGGAAGGAGTCTTCGGTATGGGTTCCTCTGATGACCGATGCCAGCCTGTCAGGTTGGAGAGCCCATTGCGAAGGACACTTTGTTCAGGGACAAGAGTCCACAGGAGGCCCTGTGGTCGATCAACAGGCTCGAGATGCAAGCGGTGACCTTGGTGCTAGAAAGTTTGGAGCCATGGTTGCAGGGGAAGGTTGTCCAAGTCCTCTCGGACAATGTGATCACGGTGGCTTACATCAACCTTCAAGGAGGCACAGGCAGTGCAGCCCTGGAGGAGGAGGCCGAAAAGCTGTTCAGATGGGCAGCGATTTGTCTCCAGGCGTTACCGGCGGCGCACGAAGCAGGAGTTGATAGTGTGATGGCAGCCTACCTCAGCCGAGTGCACATGGACCCCGGAGAGTGGCAGCTCAATCAGGAGGTGTTTGAGCAGGTGGTCTGCTGATGGGGCACACTGGTCATGGACCTAATAGCAATGTTCGAGTCAGCCAAGGCCTGCCAGTTTTCAGCAGAAGAAGAGAGGAAGTCCAAGGGCCTGGATGCTCTAATTCAGCAGTGGCTCGAAGAGGGTCTTCTCTGTTTTTCCCCTTGAGCGCTCATAGGCCGGTTAGTGCAATGGCTAGAGGTGCACCAGGGATTTGTAATTCTGGTGGCACCAGACTGGCCGAGGTGCTATTGGTATGCTGACCTGATTTGGATACTGGCGAATTGACTCTGGTGGCTTCCGTTTGGAAGGACCTCTTGACACAGGAGCCGCTTCGTATGCCCCAGGTGGATCAATTTATCGCTTACAGCATGGCTCTTGAAAGGGTGGAATGGACGAAGAAAGGATAATCGGGCTCGGGGATAGCGACCTTGCTACAGGCCCAGAGGTGGTCTACGAACCTGGCGTGCATCTGCTTAGGGTGCATCTTTGAATCATGCTGCACCCTTCCAGTGCCTCCATCCCAGACATATTGGCATTCTTGCAATCCAGTTTTGATAAGGGTCTAGCTGTGCCAGTTCCTTGAGGGTGCAACTGGCGGCGATTTCTGGTTATCCCAGAAAAGTCCACAGGGTGCCGTTGGGTACATACCCAGACGGGCTGAGCTTACTAGGGGCAGTGACCCACATCTGTCTGCCAAAGAGGGCAGTGGTACCGCCTTAGAATCTCAATCTGGTGCTGACTGTGCTGTCTGGGGATCCCTTTGAGCCATTGAGTTGAGCTTTCCTGAAGGATTTGACTCTGAAAATGGTATTCCTGGTGGCAATTTGCTTGGCACGCAGGATTTCGGAGCTTCGGACCCTGTCATGGCAGGAGCCATTCCTTTCCTTCTCGAAGGAGAAAGTGGTCTTGTGCCTGGTACCTTCATTTTTGCCCAAGATGGTGTGAGCATTTCATGTAAATCAGGCCGTTTCCTTACCGGCTCTGGCGAGCTCGGATGTGGGCGAGAGCGGATATGGGCTCTGCCACTCAACAGCTGTGCCACTTGGATGCAAAGGTATGTGAAAAGGGCTTTGTCCTTTTGGAGATCGGACCGTCTGTTGGTTCTGTTTGGCGGGTTGCGCAAAAGTGAGGCAGCAGCTAAGCCTCCATTTCCAGATGGATCAGTGAGGCAATCACGCTTGCATACATCTTGAAGGGTAGAGCAGTGCCGGCAAGGTTGCAAACGCATTCCACGAGGGCTCAGGCAGCCTCGTGAGCAGTGTTTAGTTTAGTTCCACCGGTGGAGATCTGTAGGTTGGCATACTTTATCTGAACATTTTCGCCTGGATGTCCAGGCGGCGGGGTACACTCGTTTCGGATCAGCAGTGCTTCAGGCTGGTTGTGCGGGTCCCTCCCATTAGTTTAACTGCTCTGATACATCCCAGAGGTGCGGGACTGCACTGGAGGGATGATAAGGAAAGAGAAATTAGACTTCTCCAGGACCAAGCAGGAAGTCAGTCCTCACATATGGGTGATGTCTGCGCCGACAGAGCCCTCGTGCGGAGCATTTCGCCAGCTTTCAAAGAAAGCCTTTGGGAATACAGCGCACATGCGTGGTCCCCTTCCCGCCCAAGGGTGCCATCTTGCTCAGTCTTTTTTCGCGGAGCCCAATGGACGTAGTTCGTGTCACCCGGGAAAAAGTTGATTTTTTTTCTGTGATTTTCGCATCTCTTTATCCGGTTCGATGCCGGTTCCCCTTCCCGCCTGGGCTTGGTACACCGGTATCGAGTCTGGAACTTCTTTTTTCGGTTTTTGCCCTTCGTGACTAGCGTTCACGCTTTTTCTATTATTTTCACTGGTAGCCCGGTCTTTTGACCTTGCAGGGACCCTTTTTCCCCCGATGGCTGCCAGTGGGTTCAAGAAATGTGATCGGTGTAAGAAACTTATCTTTCTCACCGACACACACGACTGCTGCCTCCGATGCCTAAGGCCCAACCATGACCCGCTGGTCTGTGGCCCGTGCGGCAAGATGTCGTCTAAGGTGCTTCGGAGCCGTCAGCATCAACGTGAGAGAATTTTTTTGGAGTCTGCGTCTGGCCAGGCCCTGACTTCGTCAGAGGCCTCGATATCTCGGGAGTCTGACCCCAAGCGGCATCGTGTGTCCTCTGAGAGGGGGTCTCCCACCCAGGAACACAAAAGGAAGAAGAAGCTCATGAGGTCGGCGTCAGTGGAGGCACCTGGATCCTCAGGGGCCAGGTCGCGCAGCCCTGACTGCCGTCTCTGGTTCTCGGAGTCGGAGAGGCCGACCAAGCAACCTCAACTGGAGCTGGAGTCCCCGAGTCAGGTAACTTCTGTTGTCCTCGTGGACTCTCCCCTTGGAGAACCGACGTCGGGCCTGACACCGTTGGGGCCCAAGTAGGGGGCTGCGGAGTCTCCTGAGCTCGGACTCAGGCTGATGGCCCTGGAGAGCAGCCTAGCTGCCTTCATGGAACAGCAGCGGGTACTGATCACCGGTCTGACTGGTGCATCTGCCCCGACCACTGGGACCTCGACGTCTAAGTCGACCCCGGAGGCCGAGCCGATCCTCGGGTCAATCAAGTCTCAAGTCGATCCTCGGCCACGGTCTCCCTCGACCTCCTGTTTGGTGCCGAGGTCGTCGACGCCGGGGCCCTCAGCGTCGGGGCGGGTGGCATCTAGGCCCACACGGCCGGAGCCGCTCGACGACTCCTCCGAGGAGTCGGCGTGGGAGATGGAGGACGAGGAGTTTCCTGACACTTTCCAGACCCGGTGCGTCCCGTCGGACTCCCTGGAGTCCGAGCCTCGGAGAAGGCCTCCCCCAGAGGATACCTGGGTCTCGGATTTCATCAGGGACATGATCAAGGCTTTGGCATTCTCGGCAGATGCCGAGGAGGAGCCGACGAGCTTGATGCCCTCCAGCATGATTTTCCTCCGGGCTGGAACGGCTGCTCTTCCGTATGTGGGAACCAATTGCCAAATCTCAGATCTGTATAATGAAATCCAATTAAAAAATCAGATCATGTGTTAGGACAAACAAAAACTAACATTCACAACACAAAATATATATAATTAAATGTAGGAACATCCGTCAAGTTGGGGGACAAGAGACCCCTTCGTGTGAACGGACTTTTCCCTTTAATCTTTTTTATTATTATTATATTTCTACAACAGTCCTAGTAAAAGCAGACCCAAAGAGCCACAATGCTAAGAATAAAAATTCTTAATGACCAAAAAGTCAAAATCAAACTTAGCTGGCAATCGGGTCCTGCAATGGTCTCCCAAACACTCCTTCCAAGATACTTTAGCGAGAAAATCAAGAAGACATTCTTCAAGGCTCCATTCCTCCCAAAATATTGCAAGGGGAAAACATCCTCAAACAACTCAACGAGAAGACAGTTTTTCAAAACTCCATAACCCAGCGCTGTGTTTTGGGTCCTCCGACCCTGCTTCAGATGGCATTGAAATAAACAGAGTGCAGGTGGATGCGGGGGAGTGGGAGCTCCACCCCGACGTGTTTGCACTGATAGTGAGTCGCTGGGGCTTGCCGGTAATGGATTTGATGGCGACCATTCATTCGGCGAAAGTCGGCCGGTTTTTCAGCAGAAGGAGAGAGCGCATGTCCGAAGGCATCGACGCGCTGTTACAACAGTGGCCAGCTGCGGATCTCCTGTACATCTTCCCTCCGTGGGCGTTAATAGGCCGAGTGGTTCAGAGAATCGGGGCTCACCCGGGGAGGGTGCTCCTAGTGGCGCCGGATTGGCCGTGGCGTCCGTGGTATGCGGATCTCGTGCGTCTCTTAGACGGCACACCTTGGCGGTTGCCGATACGGGCGGATCTGTTGCTTCAGGATCTGCTGTTCATGCCCCAGGTGGATCGGTTCTCGCTTACGGTATGACCATTGAAAGGGCCCGGTTGAAGAAAAAAGGTTATTCGGCGGCGGTGGTTTCTACGCTTCTTCGGGCGCGGAGGTCGTCCACCTCCCTAGCGTATGTCCGGATATGGCGTATCTGTGAGGATTGGTGCTCTCGACATCATCACCTTCGCGCAGCGACGGTGGCCCTGCCTCCTATCTTAGCCTTTCTGCAGGATGGTTTTGAGAAGGGCCTAGAGGCTAGTTCTTTGCGCGTTCAGTTGGCAGCCCTCGCCTGTTTCCGCGGAAAAGTGCAGGGGCGGTCGTTAGGTACGCACCCAGATGTCATCCGTTTCCTGAAGGCGGTTTCCCGGTTGCGACCGTCGCGCAGGGTGGTGGTCCCGCCTTGGGATCTCAATCTTGTATTGACGGCGTTATCGGGACCTCCTTTTGAGCCTTTGCCGTGAGCTTCTGTGAAAGATTTAACTTTGAAGACAGTTTTTCTAGTGGCGATCTGTTCGGCTCGGCGCGTTTCGGAGTTGCAAGCTTTTTCGTGTAGGGAACCGTATTTGACATTTTCAAAGGAAAAAGTGGTGCTCCGTCCCGTTCCTTCCTTTCTGCCTAAGGTAGTCTCTCCCTTTCATTTGAACCAAGTGGTGTGTCTACCTGTACTCGGTTCCTTGGAGGGAGTCGATCATGATCGGGGCTTACGTTGATTGGATGTTAAACGGACGTTGCGCAGGTATTTGCAGGCTACGGAGGTGTTTCGCAAATTGGATCATTTGTTTGTGCTGTTTGGAGGTGTCCGCAAAGGAGAGGCGGCATCTAAGGCTTCGATTGCCCGGTGGCTCCGAGAGGCTATAGCGTCCACTTACCTGCTTCAGGGTCGGACAGTGCCTGAGGTCTTGCGAGCACATTCCACCAGAGCGCAGGCCTGTTCCTGGGCGGAGTGCAGTTTGGTGCCTCCAGGGGAGATCTGTCGAGCGGCGACATGGTCATCCCTTCATACTTTCACGAAGCATTACCGTCTGGATCTAGCGGCGTCTGCGGAGGCTCGGTTCGGTTCGGCGGTATTACAAGCCGGATGGCGGGGTCCCTCCCATGATGACTGCTCTGGTACATCCCAGTAGTAGAGGACTGAACTGGAGGAACGATAAGGAAATGATAATTACACTTACCTGGTAATTGTAGTTCCTTGAGTGACGACAGTTCAGTCCTCCATCCCTCCCAGTTTTTTTTCCACAGGCGGTTGGTTAAAGGGGGGGCGTCAGTCCGTTCTTACAGGTAGGTGTACTTTGCTGTACTTCCTTTTCACTTTTGCACGCAGTTTATCTGACGGTAACGGAGTAAGAAAGTCGAGCCGACTACTCTATTTTTTAAGCCTTATGGGCTAGTGAAGTTTGAGGTTTGATGCTTGTTGTTAGCTACTTATTTGTTGCTCCTTTGAGTCTGCTTTGTTAATAGTTCACACTGGAGGGAGAGAGAGAGATCAGCAGCCTATATCCAGTGATGTCATGATTCTGACGTACCAGTCTCCAATGCTGCAGGAGGAGGTTGACAACCCAGTAGTAGAGGACTGAACTGTCGTCACTCAAGGAACTACAATTACCAGGTAAGTGTAATTATCATTTTCCACCAACTACCCCTTCCTACTATCCAGGGGAGCCTCCAAGACTCCCTCTACACAGGAACCTCCTCCTTCAGGAGTTGGCAAGTCTTTTAAAGGAACAGGCGGAACCGGTGCCACACAACCTGGAAGGGCAAGGCTTCTACTCCAGGTACTTCCTAGTGCCTCAGACCTATCCTAGACTTGCAAAATCTGAACAAGTTTCTGGAGAGGGAAAAGTTCAAGATGCTTGCCCTTGGGATACTGCTGCCCTACCTCCTGCAGGGAGACTGGCTATGCTCCTTAGACCTAAAGGATGCTTATACTCACATCCTCATCCATTCAGACCACAAACAATATCTCAGGTTTGTGGTGGGAGGAAACCATTTTTAGTACAGGGTACTTCCCTTTGGCCTGACCTCTGTCCCCAGGGTTTTCACCAAATGCCTGGCGGTGGTGGCGGCTTTTCTCAGAAATCAGGGGATTTTTGTCTTCCCGTACCTGGACGGCTGGCTAATCAGGGGCCAGTCATTCTGGGAGGCCTGACAGGCCACTTTTCGCACTGTCTCTCTTCTTCAGCATCTGGGCTTTGTCATAAACTATGCAAAGTCCACTTTGCTCCCCTCTCAGAACCTAGAGTTTATAGGGACGAGACTAGACACCCTTCAGGCAAGAGCTTACTTGCCCAAGGACATGGCCCACAGATTGATGGAATTGGCAAACCAGTTCCAAAGCAGTTCTTAGGTTTCCACCAGGCACTACCTGCGGCTTCTGGGCCACATAGCATACACTGTACATGTGACCCCGAATGCCCGTCTGCACATGCGGGCTGCTCAATGGTACCTCAGAGATCAGTGGACACAAGCCACCGGCGACCTTCGAGACAGATGGCTTCTGAATTCCTTACAGTGGGTGGCTACATTTACCAAACATTCTCAAAGGTGTACCTTTTCAGGCTCCAGCACACACCAGGGTGCTGACGACAGATGCATCCTTAAAGGGCTGGGGTGCACATTGCCAGGGCACGTGCACTCAAGGCCTGTGGTCCCCTCGGGAGGCCATACAGCAGATCAACCTTTTAGAGCTGCGAGCAATTCGCTTAGCTCTGCAAACCACCTGTCATGCTATCTCTCAACAATCTGCTACCTGATTGTCCGTCTGTACTAGGACAGTGTTCTACATGAACAAACAAGGAGGCACAGGGTCCAGGCTCCTATGTCAGGAGGCACGGGACCTTTGCTCCTTTGCAGTCAAACAAGGCATGTGTCTCAAAGCAGTCTATCTGCCTGGTCAGGAAAACTTCCTAGCAGACAGCTAAGCAGGATTTTCCAGCCCCACGAATGGCAGTTGAATCCATTAGTGGTCCAGCAGATCTTCCTCCGATGGGGACTTCCATCCATCAATCTCTTTGCAAACCCACTAAACAGTCAGCTGCCCATGTTTTGCTCCAGACAACCGCATCCCCTGAGAATGGCATCAGATGCTTTTCTAATCTCTTGGTCTACGGGCCTCCTGTATGCGTTTCCTCCCACGCCCCTGGTGGCCCAAACTCTGTTCAAGATCCTCCGGGAGAGGCAGCGGTGGTTTCCACTTCTGCGGCTGGTAGTGGAAACTCTGTTCCCTCTGGGGCTGCAACACGATCTCCTATCTCAAGAGCAGGGTTCTCTTCTGCACCCCAATCTCAGGTCCCTCAATCTGATGGCCTGGCTGCTGAAAGGATAGTTCTAGCTCCCTTACTTCTACCTAAGGAGGTTGATGAGGTGGTCTTGGCCTCTAGGAGGCAGTCCACCAGGAAGTCCTATGCCCTCAAGTGGCGTAGGTTTACGGTATAGTGTGCTCAGCGCAATGAAGATCCTTTCTCTTGCCTTGTGCCAGTAGTACTGCAGTATCTACTTCACCTTTCAGACCTAGGCCTTAAGTCTAACTCTGTTCGGGTCCACCTCAGTGCTTTGTCAGCGCACCACTCACCGGTGGAGGGACAGTCTGTCGATTCACCCCTTGGTGTCCAGATTTCTCACAGGTCTGCTTCTACTCAAGCCTCTGGTTCGTCCACCGGCGACTGAGCGGGATTTGAACGTGGTCTTGCAGCAACTTACTCGTCCACCGTTTGAGCCGATGGCTACTTGCCATTTGCGCTTCCTCTCTTAGAAAGCGCTGTTTCTGGTGGCTCTTACATCAGCCAGACGTGTGAGTGAGCTACAAGCTCTGGTTTCTGATAGACCGTACACACAGTTCTATAGGAACAGGGTGGTCCTACAGATCCATCCCAAGTTCCTCCCAAAAGTGGTCTCCTCTTTCCACCTCAATCAGGAGGTGGTCCTTCCAACCTTCTTTTGCAGGCCGCATTCCTCTTTGAGGTTTAGGTAACTCCTACCCTCCGGCCCTTGTGTTGGGCTACCGTACGGGGTGCGTTCTCGGAGAAAGTTCTTATCACGGATGCTGAGGCTCTGGGTTCATGGTAGCCTAGAGCTGGGGAGTTCCATATGTGAGGACTGACTTCCTGCTTGGTCCTGGAGAAAGCGTAGTTACTCACCTGTAACAGGTGTTCTCCAGGAGCAGCAGGAAACTGTCCTCACGACCATCCCTCCTCCCCTGGAGTTGCAGTCATATATTTCATTTTGATTTTTGCTGTCTTTTAGCTATGTCATCAGACTGAGCAAGATGGCACCCTTGGGCGGGAAGGGGACCATGCATGCGTGCTGCATTCCCAAAGTCTTTCTTTGAAAGCTGGGGAAATGCTCCGTACGAGGGCTCCGTCGGCGCTGACGTCACCCATATGTGAGGACTGATTCCTGCTGCTCCTGGAGAACACCTGTTACAGGTGAGTAACTACGCTTTACCTGCTAATTGTTCCTTGAGGAACTCTAGTCCAGTCCCGGAACCCTCCCTGAATGCTTTCTGTGATAATCTATGCACACCCTGGTCCTGAAGCTGGTTCCCTTGGTGGAGGAAGTGGCCAGGGGGAGCCGGGGAGAGGTGTGTTATCAGAGTTTGGGGGAGGGGGAGACCAGTAGAGCTGTCGGTTGCTCGCTTTCCCGCTGGTTGGAGTTGCTCAAGCGCTCAACAGGTAGGCCTCCCCATCCTGGAGGGGGGGACGGGGTATCCTTTCCAGGGGATTTATTTATTTAGCCAGTTTTGTATGCCATCTTATCCTACCATCAAAGTGGTTAGGGACATAACAGGGGTGTACATTCAACAGAGGGTGACAGGACAGCCATATAATTCTGGGGGTTGAGCCCAGATCTGGATGGAGGGGGATACTAGTTAATTTACATGTAGAAGTGTTTGTTGCATGTTTAACTACTTATTTGTTGCTCCTCTGAGTCTGCTTTGTCAATAGGTACTGGGGCTGGTGGGCGGTGCCATCTGCATATGTACATTAGTGTCATCAAAAAGATGACATGCTCAGTCTCCAAGCTGCTGGAGGAGGTGCACTACCCAGAGGTTTGGGACTGGACTGGAGTTCCTCAAGGAACAACAATTAGCAGGTAAGTCTAATTTCTCTTTGGGATGTGCTCTGGATCTCCTATCCCAGGAGAACAGGATGTTTCTGCAGCCAAACCCCCAGTCCTTACACCTGATAGGGTAGCTGCTGAGAGCTTAGAACTTCAGGATATCAACCTCTCTCAACAGGTTTAAGGATATCCTGTTGGCCTCAAGAAAACCTTCCACAAGGTGTGCTTACGCTTTTAAGTGGCAAAGGTTTTCAATCTGGTGTTCAAAAAGGGAACTTAATCCCTTTCCGTTCCCATGGAGGTATTACTTGAGTATCTCTTCCATGTTTCATCCTCTGGTCTCAAAACCAATTCGGTAAGGGTCCAACTAAGTTCCATTGCGGCTTTCCACATGCCCTTTAATGGACAACCTGTCTCAGCCGCTTGTAGCGAGCTTCATGAGGGGTCTACTCTTAACTTAAACCTCCCATTAGGCCACCACCTGTGGCATGGGGGGACCTCAATCTTGTCCTCGGACAGCTCATGAAGCCACCCTTCGAACCCCTAGCCACTACATCTCTGAAGTTTCTTTCTTGGAAAGTTATCTTCCTAATTGCCCTCGCTTCTGCAAGATGCATCAGTGAGCTCCAGGCTGTAGTGGCTGATCCTCCTTATACATGGTTCCACCATGATAAAGTAGTCCTTAGGACTCATCCTCACTTTATGCCAAAGGTGGTTTTACCTTTTCATTTAAAACCAGTCTGTTTACCTTTCTGTTTTCTTCCCTAGGCCTCATACCTCTGGTGCAGAAAGGAGTCTACATACTCTGGATTGCAAGCGTGCCTTGGCCTTTTATCTTCAGAGAACTAGGCAGCTTTTGATCCAGTCACCTAGGTCTACCAGTTTCCAAAAGAACACTATCCAAATGGATTGCAGACTGTATATCTTCTACCTATGAGAGTAAGGGACTTTCCCTTGAAGGTCATTTCACAGCACACAATGTGCGAGCAATGGCAGCCTCCATGGCAAACCTATGCTCAGTGGCTATTGATGAAATATGCAGTACAGCAACCTGGTTATCTGTCTACACTTTTGCAGCCCATTACTGCCTGGGCAAGGACTCCCGTCGGGACGCCTTGTTTGGCCAGGCTGTTCTCCTGCATCTCTTTCAGACTTAGAACAACTCCTACCCCCCCATCCTGGGTTTCGATGCCAGAGATCCATGGGAGGAAGCATGACCCATCTCAACCTGGGTTTCACAGCTTTCTGGGGTCATCTCCCTGGCATCTCTCAGCTGGGGAGTTCTCATGTGAAGACTACAGTCTCCAGGAACAAGCAGGAATGAGTCTTCACATATGGGTATGTCGGTACCGACGGAGTCTGCGCGGGAACGCTTCCCAGCGTCCAATCAGAACGCTTTTGGAAGCATCCCAACACACCTGCGTGCTGCCTTCCCGACTTCCCAACTGCCTCTCCTCAGTTTTCGTTTTTCCGCGGAGCCGGCAGGACGTCCTCCTGTCACCGCAGAAAATTATTTTTAATTTTTTTTTTGGTTTTCTTGTGGTCGCGGCTGCCTTCCCCGACGCCACCGGTACCGCAAGTGTTTCTTTTCTTTTTCTTGTAAATTTTTTCCTTTTTAAGGAATATTTTTTCCTTGTTAGTGCCTCATGGTTTTCTTAGGCCTGCTAGGCCTACTCACTTTCCTTTATGGAACCGCCAGCCACTATTCCCAAGAAATGTACAAACTGTGGCGGTACAAAATTAATTTTAGACACTCACAATTGGTGTCTAACCTGTTTGGGTCCTGACCATTTTCCTCCGGAGTGTCCCTCCTGCAATAGTATTGTGGGAAGAAGTCTTCAGCATCGAGTTCCCCTCGATACGCGGTCCCCATTCAACTTCAGGGCACCGTCCACTTCTTCTTCTACACGGGATCAGGTAACCCAAAAACAGTCTGTTAAGACTAGCCAGTCCTCGAGTGGTAGATCTCATGCACAACATAGAGATGCCTCTGGCCTTACCCTCGAGAATACACTGGTTTGAAAACCCCGGTGGGAGTCTTCGGCCTCCAAAGCCTGTGAGGTTTCAGGTTGTTCCTGAGGTTCACCCCTCACAGAACATACCTGAGCCATGCTCAGTGGTGGCATCCGCTTCGAGCGGTACCGATACCCCGGCATCGGCAATGGTGTTGGATGAAACATTCCTCATCAGGGATCGTAGTCTGGCGTCCTCGGTACCTTCGGGGCTGTTGGATACGCCACAGACCAACCCTCCAGTATTGGTATCAATTCCGGTACCGATACTAGTACCGACGTCGGTACCCTCCAGATGTGCATCGATAGACTCGCTTCCTTCGATGCCGAGTCTGGAATCGATCTCCAGTCTGGAGGATTGGGTACCGACTCGCCTTGGTACCGACACCAGACGGTACCGAAGGCACGGTTCCGATGATCCATGTCCGGCACTCTCGGTTTCTTCGATACTGTTAGAGTTGTCACCGGCTGGCCTTCATCCACAGGTATCGGATACAGTGCCGGAGTCGACACCGCTATCCACATTACTATTGCTGTCGGTGCCTTCCATGCTTCTCTCATCAGGCTCGCTTCCCTCGATACCGAGTTTGGAATCGATCCCTAGCATGGACAATGTGCTACCGACTGTTGCTAGTCCCGACCTTCTGTGGTACGGGTGACCATCCTCTAAGGACCACTATTCAGGATCTTCTATTCCTATAAAGTTGGATAGATCCCTCGGTGCCAATGCTAGTTCTTCAGCAGATCTAGCCTGTCCAAAAGAATTTCCCTCTGGGGATTTTTCTTTTCAAGCTTTTCTCCTGGATATGGCAAAATCATTTGCCATTTCTATACCTGGACAGGATCCTACACAAGGGAATACAGAATCCCTGTATATTTTTGGAAGAGCAAAGGAGAACATCATGATTCCTTTGCATCATTCCTTGCAGGATCTCCTTCTACGAATGTGGGAAGCTCCTTTAACGGTACCCCCACCTTCCAGGGCAACAGATCTTCTATATCAGGTGCCCTCCTCTCCAGGTTTTCAGAAGACTCAACTTCCTCATCATTCCATTGTTATTGAATCAGCAATGAGGCGGGTGAAGAGTACTAAAAAGCATTCTTCTTATCCACCAGGTCATGAGTCTAAGACTTTAGATGCCTTTGGATGCCAGACCTTCCAGGCATCCATGCTTTCAGCAAGAATTCTCTCATATATTTTCTATATGGGATTATCTCTTGATGAGGTCACAAAGAAATTACTATCTTTGACTCCTTTTCTTCAAGAGACTATAAGTGCAGACTATTCCTCTCTGGTAAGTCATGCTCAAAATATATCTAGGTTCCTTATTCGTGCTTCCCTAGACTCCTTTGAGTCTGTTAGCAGAACTTCTGCTATAGCTATAGGGCAGTGATGGCTAACCTTTTTGAGCCCGAGTGCCCAAACTGCCGCACAAAACCAAAGAATTTCCTCAAAGTGCCAGCACGTCATTTGCATAAGTGGTCTTATTTGCATAAATATTTGCATAATGTTACCATACACTAACTTTTAGTAAACATGTCTCTTAATGAGTGTATGGATAAAGAAAGACTAAAAGATTTCTACATTACTATAATCCAGTGCCAACCGCCAGGCACATTAGGAACTACTACAAACGCTGCCCATTTAGAACCCATAGCAAACCCGCCGTATCCTGACAGCATTACCAGGACTCACAAAGCACATACCCTACCTATCAAAAGGCAACACTGCAAATATTAAACCAATACATTTCAGTGAATACTGGGGAAAGAGAACAAGTGGCAACGTCAAATAGGAATTTCCTCTTGTACCAAACAAAGCGCAGATGTTAATGATGCACATTTCCCAGAGCTGACATATTCCAGTTAATAAATTCAAAATAAAGAGATATCGTTCTACCTTTTGTGCATTTTTTTTTCAGTTGCAATTGGTCCAGCCATTTTCTTCTGGTTTCTTCATGTTTTCTGCTAACTCTCCATCGTCTGCTGTCCATTTGTCCTTTCTTCTCTCTTCTAGTTTTTTTTTCCATTCTCTCTCTCTCTACATCTGCTTTAACATACTAATCTTTCTCCTTTTGCTCTTTCCTCATTTCTATTTCATCCACACAAATTTTACCCCTCCATCCTCAATCCCCAATTACTCTCCCAATACCTGGCCAATTGTAGATTTTTCATCCCTCCTACACAAAATATTTTTCCCCTCTCCATTTTACTCTCCCAGCCCCATCCCATTCTAATCCTCCCCCAACATCAGCTCCCTTCTAGTTCCAGTCTCACCCAGCATCCATTCCCTTCTTCAAGCCCCCCACTTCCCCTCAGCCCATTTCCATTCCAAGCCCCGTCCCCATCAGCTATTTGCAGTTCAAGCCCCCCACTTCCCCTCAGCCCATTTCCATTCCAAGCCCCATCCCCAACAGCTATTTGCAGTTCAAGCCCCCTTCCACTCAGCCCATTTCCAGTCCTAGCAACCCCCCAACCCATTACCAGTCCTAGCCCCCCATAGCTCACTCCCAGTCCTAATCCCACCAGCCCATTTCCAGTCCTAACCTCCCCATCAGCCCACTCCCAGTCCTAATCCCCCATCACTCAATTTTTAGTTTAAGCCCCCCCAGCGCCTATCACCACTCCTAACCCCCCCCAGTGCCCATCACCACTCCTACCCCCCCAGCCCAGCGCCCATCACCACTCCTAACCCCCCCAGCCAGCCCAGTGCCCATCACCACCCCTAACCCCCCCCAGCCAGCCCAGTGTCCATCACCACTCCTAACCCCCCCCAGCCCAGTGCCCATCACCACTCCTAACCCCCCCACCCCAGCCCATCACTACTCCTAACAACCCCCCAGCCCATCCCATCTGTACTCCTAACCTCCCCCAGCCCAGCCCAGCCCATCTCCACTACTAACACCCCCAGCCCAGCCCATCACCAATCCTATCCCCCCCCAGCCCAGCCCAGCCCAGCCCAGCCCATCACCACTCCTAACCCCCCCCAGCCCAGCCCAGCCCATCACCACTCCTAACCCCCCCCCCCAGCCCAGCCCAGCCCATCACCACTCCTAACCCCCCAGCCCAGTGCCCATCACCACACCTAACCCCCCCCCCCCCCCCCCACCCCCCCCCCCCCCCGGGAAAAATAAAAAAAAAAAAGAAAACCTGTTTGCTGCCGCTGTCGGGGCCGCCGCGGCAGAATCGAGCGTGCCGCGGGGCCCCCCTGTACCCACCGGCAGAGCCTGTCCTCCCCGTAGCAGCTCTCTCTTTGGAGCTGCAGTCAACGCGCCGGCTTGCAGAGCGCGAGGGAAGAGTTCCCTCGCTGCTCTGTTAAGCCCGCGGGGGCTGATGGGAAGTTCCCATCAGCCCCCGCGGGCTTAACAGAGTCGCGAAAGGGAAACTCTTCCCTCGCGCTCTGCAAGCCGGCGAGTCTGACTGCAGCTCCAAAGAGAGAGCTGCTACGGGGAGGACAGGCTCTGCCGGTGGGTACAGGGGGGCCCCGCGGCACGCTCGATTCTGCCGCGGCGGCCCCGACAACGGCAGCAGACAGGGTTGTTGTTTTTTTTTTCGATGGCGGACCTTCCCGCGTGCCAGCTGCAAGGCCTTCGCGTGCCACAGCTGGCACGCGTGCCATAGGTTCGCCATCGCTGCTATAGGGGCACGACGTAAAGCCTGGCTTCAGGCTTCAGATTTGGACAAATGGGCACAAGAAAGACTGGGAAATACTCCTTGCACTGGAGAAAATCTCTTTAACGAGGAGTCTTTACTCCACGTTGCTCAGTTAACCACTGACATTCCTGTTTCCAGAGGCTGTTCTATGCCTTCCTCTTTCCCAGTTGGTAGGAAATGTCCTACCAAACTTTCTTCCCCTAAGGGGAAAAAGTTTTATCCATCTTCTGCCCATCATACAGATGTTCCCAAACAAACATCGCCCTGGTCTGAAAAAAACCACAACCTCAACAGGTTCAGCAAACCCAGCAGTCGCAGGGTTTCAAATAGATCATCCTTACCCCTCTTGGTGGTTAGAGTGGCAGTCTGCTGCTTTTCACTTGAAGTATCTGCCCTGATTTTATCCTAACCTTTTCTAGATATCTCTTCATGAGACATTTTTTCTTTTACTCTGAGTCTTTATAATGATCATGCCCATACTTAACAGGTTTTCTCTTCCTCTTTGGGGAAAAGAGAAGTGACAACTATCAATAAGACAGTTGTTTCCCTGTACTGGCATGTATCATCTTACCTTTCAGAGACTTTCTACATAGTCAGTCTCCTTCAACTCTGTCTTACCTCCCTCTTACTACAACATTAGATTTGTAAGAGTGGCTTTTTTACACTGGTAAGCCACTATGGTCCTCTACCTTTTATTACCTTAGGGCAGCTCATCAGACAATAGGAAACCGTACTATGTCTGTTTCTTTTTCCCAATCTAAAAAAAAAAGAGGGCAAAAGAAATTTCCTTTCGCTGCCCTGGTACTTGCTACAGATATAGCAATTCCTAGTGGTTAGGCCACTGGTTCTGTTCACCACACAACCAGGGGTTATCACAGACTGGTTGGTTAACTTCTATTCTTTGCCCCCTTGTCCTTGGCAGAATAGTTTGTTACCCACTGGCTTTACAGAGCCAGTTTTTTCTTCTAACCAACCTGCAGCATGCTCTCTGCAACTCTACAAAGTAGCTTTGCACTATGGGCCCCTTGCTAGAGAGCAATAGTATTTTGACTAGCAGATAACCCCAGATGGTTAGGAGGGATTCCCCCAGTCATGTTATCTCCGGGAACAAGCAGGAATGAGTCCTCACATATGGGTACGTCGGTACCGACGGAGCCTGCGCGGAAAGCTTCCCAGAAAGAAAGCTTTTGGGAGCCTCCCACAGCGCCTGCGCGCTGCCTTCCCGCCTTTCCTAACCAACTCTCCTCAGTTCTTCTTTTCCGCGGAGCCAGCAGGTCATGTTCCTGTCACCGCTGAAGAAGTTCTTTATTTTAATTTATTTCTTTGGTCGCGTGTCTGCCTTCCCCGACGCCGGACCGGTACCGCCGGTCTCTTCTTTTTTTTCTAAAAAAAAAAATATATATATATATTTTTTCCTCACTTGGTGTATTTTTCTTCTTAGGCCTACAGGCCCACAAGAAAATTTTCCCTCATGGAAAAACCAGCCTCCGGGTTCAAAAAATGCAGTAAGTGTAGCGGTACAATTTCTGTTACAGATACACATGAATGGTGTCTTAAATGTTTGGGTCCTGAACACTCCATTCCGGATTGCCAGTCCTGCTCTCTAATGTCTAAACGAGGGTTACAGAACCGAGCAGCCAAGCTCCATGTGCTGTTTCCAACGGATGCACCAGCGGTGGCATTGACATCTTCCAGGTCTTCTTCTTCTGATGGGTCTCAGGTAACCAAACATAAACCTAGCAGGTCCTTGAAGGGCAAATCTCCCTCTCAGCATCGAGATGCCTCCGGGCTTGCCCTCGACAATCCTGCCCCAGCCAAACAACCCCGGCGGGAAGCTCCGGCTTCCAAAGCTCCTCCTATGGGGTTACAGGTTGAGATCGATGGCACGGCCTCGACCGATCACCTGTTAGACTGCTCTGGGGTACCGGCACCTTCTCCCGGTACCGACATCCAGGCAGTCGTGGCGTCCATGGATCACACTGTTCAATCCATGCAGTAGGATATAATGGCTTTTATTAATGCTGTGATGCCGACAGTACCGCAACGAGTTCCGTTGTCGGTACCGGCGCCGATACCGGTACCGACTGCATCGACATCGGCCAGGATACCGACTTCGGTTCCTTGTCCAGGGCTATTTCTCGGTACCGATCCGGTACCGGGGACGCCCGATGTCGGTACCGATCGATACGCGTATCGATCGTTGGAAGGGGACAGACGATACTTCGATTCCTCTGATGATTCTGATTCATCGGATGAGTCTCCTGAAGTATCCATTACCCTTCCTGAGGAACCTACTTCTCCAAAAAGGAGAATGCCTCCTCCAGAGGATTTGTCCTTTCAAGACTTCATAATAGAAGTGGCTAAAGGACTCTCTATTTCAGTAACCTCTGAAACAGAGCCTAGAGCAAAAAAATTGATATTTTAGGATACTCCTAAGGCTCCCAGAGAGGCAGTCACCTTGCCAATTCATGAAATTCTTCATGAACATATGATTGACTTATGGGAGATTCCTCTCACCCTTTCTCCTCATTCTCGTAGATTGGACACTATGTACCGTGTCCCTCCTTGTCCTGGATTTCAGAAAACTCAGCTTCCTCACCACTCCATTGTGGTGCAGTCAGCTATGAAAAGGATAAAGAGTACCAAAAGACACTCTTCTGCTCCTCCAGGAAGAGAATGCAGGACCTTGGATGCTTTTGGTAGGAAAATCTTCCAAGCCAGCATGCTTATTGCCAGAATCAACTCATATAGCCTTTATAGGGGTATGTTTCTAAAGGAAGTTGCACAAAAACTGCACAACTTTCTCTCTTTTCTTCCAGAGGATAAAAGGGATGAGTTCCTCCTTTGGCTTAAGCATACTCAAGACATTTAAAAGTTTTCCAACAGGGCAGCCTTTGACTCCTTTGAAGGTGCCAGCAGAGCCTCAGGCATTGCCATAGCTGCTCGCAGAATTGCTTGGCTCCAGGCTTCTGATCTAGAGCCCTGGGTTCAGGATGGTTTAGGAAATCTGCCCTGTACGGGTGTGAAAAATCTCTTTGGCAAAGAGTGGCAAATAAAGGCCACTCAAATGGATGCAGAGAATTCTGCTCTGGATAGACTTTCCAAGTCAACCTCCATTCCAGCCAAGAAAAAACCTTTCAAAAAGCCTTTTTACAGAAGGAGCAGATTTCCTTCCACTTCTGGCCAACAATCTTCTACAGGTCGCTTTGTTTACTAAGCGTCAGCAACCTAAACAGGCCAGGCCTAAACCTGCAGGGACTGCTACAACCCAGCAGTCCCAACCCCCTCAGGGCTTTTGACTTGATACTAGAGAACTTAACCTTTCTGGCTCTACAACAGCCAGAACCTCTCACCATTCCAGGAAGGTTAGCTCATTTTGCTCGCAGATGGGAGCAAATCACATCAGAGCAGTGGACCCTCTCCATCATAAGAGAGGGCTACAAACTTCATTTCTCAGACCTTCCTCCCTACACCATGGTGAGACACTTCAATTCTCCCACATCTCTCCTCGACCTTCTGGATCAGGAGGTGACTACCCTTCTGGCCCAGGGGGCCATAGAAGAAGTTCCTCTTCTTCAACAGGGGTCAGGGTTTTACTCCCCTATTTTCTCATTCCAAAGAAAACAGGGGGATACAGACCCATTCTAGATCTCAGAGAATTGAACAAATTCCTATGCAAGGAGAAGTTCAAGATGCTTTCTCTAGGCGCACTCCTTCCATACCTGCAGAGTCAGGATTGGCTTTGTTCTCTAGATCTCAAGGATGCGTACACTCATGTCCTCATCCATCCATCTCACAGAAAATTCCTACGTTTTCTGTTCCAGGGAAAACATTACCAATACAGAGTGCTTCCTTTCGGTCTAGCCTCTGCTCCAAGAGTGTTCACCAAATGCATGGCAATAGTTGCTGCATTTCTACGCACTCTGGGAATATTTGTCTTCCCATACCTGGACGACTGGCTCATCCGAGCTCCAACCCAGTCAGAGGCTCAGATCTCCCTGAACCGCACCAGGCGCATTCTGCAATACCTGGGACTTGTGGTAAACCTCCCAAAGTCCCAGCTCACCCCTACTCAGTCCCTGGAATTCATAGGGGCCTGGTTGGACACCACTTCTGCAAGGGCCTACCTTCCTCAGGCCCGTTGTCAACGTCTAGTGCAGCTAGCCTCCCAGATTCAGTCAAAGAGCCACTTAACTGCCAGGGAGATGCTACACAGCTGCTAGGCCATATGGCTTCCACAGTATATGTGGTACCCTATGCTCGCCTACACATGAGAGCAGCTCAATGGACTTTGTCCACCCAGTGGACTCAACCTTCAGGAGCTCTCTCAGACCAATAGCAACCTCCAAACGTCTCTTTTGGTCTCTCCAATGGTGGATGTCCACTCAAAATCTGTTGCTGGGGTCCCACTTCCAACCTTTGTTACCCCAAGCAACCCTCACAACAGATGCCTCCCAAACAGGTTGGGGAGCTCATCTACAAGACCTCTCCACCCAAGGCACTTGGTCCCCACAGGAGACCTCTCTTCATATCAACCACTTGGAACTTCGAGCAGTGTTTCCTAGCTCTCAAGGTCTTTCATACCCTCCTCAGCTACAAGACAGTCCTCATTCATACGGACAATCAAGTAGCCATGTTTTACATAAACAAGCAAGGAGGAACTGGCTCTCTGTCGTTTTGCAACGAAGCTCTAAGATTATGGGCCTTCGCCAGAGAGCATCAAATCCATCTCCTAGCAGTATACCTCCCAGGAATCCAAAACTCTTGGGCAGACAGACTCAGTCGAGTTCTGCTTCCACACGAATGGTCCCTGCACATGGATCAGGTACTCAGAATCTTCCAAGAATGGGGAACCCCGGACATAGACCTCTTTGCAAGTCCGTGGAATGCCAAACTTCCCCGGTTTCTGTTCCAGAATTCCGTGTCAGGGAGTTCAGGCCAAGGATGCCTTCCTCCTTCATTGGGGTCAGGGCTTCCTGTATGCCTTTCCACCCATTCCTTTGATTCCCAAGACTCTGTTCAAACTCCAGAGGGATCAAGGATCTATGATCCTCATAGCTCCACGCTGGCCACGCCAAGTGTGGTACCCTCTACTTCTGCATCTCTCCCAAGCCCCCTCCCTGGACTTGGGAGCTGCGCCAGACCTTCTGACCCAGGAGGAAGGGACTTTGTGGCATCCAAACACCAAGTCTCTTCACCTCAGAGCTTGGTTACTGAAGGCCTAGACCTTCAAGACTTCAATCTTTCTCAGCATGTGAAGGATATCCTCCATGCTTCCAGAAAACCTTCCACTAGGCGTTCCTATGCTTTTAAATGGAAAAGATTTCCATTTGGTGTGTTCAAAAGTGTCTTGACCCTCTGGCACTTCCTGTGAATTCTCTATTGGAATATCTCCTGCATCTCTCCAATGCAGGCCTTAAAACGAATTCAGTAAGGGTCCATTTGAGTGCTATTGCAGCATCCCTTAAGCCTCTCAATTGACAACCTATTTCCTCTCATCCTCTTATTGCAAGATTCATGAGAGACCTAACTTTAACTAAACCTCCCATTCGACCTCCTCCGGTGGCATGGGACTTAAACTTGGTTCTTGGTCAGCTTATGAAGCCACCTTTTGAACCCTTAGCCACTACCTCCTTGAAGTTTCTTTCCTGGAAGGTTATTTCCTTATTGCAATCACTTCTGCTCGCCGCATCAGTGAACTGCAGGCCTTAGTGGCTAATCCACCTTATACAAGGTTCCATCATGATAAGGTAGTCCTTAGGACAATCCTCACTTTATGCCTAAAGTGGTCTCACCTTTTTATCTTAATCAAGAGGTATATTTACCTGTCTTTTTTCCAGCTCCTCATGCATCTAGTGCAGAGAGGAACCTTCATACTCTAGATTGTAAAAGAGCTCTTGCTTTTTATTTACACAGGACACAGCAACATAGAAAGTCTTCCCAGCTTTTTGTTGCTTTTGATCCTTCTCATTTAGGACTTCCAGTCTCTAAAAGAACACTGTCCAATTGGATTGTTCAGTGTATTTCTTTTGCTTACCAGAGTAAGAAGCTTTCTCTGGAAGGCCATGTCACAGCTCACAATGTGAGGGCCATGGCCACCTCTATGGCTCATCTTCATTCTGTGGTCCATCGACCAGATCTGTCGAGCAGCCACCTGGGCCTCGGTTTCATACCTTCACAGCCCATTACTGTTTGGACAAGGACTCCTGCCGGGATGCCTTGTTTGGTCAGGCTGTCCTCAGATACCTGTTCAATTCTTAAACAACTCCTGCCCTCCGTCCCTTAATGGATGCCTGAGATCCATAGGAAGGCGAGGAACCCTTCAGGGTCTCATACCCTTGGGGATCTCCCAGGCATCTTAGCTAGGGAGTCCCCATATGTGAGGACTCATTCCTGCTTGTTCCTGGAGATAGCACAGTTATTTACCTGTAACAGGTGATCTCTGGGAACAGCAGGAATTAGTCCTCACAACCCTCCCACCTCCCCTAGGAGTTTGTATCTCTCTCTCTATCTTTCCTTCCTCCTCTCTCTCTCTATTGTCTCAGCTTTAAACTTGAACTGAGGAGAGTTGGTTAGGAAAGGCGGGAAGGCAGCGCGCAGGCGCTGTAGGAGGCTCCCAAAAGCTTTCTTTCTGGGAAGCTGGGGAGCTTTCCCGCGCAGGCTCCGTCGGTACTGACGTACCCATATGTGAGGACTAATTCCTGCTGCTGTTCCCAGAGATCACCTGTTACAGGTAAGTAACTGGTCCTTTCATGACTGGTAGTATTCCCTACCCTTACCATCTCATCTTAAATCTCTGTTGAGACATAAGACTCAGGCCTTTCACGTGAAAACCTACAGAATGGCCAATTCCCTGACTTGGCCCATATCTCCTTTGGTCTTCTTGCCAGAGATAATTTTCTTTGTGGCAACTAAAGGACGCCTGATACCCATCTTGCCTCATAGGCGGGTCACTATGGTATTTTCCTCCAGTGGCGTCCTCTATCCATTCTCCATACTGCAGTTCTGGAGAGATCTGGACTTCCTGCCTGCAGACTGAAGTTATCCTCTGCATTTTTCACGTAAGCCATCCTGGTTATTCAAGAGCTCAAATTCTGAAAGGAATCTAGATTCCTTCTTGTCAGGGAGACCATTCCTCTGACTCTGCCAGTCATAACCAGGGAAAGACGTTTGTTTCTCTGTGTATCTATTTATTTATTTATTTAACAATTCTTTTATACCGCGCTATTATAATCAGTGCGGTGTACATAGAACAAGAACATACTACAATGCATACAAGTAACATTGAGTTTTACATTGAACAGGGAAACTTCAACAATAGGACAACCGGGGGAACTATGTACAGATTAACTTAATGGTATATACAGTATATCAAACTCGATTGGATGTTACAATGTAGTTCACTAATAAGACTAGAGAGAAAGGTTGACCAGCTAGCCCTTTTCAGTTGTATTGAGGTGGGTAGTTTTGATAGTGACTAGGTTGACTTCTGGGTAGCATTTTGTGAACAGGTGGTATTTCAAAGCTTTTCTGAATAGGATTAGGTTTTTGATAGCACGGATTTCGTGAGGTAGTGCATTCCAGTTTAGAGGAGCAAATAAGGAGAAGGCCCTGTTGGAGGTGGCCTTAGTACACTTCGTCATTATCTTCGGGACAATTAAGGTGTTCATTGATGTGGTTCTCCTTTTTCTGTTTTCCAGGGTGCCATGGATGAGCTTGCTGATTGGCGTAGGGGGGTAGTTATTTAGTGCCTTGAAAGTAAGGACTAAAGACTTATACTGGATTCTGGCATGTAATGGTAACCACATGCAGTTCTTTCATGATGGGTGTTATATGGTCAGATCTTGATGAGCCGGAGAGGACTCTGGCGGCTGTATTCATGGCTAGGCGGAGCGGGTTTAAAGTTGATTGTGGGAGGCCAACATTCTTGCTATTAGAGAGATCTATCTCCAGGAACAAGCAGGAATGAGTCTTCACATATGGGTATACCGACGGAAACCTGTGCGGGAATGCTCCCCAGCATCCACAAGGAAGCTTTTGGGAGCATCCCACAGCACCTGCGCGCTGCCTTCCTGCCTTTCCTAACCACCTCTCTCCAGTTCTTCTTTTTCCACGGAGCCAGCAGGTCGTGTTCCTGTCACCGCTGAAGAATTTTCTTTATTTTATTTTATTTCTTTGGGCGCGTGTCTGCCTTCTTTGACCCCGGACCGGTACCGCCGGTCTTTCGTCTAAAAACCCCCCCCCAAAAAAAAACCCCTACTACTGTTCTCACTTCAGTGCATTTTTTTCTTTCTTCGGCCTTAGGCCTAGGAAAATTTTCCTCATGGAAAAGCCCGCCTCCAGGTTTAAAAAGTGCACGAAGTGCAGCGGAACCATTTCTGTCACCGACACCCATGAATGGTGTCTAAAATGTTTAGGTCCTGACCACTCCATTACGGATTGTGAGTCCTGTTCCATGATGTCTAAAAGAGGTCTACAGAATCGAGCAGCTAAGCTCAGTACCCTGTTTCCCTGTGATGCAGCTTCGGTAGCATCAACGTCTTCTAGGGCTTCCTCTTCCTCCCATGGATCTCAGGTAACCAAACTTAAGTCCAGCCGGTCCTCGAAGGGTAGATCTCCCTCTAAGTATCGAGATGCCTCCGGGCTTGCTCTCGAGGAATCTGCACCGGCAAAATTACCCCGGCGGGAGGCTCCGGCTTCCAAAGCTTTATCTATGGGGGTCACAGGTTGACATCGATGGCTCGGCCTCGACTGATCACCTGTTGCCATGTTCTTAGGTACCGGTGGTTCCCACTGGTACCGATATCCAGACATTGGTGGCGTCGATGGATCAGAATATCCTGACCATGCAGCGTGCCATCACGGCATTCATACAAGCTGCGACGCCTTCGGTACCGCAACAAACTCCATTGTCGGTACCGAATCGGTACCGATATCGGTTCCGGTGCCAGTACTGATTGCATCGACATCAGCTTCGGTGTCAACTGCAGCGGTACACTGTTCTGTGATGCCCATCGGTACCGAATCAGTACCGATCACTCCCGATGTCGATACCACCCGGTACGCGTATCGGGCTCTGCAGGAGCATCCAGACAGGCGATACTTCGATTCCTCTGAAGACTCTGATGAATAAGAGGCCTCTGTCGAAGCATCGGTGATCCTTCCTCAGTTGCCCTCTTCTCCAAAAAGAAGAATGTCTCCTCCAGAAGACTTGTCTTTTCAAGACTTCATTAGAGAAGTGGCCAGGGGCCTTTCCATTTCAGTGGCCCCGGAAGCAGAGCCTAGAGCCAAAAAATTAGATATTTTACAATATCCTAAGGCTCCTAAAGAGGCAGCCACTTTACCAATTCATGAGATTCTTTATGATCACATGTTGGGCATATGGGAGACCCCTCTCACCATCTACCCTCATTCTCGTAGGTTGGACACCATGTATCGTGTTCCTCCTTGTCCTGGCTTTCATAAGACTCAGCTTCCTCACCACTCCATTGTGGTGGAGTCTGCTATGAAAAAGATCAAGCGTACAAAAAGGCACTCTTCTACTCCTCCAGGAAGAGAATGCAGAACCTTAGATGCCTTTGGCAGGAGAATTTTCCAGGCCAATATGCTTGTTGCCAGAATCAACTCCTATAGTCTCTATATGGGGATGTTTCTAAAAGAAATTACAGATCATCTGCAAACTTTATCTCCTTTTAATTCAGAAGATAAAAGGGAAGAGTTTCTCACCTGGCTTAAACATGCCCAGGATGTTTCCAAATTTTCCAACCGTGCAGCCTTTGACTCTTTTGAGTGTGCCAGCAGAGCCTCGGCTATTGCCATAGGTGCACGTAGAGTTGCTTGGTTACAAGCTTCTGATTTGGAACCCTGGGTTCAGGATGGATTAGGAAATCTTCCTTGTAAAGGTGAAAACCTTTTTGGCAAAGATCGGCAAGCAAAGGCCACCCAAATGGATGCTGAAAATTCTGCTTTAGATAGACTCTCAAAGTCTACCTCTGTTCCTTTTAAGAAAAGGTTGTTCAAAAAGGGTTTTTTTCCCAAAAAAGGGAGATATTATTCTGCCTATGGTCAGCAGGCATCTTCTGCAGGTCGTTTTGCTACAAAGAGACAGCAACAACCAAAACAGGCCAAGCCTAAGGCTGCTAGGACTGCTATGGCCCAACAGCCTCAGCCTCCTCAGGGCCTTTGACTTTCAACTAGAGAATTAAGCCTTTCTGGCTCTAAAAGAACCAGAGCCTCTCACCATTCCAGGAAGGTTAGCTCACTTTGCTCCCAAGTGGGAACAAATCACAGCAGAGCAATGGACCCTCTCCATCATAAGAGAGGGGTACAAGCTTCATTTCTTAAACCTTCCTCCTCACACCATGGTGAGACAGTTCAATTCTCCAACATCTCTCCTCGACCTTCTGGGTCAGGAGATTTCTACCCTTCTTGCCCAAGGGGCAATAGAAGAAGTACCCCTTCTTCAGCAGGGCTCAGGGTTCTACTCCCCCCTACTTTCTTATCCCAAAGAAAACAGGGGGCTACAGACCAATGTTCCCTCTAATTTTCTGTAGGCTGTGTGCGCATAAAATATCAGCTGTGCAGCTGTTGAAGGAAGGTTAAATTTTTGTGCGGCACATAACGACACTCGGAGTTCTATACTTTAAAATTTGACTACACGTCAGAATACAGTATGTACACCACATTGATTGCACTAGATAATATTATAGAACTTGTGAAAACCATAAATACACAACAACTTTTAAATTTTAAGATGTCTGTGTTTTCTATCAGAATCAGAACCGTAATTTTTGTGCGCTCTGTTATAAAATATGTGCGCTCGCTCGGCGAGGTGTGTGCGCGCGCACAGCTTAGAGGGAACAGTGCTACAGACCCATACTAGATCTCAGAGAATTGAACAAGTTTCTATACAAGGAGAAGTTCAAGATGATTTCTCTCGGTGCCCTCCTTCCATACCTTCAGAGTCAGGATTGGCTTTGTTCTCTAGACCTCAAGGATGCGTACACCCATGTCCTCATCCATCCAACACACAGAAGGTTCCTTCGGTTCCTTTACCGAGGAAAGCACTACCAATACAAAGTGCTTCCTTTCGGTCTGGCCTCTGCACCAAGAGTGTTCACAAAATGCATGGCAGTAGTAGCCTGCATTTCTACGCACTCTAGGGATATTCGTATTCCCATATCTGGACGACTGGCTCATCGATCTCCATCCCAGTCAGAGGCCCAGACTTCCCTAGCCTGCACAAGGCGTGTTCTTCAGTATCTTGGACTTGTAATAAACATTCCAAAATCCCATCTCACCCCTACTCAATCTCTAGAGTTTCATAGGGGCCTTGCTGGATACCACAACTGCAAGGGCCTATCTTCCCCAGGCCCGTTGCCTACGCTTGGTGCAGTTAGCCTCACAGATTCAGTTAAAATCCCATTTAACTGCTCGAGAGATGTTACAACGGTTAGGCCACATGGCATCCACTGTGCATGTGGTTCCTTATGCTCGCCTCATATGAGAGCAGCTCAATGGACTCTGTCCACCCCCTGGACCCAGGCATCAGGGTGCCTGTCAGACAAAATAGCAACCTCCAGTCGCCTCTTTTGCTCTCTCCAGTGGTGGAGGTCCACTCAAAATCTGTTGCTGGGGTCCCCCTTTCAACAGGTGTTACCCCAAGCAACCCTTACAACAGATGCCTCTCCAAAGGGTTGGGGAGCTCATCTACAAGATCTCTCCACCCAAGGCATCTGGTCTCCACAGGAGACATCTCTACATATCAACCTCTTAGAGCTCAGAGCAATCTTTCTGGCTCTCAGAGTCTTCCACACCCTGCTGAGCTACAAGACAGTCCTCATCCACACGGACAACCAAGTAGCCATGTTCTACGTGAACAAGCAGGGCGGGACTGGCTCTCTCTCGCTTTGCAACGAAGCTCTGAGATTGTGGGCCTTCGCCAGAGAGCATCAAATCCATCTCATGGCAGTGTATCTTCCAGGGGTTCAAAACTCTTGGGCAGACAGACTCAGTCGAGTTCTGCTTCCACACGAATGGTCCCTCCATGGGGACCAGATAGCCAGGATCTTTAGAATTTGGGGAACCCCAGACTAGATTTGTTTGCAAGTCCGTGGAATGCCAAAACTTCCCCGGTTCTGTTCCAGAATTCCGTGTCAGGGAGTTCAGGCCAGGGATGCCTTCTTCCTCCATTGGGGGCAAGACTTCCTCTATGCCTTTCCACCCATTCCCCTAATTCCCAAGACACTGTTCAAACTTCAGAGAGACAAGGGGTCTATGATCCTCATAGCACCACATTGGCCATGCCAAGTGTGGTACCCTCTACTTCTGCATCTCTCTCAAGCTCCCTCCCTGGACTTGGGATCTGCTCCAGACCTCCTGTCCCAGGAGGAGGGAACGTTGTGGCACCCAAATCCCCAGTCTCTTCACCTCAGAGCCTGGTTGCTGAAGGCCTAGACCTTCAAGATTTGCATCTTTCTCAACAAGTGCAGGATATCCTTCATGCTTCCAGAAACCCTTCCACTAGACGTTCCTATGCTTTTAAATGGAAAAGATTTACCATTTTGGTGTGCAGAGAAGGGTCTTAACCCTCTTGCAATACCTCTGAATTCTTTACTAGAGTATTTGCTGCATTTATCCCATGCAGGCCTTAAAACGAATTCAGTAAGAGGCCATTTGAGTGCTATTGCAGCATCCCTTAAACCTCTCAATGGACAGCCTATATCTCCAGGAACAAGCAGGAATGAGTCTTCACATATGGGAGACGTCGCCGACGGAGCACGCATGGGAATGCTCCCCAGCATCCAATCAGAAAGCCTTTGGGAGCATCCCCCGCGCCTGCGCGGTGGCTTCCCGCCCTTCCTACTGCCTCTCCCCAGTTTTTCGTTTTCCGCGGAGCAGGCAGGACGTCCCTCCTGCCACCGCAGAAATTTCTTTTTCTTTTTTGTTTCCTGTGGTCGCGGCCTTTCTTCCCGCCGACAACGGCACCTTCCGTGCCCCTTTCTTTTTTTCCTTTCTTAATTTTCGTCACTTAGAGGGAACCCTTTCTTCCCTCGGATCGTTGAGGCCTACCAGGCTTACAGCATGGAGCCGCCTTCTCCCCAGAAGTGCCCTCACTGCGGAGACTTAGTTTTTCACTTAGACTCCAACGCCTGGTGCCTCTCCTGTTTGGGTCCTGACCCTTTCCTCCCGGGTCCTCCGGGCTACAGTATAGGGAGAAGACCTTCCCTTTTCCAGGTATCCCTCGATGACGCCTTCCTGCCCAAGGCGCGGTCATCGGGTTTTTCTTCTCTACAGGATCAGGTAACCACACAACAGTCTAAGACTAGCCAAGTCTTGAGGGGCAAGTCTCATGCGCAGCATGGCGACGGCTCCAGCCAACCCCTCAAGCCCCCCTTGGCCAATATACCCTGGCGGGAGTCTTTGGGCTCCAAAGCATCCACGGGGTTTCGGGTTGTTCCTGGGGTTCGCTCCTCACAGAACATTCCCGAGCCATGCTCGAGGGCGGTATCCGCTTCGAGCGGTGCCGATTCCCCGGCATCTGCGCCGGTGTCGAGTGTCCCGCTCTTCGCCAGGGATCGTCAGCTGGTGTCCTCGTCTCCTCCAGGGCCGATCGCCTTAACCCAGTCTGGCGTTCCCTACATCCCAGTCATGCGCGGATGTGGTATCCGCTTCGGGCGATACCGACCCCCCCGGTGTCGGTGTCGAGCATCCCGCTCCTCACCGGGGATCGTCAGCTGCTGTCCTCGGCAGCTCCGGGGCCGATCGACTCGTCCCAGTCTGGCGTTTCTGTCCTCCCTGTCATGCGCGGAGGTGGTACCCGCTTCGGGCGGTACCGATGCATCGGCGTCGGCGTCAAGTGTCCCACTCCCCGCCAGAGATCGTCATCTGGTGTCCTCGTCTCCTCCAGGGCCGATCGCCTTAACCCAGTCTGGCGTTCCTACGTCCCTGCCATGCATGGGGGTGGTATCCGCTTCGGGCCGTACCGACCCATCGGCGTCAGTGTTGGGCGTTCCGTTCCTCACTGGGGATCGTCGGCTGCGGTCCTCGGCGCCTCCGGGGCCGATCGACTCGAGCCAGTATTGCGGTCCGACGTCCCGGCCATGCGCAAGGGGTGTTATCCCGCTTCGGGCAGTACCGACCCCTCAGCGTCGGGGTTGAGCGTTCCGCTCCTCACCGGGGATCGTCAGCGGCTGTCCTCTCGGCACCTCCGGGGCCGATTGACTCGACCCAGTCTGGTGGTCCCACATTCATGCCATGCGCGGAGGTGGTACCCGCTTCGTTCGGCACCTCGGTGTCGGCGTCGAGGATTCCACTCTTCGCCGGGGATTGGCATCTGGTGCCCTTGCTTCCTTCGGGGCCGATCGCTTCGACCCGCGCTGGTTTTCTGGTATCCTCGCCCTGCGCGGGGGTGGTGCCGGATTTGTGCGGCGCCGCTACCCCGGAACCGTCAGGGGCGTCGAGCGCCCCACTCGTCTCCAGGGACCGCCGTCGGCCTTCCCCGGTGTCCCTCGGAATATGTCGATCAATCCCAGACGGGTGATCCCCTGGCATCGACACGGACGGCGAGGGCCCCGCCCTTTGCTCGAAGGGGGGACCCCGGTGTCCTTCGATCGCTTCAATCCAGCCTGGGTTCCCGTCGTTGGCCTACCAGGGGGTTAGTTCCAGCGTCAAGAGGCGCCGGTGCCCCGGCATCGGCGCCGGAGTTTGGTGCTCCCCTCCCCCGTGGGAGCTCGTCGCCGGGTTTGCCTGGGTACTCTCGGGGATGGGTCGTCTGCCCCGGAGGGATTTCCCTCTGGGCAAGACAGGTTCGGGAGGGGGCCCGGCGTCTGGCAGTGCCTGCCGCCCGATATCGGCGCCGTGTTGGATGACCCCCTCTTCACCGAGCATCGTTCTCGGGGGCCCTCTATGCCCGTGACACCGATCGACGCGCTTCCGATTCGCTCCTCGGGGTCAGCATCGCCAGCACGGCCGCCGCCGCCGGAGCCCCCTTGGAGGGAGTCGATCTCCTCGCTTGGTTCGATGCCCAGCCTAGAGTCGGTATCCAGCCTCGAAGGCTTGGCTACGACACGCTTCGGGACTGGGCCCTGTCCCTTCCCGCAACGCAGAGCAGAGATTACTAACCACTGCCCTCCGGATGCCGCGGAACCGCTTCAATCGCCGGGGGCAGTGCTGCACCCGGGGTCGGGGCCGAGGCCGATTCCTGCGGGTCCCATCGGTGCCATCGACCCCTTCGATGCCTAGCTTGGAATCAATTCCGGGTACCGACAACACACCATGCTGACTGCCCCGATCCGGAACTGTTGGTACCCTCCTCGCCCAGCGGACATCAGTCCGATAGGCCTTTTGGTGCCCTGGCGGCCCCCTCCCGCCATCGCCTCTCACGGCATAGCCCCTCTGGGAGAGCCGTCTTTTCAGGATTTTCTTCTTGACATGGCGGACCTGCTTGCTATTCCCATCCAGGGTCCTTCCCCTAAGTTCCAGGTCCTGCGGAACAGGAGGCTGTAATGCTTCCTCTACATCCTTCCCTGCAGGGTCTTCTACTGGAGGCATGGCGGGTCGCCTTTGAGCGTTCCTGCAACCGTTGACAGCGATGCATGCTCTGTATCGGGTGCCCCCCTCCCCGGGGTTTCAGCAGCACCAGCTTCCACATCATTCCATCGTGAATGGAATCGGCGCTGAGGGGGAAGGTGGGAAGCAAGAAGAAGCATTCTTCTTGCCCTCCAGTCGTGCCTCGAAAACGTTGGATACCCTGGGGCGTCAAACCTTCCAAACGTCCATGTTGGCTTCCAGAATTCTTTCATATATTTTTTTATATGAGCCTGACACTCCGGGAGATCACCGAGAGATTATCTCAGTTGTCTCCCTTTTTGTCTGCAACCAAGGCCTCTGAATATTCCTTGCTTCTTTATCACTGCAGGAATATCTCGGGGTTCCTTTCTCGTGCTTCTCCTTCCTGGTGGTCAGCAGATCCTCTGCTATTGCCATCAGAGCACGTCGTACAGCATGGTTACAGGCGTCAGATTTGTGCAGATGGGCACAACATAACTTGGGTAATTCTCCTTGTGCTGGAGACCACCTCTTCAATAGTGAAGCCTTACGTCAGGTTGCTCAGTGCTTCGCTAACCCTCCCAGCGTTAGAAGCCGTCCTAGGTCCCGTCCTCCCCCCGGGGGTGGGAAATGCCTCTCTACATCTTCCTTCCCTAGGAAGAGGAAAGGTCATCCCTCCGCCCACCCGCCAGGGGCGCCCAAGCAAGGGACCTCTCACTCTGGTTTGAAGTTCCCGGGCCCGCGCCAGGATACTCATACCAAGCCGTTTTAGGCTCCTGTAGGCGGCTGCCTGCAATTAACCTTCTCTCACCAGAAGCTAAAAAAATTGAGCTCTACTCTGGGGCAAATGGTTCGAATGTTTCTCCAGGACCAAGCAGGAAGTCAGTCCTCACTTATGGGTGACGTCGGCGCCGACGGAGCCCTCGCGGAGCAATTTTCCCCAGCTTTCAAAGAAAGCCTTTGGGAATTGCAGCGCGCATGCGCGGTCGTCTTCCCGCCCGAGGGTGCCATCTTAGCCAGTCTTCTTTTTTCCGCGGAGCCCTACAGACGTCCCCGTCTTGTCCCCGCGAAAGAGTTGATTTTCTTCTTTGTTTTATCCTTTTTTCTTTCGGTTCGACGCCGATCGTTTTCCCGCCCGGACTCGCGACGCCGGTCTCGAGTCCGCTTGCTTTTTTCGGTTTTTCTGACTTAGTCAGCTTTCGTTTTCGGTTTCCCTGGCAGCCCGGTCCTTTGACCTCGCAGGGGCCCTTTTCCCCCCGATGGCTGCCAGTGGGTTTAAGCGGTGTGGTCGGTGTGACCGAAATATGTCACTAACCGACACACACGACTTTTGCCTCCGCTGCCTGGGCCCGGATCATGAGGAACTGATCTGTGGGCCCTGCAGCAAACTGTCCTCAAAGGCGTTGAGGAGTCGGCGGCATCAGCGTGAGAGAATCTTCGCTGACCCCAGCCGTACCCGGACCTCGTCGGAGGCCTCCGCGTCGAAAGGCTCCAGCTCGGACCGTCGCCGGAGCTCCTCCGACCGGGGTTCTCCCTCCGGGGACCAACGTCGGAAGGAAAAACCCGCGAGGGCGGCGTCGGTGGACGCTCCTGGTTCCGCGAGGGCCAGGTCGCATAGCCCCGACAGCCGCCCCGGGTCCTTGGAGAAGGAACACATCCCGAAGCGACCTCGCCTGGAGTCGGAGATGCCTGCCCGGGTAAGTCCTGTGGTCCTTCTGGACTCTCGCCTCCTCCGCGACAGCCGACTTCGGGCCCGACGCCGTCGGGGCCCGAGTCGGGGGGGCTGCTGGGTCACCTGAGATCGTACTCAGGTTTACGTCCTTTGAGAGCAGACTGTCTGCATTCATGGACCAGCATCGGGCACTGCTCGCTGGCCTCTCTGGCTCAGATGCACCGACCGCCGGGAAGTCGACGTCCAAGTAGACCACGGAGACCGAGCCGATCCTCGAGTCAATGAGAACTCGAGTCGATCCTCGGTCGAGGTCACCCTCGCCTCCCGTTCGGGACCGAGGTCGCCGACGCCGACTCCCTCGACGTCGGGACGGCTGGCGCCGCACCCTGCCAGGGCCGACCCCACCGAGTCCTCGTCGGAGTCGGTCTGGGAGTCTGAGGAGGAAGAGTCACCTGATTCTTTCCGGACTCGGTGTGTCCCATCGGACTCACCGGGGTCCGAGCCTCGGAAGCAGTCCCCCCCCGGAGGATGCCCGGTTCTCGGACTTCGTTAGGGATATGGCCAAGGCTTTGGCCTTCCCTGCGGATCCCGAGGAGGAGCCTCGAGCCGAAGAGCTCGACGCCCTCCAGTATGACTCTCCCGCGAGGGAGCACTTTACTGTGCCGGTTCCTCCTATGCTGGAACGACTACTCTTCCGCATGTGGGAGAGTCCGGCCTCCTCGCCGGTCCTGAGCAAGCGGGTCGATTCTATCTATCGGGTCCGCAAGAGCCCTGGCTTTCAGAAGGGCACAGCTGCCACACCATTCCATGGTAGTGGAATCGGCCATGCATCGTCTTAAGAAGCCAGAAGATGCACTCCTCGGTGCTCCTGGAAGGGAGGCCCGTAACCTGGATGGCCTTGGCAAGAAGTGCTTCCAGGGCTCTATGCTCGCATGTCGTTGTCCAGACTTACCAGCTCTACATGGGCATGTATCTCCGGGATCTGGCTAAAGAGCTAGCCGGATTCTCCGCTGGTCTCTCCGAGGAGCCCTTGCGGAGGTTCCTAGCCTTGTCCACGGGCATTCGGGAATGCTCAAAGTTCATGTCCCGAGCAGCCTATGATGGCTTTGAGGCCTCGGCTAGAGTGGCCGCAGCCGGCATCGGTGCCCGCCGACAGGCTTGGCTTCAGTCGTCGGACCTTGAGCCCTGGGTACAGGACAAGTTGGTCGATGTCCCCTGCCGAGGCGAAAACCTCTTTGGCAAGCCCATGGCGGAAAAGGCTGCACAAATTGAGACTGAGACTCCTCACCAGGACCAGGCTTTCTAGGAAGACCTCCGCCCCTTCCCAGAAAAAGAAGGGCTCGGGAAAAAAGTCCTTTTACCCGAGGAAGGCGGCTGCCTACAAACAGTACCCCCATTATCAGGCCCCTGCAGCTCCCCAACAGGGCCAGCAGGCCAAGGGACGGGGTAACGGGTCCCGTAGGCAGCAAGCCCCCAAGCCTGCACCACCAGCCCCTGCTCAGCAGGGTGGGGGTTTTTGACTCGCTCAGCATAGCCTCTCCCCCCCCGCTGGTTCCTCCCAGCACCGGAGGCCGGCTGGTTCACTTCGCCCACAGGTGGTCCAGCATCACCGCAGATGCCTGGGTACTTCAGGTCGTGCGAGAAGGCTACCTTCTCCACTTCCATCAGGTCCCTCCCTCCTATTTTCCGGGAGAACCTTCGCGCCCCCCCCTCTGCACAGGGAGTTGCTCCTTCAGGAGTTAGCAGGTCTTCTGCAGGAACAGGCGGTGGAAACCGGTGCCCCACCACCTGAGAGGTCAAGGTTTTTATTCAAGGTATTTTCTGATACCAAAGAGAACAGGGGGCCTCAGACCCATCCTGGACTTGCGCAACCTCAACAAGTTCCTTGTGCGGGAGAAGTTCAAAATGCTTACCCTTGGAATCCTTCTGCCCTACCTCCAGCAGGGAGATTGGCTATGCTCCTTGGATCTAAAGGATGCCTACACGCACATCCTCATCCACCCAAGCCACCGCCAATACCTAAGGTTTGTGGTGGCAGGAAATCATTACCAGTACAGAGTACTGCCCTTTGGCCTATCCTCCGCACCGCGAGTCTTCACAAAATGTCTCGCGGTCGTGGCGGCCCATCTCCGGCTTCACAGCCTCTATGTCTTTCCGTACCTCGACGACTGGCTCCTCAGAGCAGCGTCCGCTCAGGAGGTCACCAACGCCACGTGCCGCACGGTGACTCTGCTGCAGCACTTGGGCTTTGTTATAAACTTCGCAAAGTCCACTTTGCTCCCCTCACAGGATCTCGAGTTCATCGGCGCAAGGCTGCACACTCCTCGGGCACGAGCGTACCTACCGCTCGACAGGGCTCAACGGCTCATGGACCTAGCCGACCGCTTTCGCAGCCAGCCCCTGGTCTCCGCCAGGCGCTTCCTGAGACTGCTCGGCCATATGGCTTCCACCGTCCATGTGACCCCCAATGCCCGCCTGAATATGCGGTCTGCTCAATGGTGTCTCCGCCAGCAGTGGCGACAAGCCACAGGCGGCCTGGCAGACCTAGTGCGCGTCTCCGAGCCGCTGCTCTCGTCTCTTCGGTGGTGGCTCCGGCAGCCGAACCTGATATTCGGAATGCCTTTCCAGTCACCTCAGCCGACCCGGGTGCTGACCACCGATGCATCCCTCCTGGGCTGGGGAGCACATTGCCAAGAGGCACGTACTCAGGGCCTCTGGACCACGTGGGAGTCTGCTCAGCAGATCAACTTCCTGGAGCTCAGGGCGATCCGCCTAGCTCTCAAGGCCTTCTCCCACCTGACTTCCCAACAGTCCGTCCTTGTCAAGACGGACAATCAAGTTGCCATGTTCTACGTGAACAAGCAGGGGGGCACGGGCTCCTTCCTCCTCTGCCGGGAGGCACAGAAGCTCTGCTCTTGGGCCGTCAGTCACGGCATTCTCCTCAAGGCAGTTTATCTCCCGGGCCAAGAAAATTGCCTTGCAGACAAACTCAGCAGGGTCCTCCAGCCGCACGAGTGGCGTCTGGATCCCTTGGTAGTTCAGAAGCTCTTCCTCAAGTGGGGTCTCCCCACGGTGGATCTCTTTGCCAGTCCTCACAACCGGCAGCTTCCTCGCTTCTGCTCTCGTCGTCAGCCACACCCCCTTCGGGTTGCGGCGGACGCCTTTCTGATCTCGTGGTCGGGGAGCCTTCTGTACGCTTTCCCTCCCATCCCGCTGGTCTCTCGGACTCTTTTCAAGGTTCTCCGAGACAAAGCCTTCATGATCCTGGTGGCCCCTCGCTGGCCCAGGCAGCCGTGGTTTCCGCTCCTGCTGCAACTGGCGGTGGAGGATCCAATCCCTCTGGGGGTACAACCGGATCTCCTCACTCAGGATCAGGGGTCCCTTCTGCACCCCAACCTCAGGTCTCTCAACCTCATGGCCTGGCTGCTGAGAGGGTAGTCCTTGCTCCCCTTCTCCTGCCGGCGGAGGTGGAGGAGGTCGTCTTGGCTTCGCGACGGCCTTCTACCCGCAAATGCTACGCCCTTAAATGGCGTCGCTTTGCAGTCTGGTGTACCCAACAGTCTCAGGATCCCTTCTCCTGCCCGGTGTCGGTGATCTTGCAGTACTTGCTGCACCTCTCTAATCTGGGACTTAAGTCCAACTCCGTCAAAGTTCACCTCAGTGCTCTTTCAGCACATCATGTGCCAGTGGACGGCAGACCTCTCTCCAATGACCCTCTCGTAGCGAGGTTTCTCCGAGGTCTCCTTCTACTTAAACCACCTCTGCGCCCGCCAGCGCCTGACTGGGACCTGAATGTGGTTTTGCAGCGGATCACCTGTCCGCCTTTTGAACCTATGGCTACCTGTTCTCTCCGTTTTCTGTCTTGGAAAACACTGTTCTTGATAGCCCTCACTTCCGCTAGACGCGTAAGTGAATTGCAGGCCCTCGTGTCTGATCCCCCTTACACTAGGTTCTACAAGAATAGGGTAGTCCTACGGACTCACCCAAAATTTCTGCCTAAAGTGGTCTCCCCATTTCACATCAATCAGGAGGTGGTACTTCCAACCTTCTTTCCCAGACCACACTCCAGCCGAGCTGAAACGGTCCTCCATACCCTGGACTGTAGAAGGGCATTGAACTTCTACCTTGACCGTACGCGGGAGCACCGTAAAGCTGCTCAGCTTTTTGTGTCTTTTGACCCCAATAGATTGGGGCTCCCGGTCTCCAAGCGTACTCTGTCCATCTGGGTTGCGGACTGTATCTCTTGGGCTTATGGGGCAGCCGGACTCTCCTTAGAAAGTCGAGTCACGGCTCATTGCGTTCGGGCAAAGGCCACGTCAGTGGCTTACCTCCGCTCTGTTCCGCTGGCAGACATCTGCCAGGCCGCTACTTGGTCTTCAAGCCAGACTTTTGCGGTCCATTACTGTCTCGAGAGGGAGTCCCGTAGGGACAGTGCTTTCGGACAGGCAGTCCTCCGTAATCTCTTTGAGGTCTGAGCAACTCCTACCCTCCATCCCGGAATGTGGGCTACCGGTGGGTGATAATTCAGCGAAGATTCTATCCTTCTGTGCTGCTGAGCTAGAGGGAGCTCATTTTTGTGCTTAGGGTCTCCGGTAGCCTTGAGCTTGGGAGTCCCATAAGTGAGGACTGACTTCCTGCTTGGTCCTGGAGAAAGCGTAGTTACTCACCTGTAACAGGTGTTCTCCAGGAGCAGCAGGAATCAGTCCTCACTACCCTCCCTCCTCCCCTTGGAGTTGCAATCGTCTGCTTATGTTCTTTTTTGCAAATTTTTATGCTGTCTTTTTTAGCTATGTCATCTGACTGGCTAAGATGGCACCCTCGGGCGGGAAGACGACCGCGCATGCGCGCTGCAATTCCCAAAGGCTTTCTTTGAAAGCTGGGGAAAATTGCTCCGCGAGGGCTCCCGTCGGCGCCGACGTCACCCATAAGTGAGGACTGATTCCTGCTGCTCCTGGAGAACACCTGTTACAGGTGAGTAACTACGCTTTATCCAGGGGTTCAGGTATTCTCCTTCCATTGGAAGAGGGAGATCACCTCTATTCCATGTTAGCTCTGGCCCATGGACTTCCTACCCCTCAACTTACTTACCCTTAGGTACGTTCCCCGAACCCTTCTCTGCCAGGGTACCCCTGCTGATTGATACCGTACCGGTTTGTCTGCTGTCCCTTGCAGCATGTTCGGAACAATTCCTCGACAAGGCCGGATCAGCCCGGTTCACCTTGTCTGGTTTTCTCTGTTCAGGCAGGAGAACCCACCCGGCTTTAGTCCCCCAATGCTTACCAAGGACTATACCCTCTGTCCTTCACGCTACCGTGCTGATCAGTGTTATGCTCAGGGAGGTAGGTTCCTCGGCATACCTACGTCAGTGCCTGGGTGGGCGTTCTCCATGCCCAACTACCTAGATATATCAGATATTACCTGTTCAGTAGGCGCATACTGGGAGGTGTCCACAGTGCCTGTGCTCTACCGAGAGCCTTTTCCCCTATGGCCGGTACTCACGCCCCCCCCCCCCCTCCGAGGTCCAGCCAGTCCGCCTGCCTATTTTCCTTGGATCGGCCCTCGGACTGGTTGTACTCTGCGTACTGCTGTGAGGTCCACGGCTTCTACTTTTAGTTATGCCCTCCTCCCGGAGGTTCAGACCCCTGTCTCCCTATCCCTTCGCTAGGGAAGACTGTGTACTCCTTCTGCTCCGGGGTGCACCCCTACCCTTCTGCGGACTAGGCTATCCGGATCGGCCAGTCTTCTACTGTTAGTCCTCTGAGTTATGGACTCTGCTCCTAAGGGAGTGCTCAGCTTTTGCATAAAGCTTCCTTGAAGACCTGCCGTCCTTCTCCTGACCCAGTTGACAACTGGATCTCCAGTCCTTCCGGATTTGGAACTCCCTCCTGCTGCTGTGGAGTTCCCTTGAAGACCTTGTTACTGCGTCTACAGTACCTGCATCACAGCCACACTTCCTACAACCCAGTAGGTAAGCTCTACATGGTGCTTGGTCCTTAATTCATTAAATGCTTAATGATACTTCTCGTGCATTCTAAAGACTACTCTCCCTGTAGCCTTTGGGTTTTTGCTGTTCCTCTCTCTCAACTCCTACCCTCCATCCCTCGGGGGATGCCGGGGATCCAGGTGGGGAAGTGCCATCCTGGCTGGGGCTGCGCTGATGGGATCTCCCCAGGCATCCTCAGCTAGGGAGTCCCCATATGTGAAGACTCATTCCTGCTTGTTCCTGGAGATAGCACAGTTACTTACCTGTAACAGGTGATCTCCGGAACAGCAGGAATTAGTCTTCACAACCCGCCCGCCTCCCCTAGGAGTTGTGTCTCTATCTCTCTATTCCTTCCTCTCCTCTCCTTCCGGCTCAGCTATAAAACTCAACTGGGGAGAGGCAGTAGGAAGGGCGGGAAGCCACCGCGCAGGCGCGGGGGATGCTCCCAAAGGCTTTCTGATTGGATGCTGGGGAGCATTCCCGTGCGGGCTCCGTCGGCAACGTCTCCCATATGTGAAGACTAATTCCTGCTGTTTCCGGAGATCACCTGTTACAGGTAAGTAACTGTGCTTTCCTCTCATCCTCTTATAGCAAGATTCATGAGAGGCCTTCTTTTAACTAAACCTCTCATTAGACCACCTCCCGTGGCATGGGACTTGAATCTGGTTCTTGGCCAGCTTATGCAGCCACCCTTTGAACCCTTAGCCACTACCTCCTTGAAATTCTTTTCCTGGAAGGTTATTTTTCTCATTGCAGTCACTTCAGCTCGCCGCATCAGTGAGCTGCAAGCCTTGGTGGCTAACCCTCCTTATACAAGGTTCCATCATGACAAGGTAGTCCTCAGGACTAATCCACACTTTATGCCTAAAGTGGTCTCACCTTTTCATCTGAACCAGGAGGTTTATTTACCTGTCTTTTTTTCCAGGACCTCATGCATCAAGTGCGGAGAGGAATCTTCATACCCTGGATTGTAAAAGAGCTCTTGCTTTTTACTTACAAAGGACACAGCAACATAGAAAGTCCTCTCAACTCTTTGTTGCTTTTGATCCCTCTCATTTAGGACTTCCAGTCTTTAAGAGAACTCTGTCCAATTGGATTGCTCAGTGTATTTCTTTCGCCTACTAGAGTAAGAACCTTTCTCTGGAGGGCCATGTCACAGCTCACAATGTGAGGGCCATGGCAGCCTCTATGGCTCATCTAAATTCTGTGTCCATCGACCAGATCTGTCGAGTGGCCACCTGGGCCTCGGTTCATACCTTCACAGCCCATTGCTGCTTGGACAAGGACTCCCGCCGGGATGCCTTGTTTGGTCAGGCTGTTCTCAAACACCTGTTCCATACCTAATCAACTCCTACCCTCCATCCCTGGCTGGATGCCTGAGATTCATGGGTGGAAGTAGAGCCCTTCCCAGGGACTCACAACCTGGGTGATCTCCCAGGCATCTCTAGCTGGGGAGTCCCCATATGTGAAGGACTCATTCCTGCTTGTTCCTGGAGATAGCACAGTTAGTTACCTGTAACAGATGATCTCTGGGAACAGCAGGAATAAGTCTTCACAACCCACCCACCTCCCCTAGGAGTTGCATTTCTCTATTTCTATCTTTCCCTTTCCTTCCTCTCTCTCTCTCTCTCTTTGTCTCAGCTTTAAAACTTAATTGAGGAGAGGCAGTTGGGAAGGCAGCACGCAGGCGTGTTGGGATGCTTCCAAAAGCGTTCTGATTGGACGCTGGGAAGTGTTTCCCGCGCAAACTCCGTCGGTACCGACGTACCCATATGTGAAGACTTATTCCTGCTGTTCCCAGAGATGACCTGTTACAGTAAGTAACTGTGCTTTCCAGCTTGTTCCTGGAGATAGCGTAGTTACTCACCCCCCTCCCTAGGAGTTGCTCTCTTTTTCTCTATCTCTCTCTCTCTTTCCTTTTATCTCAGCTACAGACCGAACTGAGGAGGGAGAGTTGGAAAGGTGGGAAGGCAGCTGCGCAGGCGCAGTAGGATGCTCCCAAAGGCTTTCCTTTAGAATGCTGGGGAGTGTTCCTGCAAGGGCTCTGTCTGTGTCGTCACCCATATGTGAAGACTCAATTCCTGCTGTTCCCGGAGATCACCTGTTACAGGAGAGTAACTACACTGTACCTGAGATCATTCTGGCCATAAACTTGCTTGCCTCTGATAAGCTATGGGAATGGACGGTTTTCCTAGGGAATGGTACACAGGGATGAGAGATTTCCTTGTGACACTGCTGCAGCGAGTCTTTAAATGATGTCTTGTGTTTTGGAAGTCTGCCTTTGATCATGTACGAAGTAGAGATCTCCCTTATCCCTAAAGGGGGTAAGTCACCCCAAGAATGTGTCAACTACAGCCCGATTTCATGCTGAATAGTGATGTGAACATTTTCACTCAGGTCTGACTAAACAGTGTTCATCCATGGCAGGCAAATAACAGACATGTCCTCTGGCTTCTAAATATCCTTCGCATGTCACGGGTACTGAAGACCGCTTGCTGTGGGGGGTTTTTTTGGATGCAGAAAAAGCCTTTGCGTCAAATGGGAATATCTTTTTGTGCACACAGAAAATCACCGCCTAAGGGAGAAATCTAGTTATGCCATACAAATATTCTATTCTATTAGGAGACACTATATGTCCTGTCTTATTATAGATTTTGCTATGAGCGATATTTCTTAAGTTTTTGGTTCCTGATGAAGCCTTGTGGTGAAACAAAAGCTTTTGTCGGACGATGAACGGAAAGTGAAGCAGCAACTAATGTATCAGTGTGTGTGAGCCTGCGGGAACGCCGAAGTGGAATATTTGACAAATAAGTAATGAGATGCTCTCTGAATGAGTTTTGGTGGTGTTATTTTTTAAGAAGTTTATTCTTCTTTTTTTGCAGTATTTCATCTATCTTTGCATCACCTTGCTATCTGGAAGATATAACTAATGTACGTTGACATTAGAGGGCACTTTTTTGATCCATAGAGAGAGAGCGGACATTTCTCGTAGTGTTTTATGTTGGATGGTTGTTGAAGAGTATGGATGTTTGATTGTATGGGGTGTAATAGTGTTTAATAATGTTTGGCTTTGTAGGTGTGTATTTGGGTGAGTTGATGTGAATCTCTGTTGAAATTTTAGGAGGGTAAGGTGTTTCTTAGAAAAGCTAAAGATTTGTCTTATAATAAAGTATTTTAATATTTTTACTAAAGCTATGGACCTATGATGTAAGTGTCCGCCGTTTCCCTGTGGTGATGAATTTCGCCAAATGGGGGGTGAGTAAAACCTGAGGTCCGGTGATAGCTTGGTTGTTGAGATATTTAGTGCTTTTTAAGTTATCTTTATTGAGAGAAGTGTAGTTTTGGTGACAGTGGAGTAACTAAGGGTTTTTTTGTATGGAATATCTTTTTGTGGTCATGTCTCAATTTGATCTGAGTGAGCGCTACATGGGGTGGGTGCAGACATTATATGCAACCCCTAATGCTCGGGTAGTGGTGAATGGTCTCCAGTCTGATAGCTTTCCACTCCACAGGGAAACCAGTCAGGGTTGCCCCCTTTCCCTGCTGCTGTTCGCTCTGGTGATTGAACCACTTGCTTTGTTGTCTTCTGCGTTCAGCTTCTGATATTAAGCCTATAACTATCATGCAGCGTCACAACTCATCCCTGGACTCCTCCCTAGACTTACCTAGAAATTACCTCTTCCCAGCTGTAGATCGTTCAGTTCCCCATATGCCCTGTACATAGTTACATTTCCATGTTTTACTGTTCCATGGACTGAACAGATTGCATGATTTTGCTCTGGCTTGTTTTGTTCTGTGTAAACTGCTCTGAATTGTAGAAGAGCGGTATAGAAATAAGTGTTAAATATATATCTATCTACTCTGACAACACTTTGTTTTTCTTTGGAGGATCTGGAGGTGTCTTTAGTGGGTCTGATGCGGGTACTGAAGGATTTCGCTTTGGTCTGGGTTTAAGGTTAATTTAGACAAGTCTAAGGTTTTAGTTCAGGGAGTATCCATTTACCTTGTCAAATGGCTGCCTGTTTCAGTTGGCCACCAGCAACGTGAAGTATTTAGGGGTGAAGGTGTCCTCCAGAGTTCAGGAACTTTTTTCTCTGAATTATACTCCCATGGTTGCTGCCATTCAAGAAGACTTGGCTCAATGGGGGATCTTACCTTGGGCTGGTTTGGTCGTGCTGTTGTGCTCAAAATGGTGGTTCTCCTCAAACTCCTGTACGTTTTCACAGCTGCCCATTAGGCTACCTGCAGTTTTCTTTGTAAAGTTGGAGAAGTGCTTCAGTCAGTTTGTGTGGAGCACGCCTAAAGCTAGAATCAGCTGGAAGTGGTTGGTGCATCCCATTGAAGAAGGAGGCCTGGGGTTTGCTAAGTTGTTGCTATATTACCAGGTGGCTGCTTTTTGTGGCCTGCGGTATCACTATGTCTGCCCTCCAAACATGCAGTGGGTATTAATGGAGAGAAGTTGGATGCCACCCATGTCAGTCTTTGAGATTGAGGAGAGGGGGAGCGGTGGAGGGTCATGTTCTCCTAGCTCCCATGGTTCAAGTGCTGGCATAGATACATCGAAGAGGGAGGTTGAGTGGGGCCCTCTTCCCAGATGCCAGAATTGAAGATTATCGTCCATTTAGTGGAGCAGACTTTCGGTCTTTGTGGCATAGTTGGGTATGAATGGTCTGCTTCGATTTTAAGGATCTGCTGGAGGGTGGCTCCTTCATGAGCATGTATTAGCTGGTCAGGAGGGGGTAAACCCGCCTCACCTTTTTTCAGTATTTTCAGCTACAGTTTTTGTGTTTCGGGAGAATCACTGGCCTCTGCTGCTCCGCTATCCATCCGATTTAGAGGCTTTCCTATTTCAGGATTGACAGAGTTGGAGGGAATATTAGCTAAGCTATATCAAGCTCTTTTGAATCTGTATTTTCCCAGGTTTGGAGCTCATGTGGTAGGGTGGCATGATCTTCTCTGTTGGGAATTTATGCTGGCTGAATGGTGGCTTATTCACAGCAGGCATTATCGCTGTACCTGTGGTACTAACTGTCAGTAGACCCAGTTTAAGCCCCTGCAATGGGCTTATGTAATTCTGGCCTGCATGCAGCAGTCAAGGCTGTGGGAGTTGCATCTGTGTTGGCAGGGGTGTGGGTCTGTTGGATCCTTTTGTCATATATGGTAGAAGTGCCCGTGGGTTCGGATGCAGATAGTGGGTTTGTTTAAACTCTATTTCTGGGTCCAATCTCTCTGTCAAGCCAGTTGCTTGCTTGCAGGGTCATGGGAAGGGAGAAGCAGGTACCTTGGAAGTTCGCAGTGGTCTTATCAAGCTGCTTTCTGTTGATGTCCAGATGGTCATTGCTCATCACTGGCAGGATGTGAAAGGGCTGGGAGTTAAGGACTGGAGAGTACATGTGAACGAACTGATGAATCTGGATAAACTGGATATACTAAGACTACTAATCTTATGTAGCCTACCTATTCTATGTAACTTGCAATGTGTTAAATATCCCACTTTACTATGTAAATAGTTTTACTACGGTTCTATGTAACTTGTTTCGTTATTTGTAAACCGCCCCTGATCTCTGGAAGGGGCGGTATAGAAGCAAGCAATAAATAAATAGAATTAACTCTCCTCTGTGCTTAAAGGGCAACAGGACAGTTTTGACCCCTTTGGGGCCCTTACTCTAGATGGTTTAATGTCCAGTTGAATCCAGGGGAATGACAGAGGAGAGTGGTCTTGATGGCTCTCCACTTCTGGCTTGGGGAATCTTTATGCTTGCAATTGTCATTCTACCAGTGTGTGTTCTCCTTGTCCTGGCTTCACCATTGCCTCTACCCCTGGGCTTAGATTAGATTAGTAAATGCACCTTTTTCTGTTTCCTATCTTTTTATTTGTCTTTCATTTGACATTTTTGGTATGTTTCCCATATGGTTTACTATCTATTTATTTGCCCGTTCTGCCTTTCCCTTTTTAAGTTATGATGTCTATGTTGTATAGAGAATGATTGCTGTGTGTCGTGTCGGGGAACAGGCAGCATATGATTGGAATAAGGAGTGTTGCCTGGCTGCTGCATCCCTGGAATAGTTTATTTAGCTTTTGCATAAACATTCCTACCTTGATACACTGTACTGTACTGTTTATGATGGTTGCTTCTGCTTGCTGTTTGTTTTGTATGTTCACATTTTGTATTCCTCATTTATATAAATAAAGTTACAAAAAATACAGTTACAAAGATGGTACTGAAAACCATGGGAGAAAATAAGTGTACCAAGGGACTGACTGCATAAAGCTTCAGTCATAAGGAAGAGGTGAGAGGGATTGTGTGGCTGTTTTGTTCTGCTGTCCATGTGGAACCCCTGTTACATAAGTAACTTTGCTTTATCCTTGAATAATCAGTCACACCTGGGTGACTCCCAAGCTGAGGGTGCAAGGACAAATGGTATGCGGAATGATACTAATTGACACTGCTGTGGTAGTTTGAAACTAATTTAACAAAGAGGTTATGGACAAGAATCTGGTCCAAGGAGGTACTATCACACCTGGAAATATGGCCACCAGTAGTGAAAAGTATAACAATGCAACGGCATGAAGTATGCCTACCATCAAAGAGATCTTAATAGTAAATAGAGATGATGGGCAGTATTGCTTTCCATACTGTAGATCCATTTGAAACAGAATCAATTTAATTTTGTCAGCTTCATATCATCTAAATGGCGCTACGGGTTACCCCTCCAGTGGGTAACAATTATGTCAGTGGTAGATAAACCGAGCAAGGAATCTGGCGGGTGCAAATGATGCCTAGCTATGGAGCAAACCACCCTAGATAGAATATACATTCATGAGAAATCAAGGTATGTCCCTAAATGTATACATCACTGTGCAAGTGGGAGGATCTTGATAATCTCGAGGAACAAGCAGGAATGTAGTCTTCACATACGGGTATCGTCGGTACCGACGGAGCCTGCGCGGGAACGCTTCCCAGCGTCCAATAGGAATGCTTTTGGGAGCATCCCTCAGCACATGCACGCTGCCTTCCCACCTTTCCAACTGTCCCTCTTCAGTTCTTTGTTTTCCGCTGAGCCGACAGGACACATACCCTGTCACCCGCAGAAAATTTCTTCTTTAAACTTGCTTTCTTGTGGTCGTGTCTGCCTCTGCACGACACCTATCGGTACCGCCGGTTCTTTTTAAAAAAATAAATATAAATAAATATATATATATATGTGTATATGTGTATATATATGTATGTATATATATGTATGTTTCTCCAGGACCAAGCAGGAAGTCAGTCCTCACTTATGGGTGACGTCGGCGCCGACGGAGCCCTCGCGGAGCAATTTTCCCCAGCTTTCAAAGAAAGCCTTTGGGAATTGCAGCGCGCATGCGCGGTCCCCTTCCCGCCCAAGGGTGCCATCTTAGCCAGTCTTCTTTTTTCCGCGGAGCCCTACAGACGTACCCGTCGTGTCCCCGCGAAAAAGTTGATTTTTCTTCATAATTACTCTTTTTTCCTTCGGTTCGACGCTGGTCTTTTTCCCGCCCGGACTTGCGACGCCGGTCACGAGTCCTCTTCTTCTTGTTCGGTTTTTTCTGACTTAGTCAGTTTTCATTTCGGTTTTTCCCTGGCAGCCCGGTCCTTTGACCTCGCCGGGGCCCTTTTTCTCCCCCGATGGCTGCCAGTGGTTTCAAGCGGTGTGGTCAGTGTGACCGAAATATGTCACTAACTGACACACACGACAATTGCCTCCGCTGCCTGGGCCCGGATCATGAAGAAATGATCTGTGGGCCTTGTGGCAAACTTTCCTCCAAAGCGTTGAGAAGTCGGCGGCATCAGCGGGATAGAATCTTCGCTGACCCCAGCCGTACCCGGATCTCGTCGGAGGCCTCCGCGTCCAGGGGTTCCAGCTCGGACCGTCGCCGGAGTTCCTCCGACAGGGGCTCTCCCTCCGGGGACCATCGACGGAAGGTGAAACCCGCGAGGGCGGCGTCGGTGGACGCTCCTGGCTCCGCGAGGGCCAGGTCGCATAGCCCCGATAGCCGCCCCGGGTCCTTGGAGAAGGAGCACCTCACGAAGCGACCTCGCCTGGAGTCGGAGCTGCCTGCTCAGGTAAGTCCTGTGGTCCTTCTGGACTCGCCTCCGCGACAGCCGACGTCGGGCCCGACGCCGTCGGGGCCCGAGTCGGGGGGCTTCTGGGTCACCTGAGCTCGGACTCAGGTTGACGGCCTTGGAGAGCAGACTGTCTGCCTTCATGGACCAGCAGCGGGCACTGCTCGCTGGCTTCGCTGGCGCCGCTGCCCCGACCGCCGGGACGTCGACGTCTAAGTCGACCCCGGAGACCGAGCCGATCCTCGAGTCGATGCGAACTCGAGTCGATCCTCGGTCGAGGTCACCCTCGGCCTCCCGTTCGGGACCGAGGTCGCCGACGCCGACTCCCTCGGCGTCGGGGCGGCAGGCGCCGCGCCCTGCCCGGGCTGACCCCACCGAGTCCTCGTCGGAGTTGGTCTGGGAGTCTGAAGAGGAAGAGTCGCCGCCTCATTCTATTCGGACTCGGTGTGTCCCCTCGGACTCACCTGAGTCCGAACCTCGGAAGCAGTCCCCCCCGGAGGATGCCCGGTTCTCGGACTTCGTCAGGGATATGGCCAAGGCTTTGGCCTTCCCTGCGGACCCCGAGGAGGAGCCTCGAGCCGAAGAGCTCGACGCCCTCCAGTATGACTCTCCCACCAGGGAACACTTTACTGTACCGGTTCCTCCATGCTGGAACGACTACTCTTCCGCATGTGGGAGAGTCCGGCCACCTCGCCGGTCCTGAGCAAGCGGGTCGATTCTATCTATCGAGTCCGCAAGAGCCCTGGCTTCCAAAAAGCACAGCTACCACACCATTCCATGGTAGTGGAATCGGCCATGCATCGTCTTAAGAGCCAGAAGATGCACTCCTCGGTGCCTCCTGGCAGGGAGGCCCGTAACCTGGATGGCCTTGGTAAGAAGTGTTTCCAGGGCTCTATGCTCGCATGTCGTGTCCAGACCTACCAGCTATACATGGGCATGTATCTCCGAGACCTGGCTAAAGAGCTAGCCGGCTTCTCCGCTGGTTTGTCCGAGGAACCCTTGCGGAGGTTCCTGGCCTTGTCCACTGGCATTCGGGAATGCTCAAATTCATGTCCCGAGCAGCCTATGATGGCTTTGAAGCATCGGCTCGAGTGGCCGCAGCCGGCATCGGTGCCCGCCGACAGGCTTGGCTTCAGTCGTCTGACCTTGAGCCCTGGGTGCAGGACAAGTTGGTCGATGTCCCTTGCCGAGGCGAAAACCTCTTTGGCAAGCCCATGGCTGATAAGGCTGCACAAATTGAGACGGAGACTCTCACCAGGACTAGGCTTTCTAGGAAGACCTCCGCCCCTTCCCAGAAAAAGAAGGGCTCGGGAAAGAAGTCCTTTTACCCGAGGAAGGCGGCTGCCTACAAACAGTACCCCCACTATCAGGCCCCTGCAGCTCCCCAACAGGGCCAGCAGGCCAAGGGACGGGGTAACGGGTCCCGTAGGCAGCAAGCCCCCAAGCCTGCACCACCAGCCCCTGCTCCGCAGGGTGGGGGTTTTTGACTCCTTAAGCATAGCCTCTCCCCCCCCGCTGGTTCCTCCCAGCACCGGAGGCCGGCTGGTTCACTTCGCCCACAGGTGGTCCAGCATCACCTCAGATGCCTGGGTGCTTCAAGTCGTGCGAGAAGGCTATCTTCTCCACTTCCACCAGGTCCCTCCCTCCTATTTTCCGGGAGAACCTCCACGACCCCCTCTGCACAGGGAATTACTCCTTCAGGAGTTAGCAGGTCTTATACAGGAACAGGCGGTGGAACCGGTGCCCCACCACCTGAAAGGTCAAGGCTTTTACTCCAGGTATTTTCTAATACCAAAAAGAACAGGAGGCCTCAGACCCATCCTGGACTTGCGCAACCTCAACAAGTTCCTCGTGCGGGAGAAGTTCAAGATGCTTACCCTTGGAATCCTTCTGCCCTACCTCCAGCAGGGAGATTGGCTATGCTCCTTGGATCTAAAGGATGCCTACACGCACATCCTCATCCACCCAAGCCACCGCCAATACCTAAGGTTTGTGGTGGCGGGAAATCATTACCAGTACAGAGTACTGCCCTTTGGCCTGTCCTCCGCACCGCGAGTCTTCACAAAATGTCTCGCGGTGGTGGCGGCCCATCTCAGGCTTCACGGCCTCTGTCTTTCCGTACCTCGACGACTGGCTCATCAGAGCAGCGTCCGCTCTGGAGGTCACCAACGCCACGCGCCGCACGGTGACTCTTCTGCAGTACTTGGGCTTTGTTATAAACTTCGCAAAGTCCACTTTGCTCCCCTCACAGGATCTCGAGTTCATCGGCGCAAGGCTGCACACTCCTCAGGCACGAGCGTAACCTACCGCTCGACAAGGCTCAACGGCTCATGGACCTAGCCGACCGTTTTCGCAGCCAGCCCCTGGTCTCCGCCAGGCGCTTCCTGAGACTACTCGGCCATATGGCTTCCACCGTCCATGTGACCCCCAATGCCCGCCTGAATATGCGGCCTGCTCAATGGTGTCTCCGCCAGCAGTGGCGACAAGCCACAGGCGGCCTAGCAGACCTAGTGCGCGTCTCCGAGCCGCTGCTCTCGTCTCTCCGGTGGTGGCTTCAGCGGCCGAACCTGATATTCGGCATGCCTTTCCAGTCACCTCAGCCGGCCCGGGTGCTGACAACAGATGCATCCCTCCTGGGCTGGGGAGCGCATTGCCAAGGGGCACGTACTCAGGGCCTCTGGACCACGTGGGAGTCTGCTCAGCAGATCAACTTCCTGGAGCTCAGGGCGATCCGCCTGGCTCTCAAGGCCTTCTCCCACCTGACTTCTCACCAGTCCGTCCTTGTCCAGACGGACAATCAAGTTGCCATGTTCTACGTGAACAAGCAGGGGGCACGGGCTCCTTCCTCCTCTGCCGGGAGGCACAGAAGCTCTGCTCTTGGGCCGTCAGTCACGGCGTTCTCCTCAAGGCAGTTTATCTCCCAGGCCAAGAGAATTGCCTGGCGGACAAACTCAGCAGGATCCTCCAGCCGCACGAGTGGCGTCTGGATCCCTTGGTAGTTCAGAAGCTCTTTCTAAAGTGGGGCCTCCCCACGGTGGATCTCTTTGCCAGTCCTCACAACCGGCAACTTCCTCGCTTCTGCTCTCGTCAGCCACACCCCCTTCGGGTTGCGGCGGACGCTTTTCTACTCTCATGGTCGGGGAGCCTTCTGTACGCTTTCCCTCCCATCCCGCTAGTCTCTCGGACTCTTTTCAAGGTTCTCCGAGACAAAGCCTTCATGATCCTGGTGGCCCCTCGCTGGCCCAGACAGCCGTGGTTTCCGCTCCTGCTGCAATTAGCGGTGGAGGATCCATTCCCTCTGGGGGTACAACCGGATCTCCTCACTCAGGATCAGGGGTCTCTGCTACACCCCAACCTCAGGTCTCTCAACCTAATGGCCTGGCTGCTGAGAGGGTAGTCCTTGCTCCCCTTCTCCTGCAGACAGAGGTGGAGGAGGTCGTCCTAACTTCGCGACGACCTTCTACCCGCAAATGCTACGCCCTTAAATGGCGTCGTTTTTCCGTTTGGTGTACCCGACAGTCTCAGGATCCCTTCTCCTGTCCGGTGTCGGTGGTCTTGCAGTACTTGCTATACCTCTCTAATCTGGGACTTAAGTCCAACTCCGTCAAAGTTCACCTCAGTGCTCTTTCAGCACATCATGTGCCGGTGGACGGCAGACCTCTCTCCAACGACCCTCTCGTAGCGAGGTTTCTTTCTCCGAGGTCTCCTTCTACTTAAACCACCTCTGCGCCCGCCAGCGCCTGACTGGGACCTGAATGTGGTTTTACAGCGGATCACCTGTCCGCCTTTTGAACCTATGGCTACCTGTTCTCTCCGTTTTCTTTCTTGGAAAACACTGTTCTTGATAGCCCTCACTTCCGCTAGACGCGTAAGTGAATTGCAGGCCCTCGTGTCTGATCCCCCTTACACTCGGTTCTACAAAAATAGGGTAGTCCTACGGACTCACCCAAAATTTCTTCCAAAAGTGGTCTCCCCTTTCACATCAATCAGGAGGTGGTACTTCCAACCTTCTTTCCCAGACCACACTCCAGCCGAGCTGAAACGGTCCTCCATACCCTGGACTGTAGAAGGGCTTTGAACTTTCTACCTTGACCGTACGCGGGAGCACCGTAAAGCTGCTCAGCTTTTTGTGTCTTTTGACCCCAATAAATTGGGACTCCCGGTCTCCAAGCGTAACTCTGTCCATCTGGGTTGCGGACTGTATCTCTTGGGCTTATGGGGCAGCCGGACTCTCCTTGGAAGTTCGAGTCACGGCTCACTGCGTTCGGGCAAAAGGCTACGTCAGTGGCTTACCTCCGCTCTGTTCCGCTGGCAGACATCTGCCGGGCCGCTACTTGGTCTTCGAGCCAGACTTTTGCGGTCCATTACTGTCTCGAGAGGGAGTCCCGCAGGGACAGTGCTTTCGGACAGGCAGTCCTCCGTAATCTCTTCGAGGTCTGAGCAACTCCTACCCTCCATCCCGGATGTGGGCTACCGGTGGGTAATAATTCAGCGAAGATTCTTTCCTTCTGTGCTGCTGAGCTAGAGGGAGCTCATTTTTGTGCTTAGGGTCTCCGGTAGCCTTGAGCTTGGGAGTCCCATAAGTGAGGACTGACTTCCTGCTTGGTCCTGGAGAAAGCGTAGTTACTCACCTGTAACAGGTGTTCTCCAGGAGCAGCAGGAATCAGTCCTCACAACCCTCCCTCCTCCCCGTGGAGTTGCAATCATCTGCTTTAGTTTTTTTGCAAATTTTTATGCTGTCTTTTTTAGCTATGTCATCTGACTGGCTAAGATGGCACCCTTGGGCGGGAAGGGGACCGCGCATGCGCGCTGCAATTCCCAAAGGCTTTCTTTGAAAGCTGGGGAAAATTGCTCCGCGAGGGCTCCGTCGGCGCCGACGTCACCCATAAGTGAGGACTGATTCCTGCTGCGCCTGGAGAACACCTGTTACAGGTGAGTAACTACGCTATATATATATATATATATATATATATATATATATCCACTTTCTGAACTGTTTCTCTTCAGAAACATTTTCTTTTTGGTGCTAGGCGCCATTTTGGGCATTAGGCCCCATTTTTCCTAGAATATGGAAAAACCAGCTAGTGGTTTTAAAAAATGTACTAAGTGTGGCGGTACCATTTCAGTCACTGACACCCATGACTGGTGTCTCAAATGTTTAGGCCCTGACCATTCTCCATCTGAGTGTCTCTCTTGTATGGGGATGACTAAAAGAGGAAAACAGAACCGGGCTGCAAAGCTCGGTACCCTCTTTTCTTCGGATGCCAGGTCCATTGCATCAACGTCTTCAAGAGCCTTGTTTTCCTCCCATGGATCTCAGGTATCTAAACATAAGAGTCGGTCCTCAAAGGGTAGCTCTCCTTCAAAGCATCGAGAGGCCATTGGCATTGCCCTTGAGGAAACTACACCAGCAAAACAGCCCCGGCGGGAGGCTTTGGCCTCCAAAGCATCAACGGGGTTCCAGGATGTTCTCGAGGCCTCAACCTCGGCAGAACTACTGGTGCCATGCTCAGGGGTTCCGGCCGCTTTTCCCGGTACCGATACCCAGGCATCGGCAGCGTCGACAGACCAGAGATTCCTTGCTATCGAATGCAGTCTTGCAGCTCTCCTTACAGCTGCGGTACTGTTGACACTGGAGGTTCAACGGACACTGGTACCGATGCCGGTACCAGCACCGTTACAGATACCGGTGGGAATTCTTCCCATGCCGACTTTTTTTGGCATCGACAGATCGGTACCAGACCATCTCGGTACCGACTTCGATCGATACTGAGAACCGTGCTTTGCATGAACATCGGGATCAGAGATACTTTGAATCCTCCAATTCTGATGACTCTGATAATTCTGCTGGTACCAGAGTGTTTCTCCCGGAAGACGAGTCTTCTCCCCAACGCAGAATGTCTCCTCCGGAAGACATGTCTTTTCAGGATTTTATTCGTGATGTGGCCCGAGGCCTTTCAATCACGGTAGCTCCTGAAAAAGAACCTAGAGCAAAGGAATTGGAAATTCTCCAATACCCTAAGGCTCCCAAGGAGGCAGCCACTTTTGCCCATTCATGAAATTCTTCATGATTTGATGCTCAGAATGTGGGAGACTCCTTTGACCATATCTCCTCTAGGAGACTCGATACCATGTATCGAGTTCCACCATATCCTGGTTTTCAAAAGACTCAGCTGCCACAATATTCAGTGGTAGTGGAGTCAGCCATGTGTAGGATGAAAAGTGCAAAAAGACATGCATCCAATCCTCCAGGTCGTGAATGCAGGACTCTTGACACTTTTGGGTGTCAAACATTTCAGGCTTCTATGCTTTCAGCTAGGATCAGCTCATATATTTTATATATGGGAATGTTCCTCAAAGAGGTCACAGGAGATTTGGAGCTTATGAGCCCCTTCTCCCTGATGACAAACAACAAGACTTCCTTACTCATGCTCAAGACGTCTCCAAATTTGTAAATCGTGCAGCCTTTGACTGCCTTGAATGCATCAGCAGAACTTCTGCTATTGCCATTGGTGCACGTTGAATTGCCTGGCTTCAGGCATCAGACTTGGAGATTTGGGTACAGGATAAATTAGGAAACATCCCTTGCACAGGAGAAAACCTCTTTGGCAAGAATTGGCAGGAAACGTCTAATGAGATGCTGACAATATCACTTTAGATAGATTGTCAAAATCTACAGCCACTCCAGCCAAAAAGAAACCCTATAAAAACCCTTTTTCAGCAAAAAAGAGGAAGTCTTATCCATCCTATACTCAGCAAGGGCAAGCTCAGGGTCAAGTTACCAGAAAGGTCAACAACAACAATCCAGACAACAAAAGAAGCCAAAAGGCCTTAGAGCTCAACCAGATCCACAGGCCCAACCCCCTCAAGGGCTTTGACTCCTTCATAGAGAACTTAGCCTTCTTGCCTCTGAAAGTTCCAGAACCCCTAAACATTCCAGGAAGATTGTGCCATTTTGCCAACAGATGGCACCAAATAACAGCAGAAATTTGGACTCTGTCCATTGTGGGAGAGGGGTACAAGCTTCATTTTCACAGTATACCCCCTCCTACAATCGTAAGACAGTTCAATTTCCAAACCTCTACAGACAATCTACTGGATTGAGAGGTCTCAACACTCCTTGCTCAAGGAGCAATAGAGGAGGTAACCATTCTTCAACAGGTTATAGGGCTCTACTTCCCCTATTTTCTTATTCCAAAGAAAACAGGAGGACACAGACCCATTCTAGACAGAGAATTGGACAAATATCTGTTCTGAGAAAAGTTCAAAATGATTTCTCTGGGAACTCTTCTGCCATACCTTCAAAGTCAGGATTGGCTTTGTTCTCTAGATCTAAAGGATGCATATACTCACATTCTGATCCATCCAGATCACAGGAAATTCTTTGATTCCTTTTCAGGGGAAAACATTTCCAATACAGGGTTCTTCCCTTTGGTCTGGCTTCGGCACCAAGAGTATTCACGAAATGCATGGCAGTAGTAGCTGCATTTCTGCGAACCCTAGGGATATTCGTCTTCCCTTACTTAGACGACTGGCTCATTCGAGCCCACACGGTTCCAGAGGCCAGCTCTGCACTGTCTCGCACAATTTTATTTTATTTATTTATTTGGTTTTCATTTGTATACCACTACTTCCAGCGATCAGTAGCGGTTTACTTTGCACAGCAAAATTGGTTACATATGATAGGAATCAATATAATTTACATTTTCATTGTGGGATAATTAATTGTATATACATTTATACATTTTGTATTTTTTGTTTACATAGTTTGAGACATGTACAATTATGTTTATATGGCTGAAAATATATAAATTTATAGTAGCAACGAAATAGGTTCTTAAAGCTCTTGTTCATTTAGGTTACGAGGTGTGGTTCATTCTGCATTACCTAAGTTAAGCTATAATGTTTCTGGAAGAGGTGGGTCTTTAGTTTTTTCCTAAAGTCCTGTAGGTTGCTGTTCGACCTCGGTTCATCTGGTAACTGATTCCATAATGTGGGTGCTGAATATGTGAATGCTCTATTGCTTGTGCAAGCTTTGACAGTTCTGATGTTTGTTGAGACGCAAAGAGTGTTTAAGTTGTGCGTTCTTCTGCTTCTGTTATGGGGTTGTGTGATGATGAGGTTGGAGAGGTAAAATGTTGCTACGTTGTGTATCTTATGCGGGCAGTAATGGGGAGCCAGTGTAATTTGATTAGTATAGGTGTAATATGCTCGGTGAGTCTTCTCTTCATGATGATCCTGGCTGTGACGTTTTGCGCCATTTGCAGTATGTTGAGGGTTTTCTTTGGTAGATCTTGGAGAATGGCGTTGCAGTAGTCTAGGTGGCGAGTAATGAGTGCTTGTGATCTCCAGGAACAAGCAGGAATGAGTCTTCACATATGGGTACGTCGGTACCGACGGAGCCTGCACGGGAATGCTGCCCAGCTTCCAATCAGAAAGCTTTTGGCAGCATCCCTCGCTCCTGCGCGCTGACTTCCCGCCTTCTCCAGAGCCTCTCTTCAGTTTTCGTTTTTCCGCGGAGCCAACAGGACGTCCTCCTGTCACCGCAGAAACTTTTCTTTTTTCAAACTTAAATTACTCTAGTTTTTTTGTTTTCTTGTGGTTGCGGCTATTTCCCCGCCGCCACCGATACCTCCGGTGGATTTTTGACTAAACTCTGAGAAATGTTTTCTTCAGTTTTTGTCCCTTAACTTGTTGGGCCTACAAGGCCTCCTCATTATGGAGCCTTTTTTTTCCTAAGAAGTGCATTCGATGTGGAAACACCTGTTTCTTTTTAGACACCAATAGTTGGTGTCTCAACTGTGTGGGTCCTGACCCTTTTTCCCCTGACTTGTCAGGTGATAATTCTGTGAGGAAACCTTCAGTTTTTAGAGTTTCCCTCGATACCGTTTTTTTCCTCGGCAGTGAGGGTACCCGGTTCCTCCACTTCACAGGATCAGGTAACCCACAAACAGTCTGTTAAGACTAGTCAATGCTTGAGTGGTATGTCCCATGCCCAGCATGGTGACGGCTCTGGCCTTACCCTCAAGAATCCATTGGCATTACCCCTGCGGGAGTCTTCGGGCTCCAAAGCGTTAAAGGGGTTTCAGGTTGTTCCTGGGGCTCACCCCTCACAGAACATACCTGAGCCATGCTCGGGGGTGGTATCCGCTTCGAGCGGTACCGTGCCTCCGGCATCGGCACCGGTGTTGAGTGTTCCACTCTTCACCAGGGATCGTCATCGGGCATCCTCGGTACCTTCGGGACCGATCAATATGCACCCGATGGACTTCCCTCGATCCCAGCCATTTACGGTGCGGGTCTCCGCTTCGAGCGGTACCGATACCCCGGCTTCGGTGTCGAGTGTTCCACTCTTCACTAGGAATCGTCCTCTAGCATCCCCGGCGCCTTTGGGACCGGTCGATGCGATACGGGTGGACATTTCCATATCTCGGCCATGCTCCGAGTCGGTACCGGCTTCGATCGGTTCCGATTCCCCGGCATCGACACCGGTGTGCAGTAACGTACTCTTACCAAGAGCTTGTCATGGGGTATCCTCGGTACCTTCGGGACCGATCGATGTAGCCCAGACTACCTTACCGGTATCGGCATCGTCGATACTACCATCGGCGTCGGTACCCTCGAGACATGCATCGATAGACTCGCTTCCTTCGATGCCGAGTCTTGAATCGATATCTAGTCTCGAGGACTGGGTACCGGCGCGTCCCGGAACCGACTTCTGTCGTTTCCAGACTTCAACTGCGGGTACATCAGTATCGATGTCTGTCTGTTCTTGCACCGATTCAACCGATGTCTAGTTTAGAACCCATACCTGACATTGATGATGCAGTACTAACTGGCTCTAAGTAAACCTGCCAGTATCCCTGTCCATCTCCTGGCTCTGGTGCTCAGCCTCTTCCTTTAGCCCTACCAGGGATAGTTCCCATAGGAGATCAGTCTCTTCAGGCTTTTCTCCAGGATATGGCAACCTTTCTTAATATCTCTATCCCTGGTTGTGATGCTACTCATCGCTCACCGGCACGAATGGAAAACATGATGCTTCCTTTACATCCTGCTCTGCAGGATCTCCTTCTGAGGGTCTGGAAATCACCCTTACGACTTCCTCTAGTTTCCACAGCCACTGAGGTTCGGTACCGGGTGCCACCCTCTCCAGGGTTTCAGAAGCCTCAACTTTCTCATCGTTCCCTTGTAGTGCAATCAGCACTAAGGAAGGTTAAGAGCAAGAAGAAGCATTCTTCTTATCCGCCAGGTCGTTCTTCAAGAACACTTGATGCTGTTGGTCGTCAAGCCTTCCAAACATCTATGCTGGCCTCCAGAATTCTTTCATATATTTTTCACATGAGTCTAACACTCCAGGAGGTCACGGAGAAATTGTCTCTTTTGACCCCTTTTTTGCCAGAGCCCAAGGCTACTGATTATTCCTTGCTCATCAATTACAGCCGGAATATATCGTGGCTCCTGTCTCGTGCTTCTATAGACTCTTTTGAGTCCGTTAGCAGATCCTCTGCTATTGCCATTGCAGCACGTCGCAGAGCCTGGCTTGAAGCTTCAGACTTGAGCAGATGGGCACAAACTGTGCTGGCTCATTCTCCTTGTACAGGAGAAGGTCTCTTCAATAAGGAGGCTTTACGTCAGGTTGCTCAATGTTCCACTGACTCTCCTTCCACTAAGGACCATTCTAAGCCACCTCCTTCTTTAAGGGGTAGGAAATGTCCTACCAAACCTTCTTTCCCTAAGAAAAGAAAGTTTCATTCAGCTCCTGCCCATCATTCGGCTATACCCAAACAGGGGACGCCTCAGCCTAGTCTGAAGTCCTCCAGCTCTGGCCAGTCTCAGTGTTCCCAGCAACCATAGGAACTGGGAATAGTAATCTACAGTTCATTTCTACCCATTAGAAGTTTATTCACTGTGCTTTTCTTTTTCAGTGTACTAAAATGTCGGGAAATTCTTGTTCAGGGACTGCAGACTTCTCCTCTTCTTACTCCCTAGAAGAGCAGTTGCAACTATCCCCTGATAGTTCTGTCCCAATTTGAACATTTTTTCCTTCTGTTGACTTACTATAAGGGTACGTCACCCTCCAATTACTTGCTCTACCCTCTCTACAGGATTTTTTTCCTGATTGAGGGGTACCATACTGAAAAGCTTCTCTAGCAAGCTTATTCCTCTTATTCTTAATATGCACAGTACAATCTCTGCTGTTTCTGTCAGCAGCTGTGCCTGCAGGAGTTACAGTGCTTATATTACTGGTACTGTTTTAAGTTCCAGCCCCTTGTTCAAATTTTTGTCTAGCCTCAGTAGTGATTCCAAGCTATTCCTCAGCTATCTTGGATCCCCCTACTTTTCCGGCTTTTTCACATTGTTCTCCCCATCTCCTCTCTTAGGATATGGCAACACACCTGACTTCGGTCAGTTTCTCATCTTTCTCCTGCACAATGCTCTCTGCACTCTCAGAAAAGCTTTCTACTATGAAGGTCAATGCTCTAAAGCAAGGCCCTATCTCTGAAGCTTCTCTATTAGCAGGGAAAAGCTTCTAATCCCTTCCCATGCCGGTGAGGGTTCTCCACACCCTCTGGCCTGGGCTATTTATGTGACATATATGTTCTTCTGCATGAAAATCCAAGGCTGATGTTACCGCATACTACCTCTGGGTCCCTCTGCTATCTTCTTTACGTTCTGTACATCTGCCATGTCAGTGTTCTATAGAACTCCCGCCTTGTTCTTTACAGACTGCTATTATCATCTGTTCTCACGCAAACATCACTGTTATCTTGCTGAATTGCCTTCCTGCATCCCTTTAATCCACAGAAATAGATTCTCTATACATATCCCAAGTGGGTTCACCCTCTTGTAGGGCGGAGAATCTTTTTCTTTTATATTCCCCATATACAACTTATGGGGCAGACATGTATCTTCAACCTTTTGTCTTGTATGTAGCATCTCCATATCTGTCTACATACCCATATCATTACCCTGGTGGTGCAAAACTCTGCCCCACAAGATGTATATATATTTAGGTATATCATATCTATATATATGTATTTTGATACATTTCTCCACCCATATCCTAATATACACATAGGAACATATATATATATATATATATATTACATATATATGTATATATAGGTGTCTATTGGCAGACTTTTTAAGGGTTGATATGTCTTACACACTATCACCCTCACTGTCTATCCTAAATATTTTACCTTCTAGAGGTTTTAGACAGTCTGTCGCCCTACTTTGCATACCATATTACGATGCAAAAACTGTTATGCACCAATGACCACCATGGTGCTAACATCTCCCATTTTTTCTTTTAGTCATTAAAGCATCGAGCTTCAATATTTTTCCTATCTCTCGCCAGCTAGGAAAAATAGTGTACAGCTTTATCTTCAGTACACAGCTGTTCTCCCTGGGAATACAGGGTTTTTCCAATCCCCCTCTTCCCGCCAGGACTGGGCTAGTTCTCCAACTCCGTCAGTCTTCTTTCCTTTAGTCCTCAATGTTAATGACTCTATGCCTAAAGGAGTTTTCAGCTTTTTCCCATAAAGCTTTCCATTGAAGACCTGACGTCTAATCTTAACCAGTTGACACCTGGAACGTCTGATACATCCAGGTCTCGACCTTCATCCTCACTGCTGTGAGGTCACCTTGAAGATTCCGCCACTGCTTATCCAGTAGACTCCATCATGCTCTCTACTTCCTACAATACAGTAGGTAAGCTGCCTCTTTTAAATGTACATTAAATGTGTTTTTAATGCTACATATCATATATACCAAGGACTTCCCCCCTGTAGTCCTTGGCTATGCTGTTTCTTTCCTCACAGCTCCTTTATTGTCAACTCCTACCCTCCATCCCACATTGGATGCCGGGGATTCCTGGAGACAAAATGCACCCCTGGTCCAGGCTCCTGCATTTTTATGGGATCTCCCCCTGGCATCTCCAGCTAGGGAGTCCCCATATGTGAAGACTCATTCCTGCTTGTTCCTGGAGATAGCACAGTTACTTACCTGTAACAGGTGATCTCTGGGAACAGCAGGAATAAGTCTTCACAACCTTCCCACCTCCCCTAGGAGTTGCATCTCTTTATCTTCTTCCTTTTCTCTCCTCGCCTTTGTCTCAGCTTTGAAACTCAACTGAAGAGAGGCTCTGGAGAAGGCGGGAAGTCAGCGCGCAGGCGCGAGGGATGCTGCCAAAAGCTTTCTGATTGGAAGCTGGGCAGCATTCCCGTGCAGGCTGCGTCGGTACCGACGTACCCATATGTGAAGACTTATTCCTGCTGTTCCCAGAGATCACCTGTTACAGGTAAGTAACTGTGCTTTACTGTTCTGAAATTGGCGTGTTCGATGATGTTGCGTAGGGGTTGGAGGACCCTTAGTTTATGGAATATTGCCCAGTTGAGCAGTCAAAGATGTTTTTCCATCTTTAGGTTACTGTCGAGTGTTACCCCTAGGTATTTTATCTCATTCTTTGTTATAAGAGTTGTTGTTCATGGTGATTGTTGAGGGAGGGTTGAAATCTGTTTTTTTGGAGATGTACATTACTTCCGTTTTCTTGTGGTTTATAGACACATTGTTTTGTTGTAGCCAGGTTTGCATTTCATTTAGGCATTCCTCTAGGTGGTTGTAATTCGGGTTGTTCATGTCCAGTTGTGTATATAGCATTAGGTCATCTGCATAAATGTGGTAATTGATCTTGTGTTTCTGAAAGATTGTGCAGACCGGTTTTATGTATAGGTTGAACAGTAGGGAGGACAATGCTGAGCCTTGAGGTATTCCTTGAGTTTGGGGGAATGCCTTCGCTTTTTCTTTGTTGAATTGGACCTGCTGCATTCTGTTCGTTATATAGGATATGAACCAGTTCAGAGGGGTTCCTGTTGTTCCTATGGACTCCAGTCTGTTGATAAGGGTTCTATGGTGTACTATATCAAATGCAGCAGTTATATCTATAAATATTAGTATGAACATTTTCTTTTTGTCTTCCAGTCCTTTGAGTAGTTTATCAAGAAGCACGAGTAGTAAGGTTTCAACACCATGATGATGGCGGAATCCGTATTGATGATCATCTAGTGCATTTCTGGAGTCAACGTGATCTTGTAGTTGCTGTTGGACTGCCTTTTCAATAGTTTTGGCTAGGAATGATATACTTGAGATTGGCCGGTATGAGACTGGGTCATCCTTTTTGAGTATTTTGTTTTTTAGTATGGTTCTTATGAGGGATTTTTTGAGTTCCGTTGGCATGATTCCTTGCTGGAGTGATTGGTTTACTATGTGTGTAATGTATTAGGCAATTTCCTGCTTTGTTGCCTTGAGCCAGGCTGCTGGGCAGGGATCTAATGGGGAGGTTGTAGTGTTTAGGTTTGTGATTATGTTTATTATGTGCCTGTCCTCCATTTTGTGGAAAGCGTTCCATTTCTTGTTCGTGGTTGTGGGGGGTAGTTTGAGTTCTGGTTTTGGGTGGGATGTGCCGCTGATGGTGGGTTGAGTTTGCTGGCATAGTGGTCAGCTAACGTTTGGGCTTTAATAGCATCGTTGAAGTTATCATCTTGGGAGGTTCTGATAAGGGATTTAACGAGTTCAAACAATTCTCTGGGTCTGTTCAGTGCCTTGTTGAGAATGTTGGTATAGTGTGTTTTTTTGCAAGGTTGACTTCGACTTTGTATTTGGAGAGGAATGCTAAATATTCTGCTTTGCGTTCGTGGGTCTTTGTCTCCATTTTTTTCTAATTTCCTTAGGCCTTTCTTCATTCTGTTTAGAGTTGCGGTGTACCAGAGCTCCGTTTTGGTTTTTGTTGTAGTGTTCACATTGTTTGGTGCCTTCGTCTTTAGTTCTGAGATTGCTTCTATCCCTTCATTCCATTGGTTGATTGATGTTTCTAGGTCTGTGTGGTCCGTGTTCATGTGTGTTGCGATGGAACTTAATAGGGCTTCTTTGTTGAATTTCTGGAATTTCCTTCGTGGTTGCATTATTGATCCAGTTGTGGATTACCAGGTTTGGTGGGTAAGTCTAAGGTAAATTTTATTAGGTGGTGGTCGGACCATGGAACTTGTGTGATTTGTGGTATAGGTTCTTTGCCTACATCTTGCTGGTCCATTTTGGGTATGAATACCAGATCTAGTGTGTTTCCTTTATGTGTGGCATCATGTATTATTTGTTTGTATCCTAGTTGGTCCATAGCTTCCAGGAAGGTGCTTGCATGCATAGGTGAGATTGATGCTAAATTGAGGTCTCCTAGGATGATTTGGTATTTTTTGATTGTGGTAGTAGAGATCATCTCTAGTGCGGCAGCCAGGGTTTCATGGTGTGAAGTGGGGGGTCTGTAGATGAGGCAGATTATTAGTGTTTTGCTCTTTAGTTTGAGTATATCGATACCATCAACAGTGTTTTGCGATGCGTTGGTTAGGTGTAGCGAGTCCTTATCAAGAATTAGGACTCCACCTCCCCTTCTACTGGTACGTGGACAGTTGTATGTTTTATAGCCAGGCTTGTTTAATTGATTGATTAGGATTGGGTCAGTGTCAGTGATGCATGTTTCCGTGATGCATAGGATGTCTGGTTTTTCATCTGTGATGAGATTATGCATAATGTGAATTTTATTTGTTATTGATCTGACATTTATTAGTAGACAAGTGTATGGGGTTAGAGGCATTTTGTTGGGTTGTGGGTTTGTGTTCTGCATTGTTATGGTTATTGGTTGATGTGGGTTTTTCGGTTTTTGGGTTATGATAGTTGTGTGGCTTGTTGCAGTGCTTGGTGGTTGATACTAGATCAGGTTGAAGTACATTGTTAGTGTGAGTGGGGTAATGTATATTGTATACTACATGGGTGGGTATTAAGAATAGAGTGTATAGATATAATGGTTGCCATGGGTAGGGAAAATGATTGTGCAGGTTTGCATTGCATGTACAGGTACATACTGTTAGACACAGACAAATTAAAAGTATGGTATTAATAAGTTCCATTGTTCTGTGATTTTCTCGCGGTGCAACTTTATATGTTGGCTTATGAACCTTTATTGGTTACCGGGGTCCATGCAGGTCAATGTTTTGGTGGTTGTACCAGCGATTTGTTGTTTGGGTGTATTTTACTTGCGGTCACTGTTCAGGGTTTCATCCTTACAATGGAAAATGCTTTTATTATGGTAAAAGCTATTGGTTACCTGTGGTCGTCGGCGGCTAGTGGGTTCTGGTGTTAGCAAACTCAACTCTGGTGGGGGAGTTCAAGTTGGGGTGGTTCTGCTGCTTTGGTGTTGATCTGCTGCGTTGGAGTCGTAGTTCAGTGTTGTGGTTACGTGGCTGTTTTGCTTGATCCCGGTGGATGCACTTCGTGGGGGCCTTCGGGTATCGGGCCACCGCTGGCCCGCAAGGCGTGGGGGCGCGCATGGTAGCGCTGTTTTTTGAAGAGCCGGGGCTGCCCCGATTGGGCAGCAGAAGAGAGGCAGAGCGGATAGCGGCGGCAGCTCAATCCCTCCTGGGAGAGCTGCAGGGGCTGGATGCGAATCCTTCAATACTTGGGATTGGTCAGGCTTCTAGAAAACATTCCACAAGACGCTCTTACGCCTTCAAGTGGAAACGTTTTACTATATAGTGTTCACAGAAGGGGTTAAACCACCTTATGATACCTTTCGAATCGATACTAGAGTATCTACTTCATTTATCAAATTCTGGTCTAAAGACCAATTCAGTAAGAGTCCATCTTAGTGCAATTGCAGCTTCCTATAAACCTCTAAATGGACAACCAATTTCCTCTCATCCACTCATATAAAGATTTATGAGAGGTCTTCTATTAACAAAGCCTCCCATCAGGCCACCACCGGTGGCATGGGATTTAAACCTAGTTCTCGGGCAGCTCATGAAACGGCCCTTTGAACCTTTAGCCACTACAACCCTAAAGCTTATGTCCTGGAAGGTCATCTTCCTAATTGCAATCACCTCTGCAAGTCGCATTAGTGAATTGCAAGCTTTAGTGGCTGATCCTCCTTATACTAGGTTTCACCGTGATAAGGTTGCTCTCAGAACTCATCCACACTTTATGCCAAAGGTGGTTTTGCCTTTTTATCTTCCTGTATTCTTTCCGAGGCCTCATGTCTCTAATGCAGAAAAGAACCTTCATACTTTGGATTGAAAAAGAGCTTTGGCATTTTACCTACAAAGAATACAGCAACATAGAAGGTCTTCTCAACTTTTTATTACTTTTGATTCTAGTCATTTTGGACTTCCAGTCTCCAAAAGAACTCTCTCCAAATGGATTGCACAATGCATATCCTTTGCTTATGAGAGTAAGAGTCTTCCTCTTCAAGGCCATGTCACAGCTCATAATGTGAGAGCCATGGCAGCCTCTATGGCTAACCTTCACTCTGTCTATTGATGACATTTGTCAAGCAGCTACCTGGGCTTTGGTACACACCTTTACAGCCCATTACTGCCTAGATAAAGCCTCCCGTCGGGATGCCTTCTTTGGCCAAGCTGTTCTTCAAAATCTCTTTCAGACCTAATTCAACTCCTACCCACCAACCCTGGTGGGATGCCAGAGAAGCATGGCCCACCTTACTATAGGTGACAGCTTCCTGGGGCTATCTCCCTGGCATTGTCAGCTAGGGAGTCCCCATATGTGAAGACTACATTCCTGCTTGTTCCCGGAGATAGCGTACTCACTCACCTGTAACAGGTGATCTCCGGGAACATTTAGTCTTCACAACCCACCCACCTCCCCTAGGAGTTGTCTCTCTATCTCTGTCTCTTTCCTCTATCCCTCTATCCTTTCACTCAGCTACAAACTTAACTGAAGAGGGACAGTTGGAAATGCGGGAAGGCAGCATGCATGTGCTGAGGGATGCTCCCAAAAGCGTTCCTATTGGATGCTGGGGAGCGTTCCTGCGCAGGCTCCGTCGGTACCAACGATACCTGTATGTGAAGACTAAATTCCTGCTTTTCCCGGAAATCACCTGTTACAGGTGAGTAACTACGCTTTCCCCACTTCTTGCTAGTATGAGCCATCATCCTTTTGTAAGCAGTTTGTAGAAGGACTAGCTTGATGGCTATGGATGCAATAAGTTCATATGTTGAGGCTCTACATCCTTTCCTGTTTGATGGCATGAAGATTAAAAATAAAAGGACAATCCATACAAGGACAAAGTTGTCAGCTACACAGGAGTCGCACTGAGAACGTAGAAAATTGCCTAGAGCTCTGATTAATGTAGAGAAACCTTTCAGTGCCACATCACAAGCCCTGGATGTGAAGGTGTAAGAGTCATTACTGTGCCGTCTAAGGTTTCATATATGTTAAAGAAGGGATGGGAGAAGAGTCTACAACTTGAAAGGGAGTCTATGGATAATTATAGGTGGTACAGTGATCTCCATATGATGTCTAACGAATTTTAAAGAAACAAGCTGGGATGTACTCCTGGCTTCCTAGTATTCAGTGTGCTACTCTGATATTACACTGGAGATTTTTTTTAAATTGATTAATTTTTTTAACATTTTCTTAATGGTATTCAGGAATAAAGCACCATTGAAACTAGAGGAACACACAGGTTCTCCAGGACCAAGCAGGAAGTCAGTCCTCACATATGGGTGTCATCGGCTCCGATGAAGCCCCAGCGGAGCATTGCCCCAGCTTTCTATGAAAGCCTTTGGGAATGCAGGCACGCATGCGCGGTTCCCTTCCTGCCTAAAGGTGCCATCTTACCTCAGTCTCTTTTTTTCCGAGAAGCCCACCGGACGTGTGTCCTGTCATCCCGGATAAAAGTTGATTTTTTTTTGGCGATCCTCGCTGTTTTTTCTCCCGGTTCGATGCCGGTTCCCCTCCCGCCGGGTTCGGTACACCGGTATCGAGCCCAATTCTTCTTTTTTGGTTTTTGCCCTTCGTGGCTGGCGTTCGCGCCCTTTTTTGCTTTTTTCCCTGGAAGGCCGGTCCTTTGACCTTGCGGAGACTTTTTTTCCCCGATGGCTGGCTTCCAGCGGTTTCAAGAAGTGTGATCGGTGTAAGAAATTAATGTCTCTCACCGACACACACGACTGCTGCCTTCGGTGCCTCGGTCCTGATCACGACTCTAAGTCGTGTGGACCATGTGGGAAGATATCTTCCAAGGCACTCCGAAGTCGCCAGCAGCAGAAAGAAAGGCTTTTCTCAGACTCAGCCTCCGGCTGGGCCCGTACCTCGTCTGAGGCCTCGACATCTCGGGATTCGGATCCCGAGCGCCGTCGGAGCTCCTCGGACAGGGGTTCCTCCGACCGGGAACGCAAGAGGAAGAAGCGGCTCACGAGGGCGTCGTCGTCGGAGGTCCCTGGCTCCTCAAGGGCCAGGTCTAAGACCCCCGACCGTCGCCCCAGGCCCGTGGAACAAGAGAAGCCTGCCAGAGTTCCTTGCGCGGAGCCGGAGTCTGCTGGACACGTAAGCCCCGTAGTCCTCGAGGAATCTCCTCCCAGAGAGCCGACGTCGGGCCCGGCGCTGCCGGGGCCCGAGTCTGTGGCTGCTGCGTCTCCCGAGCTGAGTCTCAGGATGACAGCCTTGGAGAGCAGATTGTCTGCCTTCATGGAGCAGCAGCGGGCACTGATGGCCAGCCTGTCTGGTGCATCTGCCCCGACCACCGGGACATCGACTTCGAAGTCGACCCCGGAGACCGAGCCGATACTGGAGTCCATCATGGCGCGAAGTCGACCTCTGTCGTGGTCTCCCTCGACCTCCCGCTCGGGACCGAGAGCGTCGACGCCGGTGCCTCCGGCATCAGGGCGGGTGCTCCAAGGCCCCGCGGGGTTGGACCCTGACTCCTCGTCGGACGAGTCCGCCTGGGAGACTGAGGATGAGGAGCCCCCCGATACGTTCAAGACTCGGTGCGTCCCGTCGGACTCACCGCAGTCTGAGCCCTGGAGTAGATCCCCTCTGGAGGATACTCGGTTCTTGGAGTTCGTCCGGGATATGGCCACTGCTATTCCGGCGGACCCTGAGGAAGAGCCTCGAGATGAAGAGCTCGAGGCCCTGCAGTATGACTCTCCTCCGAAGGAGGCCTTTACTGTCCCGGTTCCTCCGATGCTGGAACGGCTCCTCTTCAGGATGTGGGAGGCACCGGCCTCGACGCCGGTTTTAAGCAAGCGAGTCGACTCGATCTGTCGACTCAGGAAGAGCCCTGGCTTTCAGAAGGCACAGCTACCACACCATTCCATGGTTGTGGAATCGGCCATGCATCGTCTGAAGAGCCAGAAGGTGCACTCTGCGGTGCCCCCCGGCAGGGACGCCCGCAACCTCGATGGCGTCGGTAGAAAGTGCTTCCAGGGTTCGATGCTTGCTTGCCGTGTCCAGTCATACCAGCTGTACATGGGCATGTACTTGCGGGACCTGGCCAAGGAGTTGGCCGAGTTCTCTGCTGGACTCTCCGGGAAACCCTTGCAGAGATTCAAGTCCTTGTCCTTGGGGATTCGGGACTGCTCGAAGTTCATGTCCCGTGCCGCCTACGATGGCTTCGGCCCGAGCTGTGGCAGCCGGCATCGCAGCTCGACGCCAGGCATGGCTGCAGTCATCGGACCTCGAGCCATGGGTTCAGGACAAGTTGGTCGATGTCCCTTGCCGAGGTGAAAACCTTTTTGGCAAGCCCATGACCGAGAAGGCCGCCCAGCTCGAAACAGCACCTTACACGGACAAGGCTGTCTAGGAAGACCTCTGCCCCTTCTCACAAAAAGAAGGGCTCGGGTAAAAAGCCCTTTTACCCGAGGAAGGGCACTGTCTACAAACAGTACCCTCAATATCAGGCTACCCAAGCTGCACCCCAGGGTCAGCAAGCCAAGGGGCAGGGTAATGGGCCCCGTAGGCAGAGGACCCCCAATCCTCCGGCCCTGCTCCCACTCAACAGGGTGGGGGTTTTTGACTCCTTGAGCGTAGCTTCTCCATCCCTGCTCTCCCAACCCTGCACAGGAGGTCGCCTCGCCCACTTTGCCCACCAGTGGCCCCTCATCACCGGGGACAGTTGGGTGTTGGACATAGTCCACAGGGGCTATGCACTGCATTTTCACCAACTGCCTCCTCCATACTTCCCAGGGGAGCCTCCAAGGCCTCCCCTGCACACAGACCTTCTCCTTCAAGAGCTTCAAGGTCTGTTGGTGGACAGGGCGGTGGAGCCTGTGCCTCCCCACTTGCAAGGTCACGGATTCTACTCTAGGTATTTCCTGGTGCCCAAAAGAACCGGTGGCCTTCGACCCATTCTGGACCTCAGGAACCTCAACAAGTTCCTAGAGAAAGAAAAGTTCAAGATGCTTACTCTTGGAACACTTCTGCCCTACCTCCAGCAGAAAGGATGTGTACACTCACATCCTCATTCATCCAGACCACAGAAAGTACCTCAGGTTCAATGTGGGAGGAAACCATTATCAGTACAGAGTACTGCCTTTTGGCCTCACCTCCGCTCCCAGGGTTTTTACCAAATGCCTGGCAGTGGTGGTGGCCTACCTGAGAAATCAGGGAATCTTTGTCTTCCCCTATCTGGAGGACTGGCTCATCAGGGGTCAGACGTGCCAGGAGGCCAGACAAGCCACCCTCACGACTCTTGCTCTTCTTCAAAGCCTGGGGTTTGTAATAAACTTCGCAAAGTCCACTTTGCTCCCCTCCCAGAACTTGGAGTTCATAGGAGCAAGGCTGGACTCTCTACTGGCAAAGGCTTTCTTGCCAGAAAACAGAGCCCAAAGATTGATAGCCTTGGCAAATCAGTTTCTCAGCAGGTCACTGGTCTCCGCCAGACTCTGCCTGAGGCTGCTTGGCCACATGGCTTCGACAGTGCATGTGACCCCAATGCCAGGCTCCATATGAGGCCTGCACAGTGGTGCCTTCGGACTCAGTGGTCACAGGCCACAGGCAGCCTCAGGGACAGGATAAGAGTGTCCAGACAATTTCTGAACTCCCTCAACTGGTGGCTGCACCCACCCAATCTACTACAGGGGGTGCCGTTTCAGTTTCCTGGGTACATGGTGGTACCACCGACGCCTCCCTGCAGGGCTGGGGAGCTCATTGTCTAGGCAAGTGCACCCAGGGCCTGTGGTCTCCTTGGGAAGCTGCACAGCAGATCAATCTCCTCGAACTCAGAGCTATTCGATTAGCACTCAAAGCTTTCTCGCCTACCCTGGCTCATCAATTTGTCCTGGTTCAGACAGACAACCAAGTAGCCATGTTTTATGTGAACAAACAGGGTGGGACTGGGTCCAGAATCCTTTGTCGGGAGGCTCAGGACCTTTGTTCATTTGCCCTCAAGCACAACATGCTCCTCAAGGCTGTGTACCTTCCAGGCCAGGACAACTACCTGGCCGACAGATTAAGCAGAATTCTGCAGCCCCACGAGTGGCAGCTGCATCCTTCAGTAGTTCAGAAGATCTTCCTAAAATGGGGTCTCCCTTTGGTAGATCTCTTTGCCAGTCCGCTGAACAGGCAACTGCCAAAGTTCTGCTCCAGGCAGCTGCATCCTCTGAGAATAGCAGCAGATGCTTTTCTGATTCCATGGTCTCAGGGCCTCCTGTATGCGTTTCCTCCCACGCCCTTGGTGGCCCGAACTCTCTTCAAAATTCTTCAGGACAAGGCCTCGGTCCTGCTGGTGGCTCCCAGGTGGCCGAGACAGCCTTGGTTTCCATGTCTACTTCAACTGGCGGTGGATCCCCCACTGCCTCTGGGGTTGCAACCCGACCTCCTCTCTCAGGAGCAGGGTTCCCTTCTGCACCCCAATCTCAAAGCTCTCAGTTTGATGGCCTGTAGGCTGCAAGGGTAATTTTGGCTCCCTGGGGCCTACCTCAGGAAGTTGAGGAGGTTGTCCTAGCCTCTAGGAAACAGTCCACTAGGAAAACCTATGCTCTCAAATGGAAAAGGTTTTCTGTGTGGTGTCAGCTACGTACAGTGGATCCTTCCTCCTGTACTGTGCCAGTAGTGCTTCAATACTTACTGCACTTATCAAATCAGGAACTTAAGTCCAATTCTGTTCGAGTCCACCTCTCAGCTCTAGCAGCTCACCACTCACTGGTGGAGGGACATTCTCTGTCGGGTCACCCCTTGGTGTCCCGCTTTCTAAGGGGCTTGCTTTTACTCAAGCCCCCAATCAGTCGTCCTGCTCCTGAGTGGGAGTTGAATGTGGTCTTGCAGCAACTGACTTGCCCACCTTTTGAGCCGATGGCTACTTGCCCACTACGCTTCCTCTCCTGGAAGACACTCTTCCTGATAGCCCTTACTTCGGCTAGGCGAGTGAGTGAGCTTCAGGCCCTGGTCTGTGATAGGCCTTACACCAGGATTTATAGGAACAGGGTAGTCCTCACGACTCATCCAAAGTTCCTCCCAAAGGTTGTCTCCTCTTTCCACCTCAATCAGGAGGTGGTTCTTCTGACATTCTTCCCTAGGCCTCATGCAAGCCAGGCTGAAGCAGTCCTGCATACCCTGGATTGTAGGAGGGCCTTATCCTTCTACCCTGAGCATACACAGGGGCATAGAAGGGCTACTTAGCTCTTCGTTTCTTTTGACACTTATAAATTAGGGTTGGCTGTGTCCAAAACGTACCTTGTCCATCTGGGTGGCTGACTGTATCACCTGGGCTTACAAGGCAGCTGACCTTCCTTTGCAGGGTCGGGTTACGGCCCACCGTGTCAGGGCAATGGTTGCCTCAGTGGCTCATCTCCGCTCTGTGCCCTTAGTAGACATCTGCAGGGCTGCAACTTGGTCTTCAAGCCAGACCTTTGCGGCCCATTACTGTCTGGAGAGGGAGTCCCATAGGGACAGTGCTTTTGGCCAGGCAGTACTCCGGAATCTCTTTGAGGTTTAGGCAACTCCTGCCCTCTGTTGGCTACCGGTGGAGGTTGTGTCCTTGAAAAGCCTTTCTTTGCTGCTGAGACTAGAGGGAGTTCTCTTGTTCAGCCTGGGTTCCTCGGTAGCCCAGAGCTGGGGAGTCACCCATATGTGAGGACTGACTTCCTGCTTGGTTCTGGAGAAAGAGTAGTTACTCACCTGTAACAGGTGTTCTCCAGGAGTAGCAGGAATTAGTCCTTACAATCCTCCCTCCTCCCCTTGGAGTTGCAGTTGTACATAGTTCATTTTTTCATTTTTGTGTGCTGTTCTTAGCTATGTCATTTGACTGAGGTAAGATGGCACCTTTAGGCGGGAAGGGAACTGCGCATGCGTGCCTGCATTCCCAAAGGCTTTCATAGAAAGCTGGGGAAATGCTCCGCTGGGGCTTCATCGGCGCCGATGACACCCATATGTGAGGACTGATTCCTGCTGCTCCTGGAGAACACCTGATCTCCAGGAACAAGCAGGAATGAGTCTTCACATATGGGTATCGTCGGTACTGACGGAACCTGCGCGGGAACTCTCCCCAGCGTCCAGAAAGAAAGCTTTTGGGAGCATCCCACAGCGCCTGCGCGCTGCCTTCACGTCTTTCCCAACTGCCTCTCTCCAGTTCTTCTTTTCCGCGGAGCCAGCAGGTCGTGTTCCTGTCACCGCTGAAGAAGTTCTTTATTTTCTTTTATTTCTTTGGTCGCGCGTCTGCCTTCTTCGACATCGGACCGGTACCGCCGGTCTTTTCTTCTCTCTTCTTTAAAAAAAAAAAACCTACCGTTTCCCACTTCTGTGCATTTTTTCTTTTAGGGCCTTAGGCCTAGAAAACGTTTCCTCATGGAAAAGCCCGCTTCCGGGTTTAAAAAGTGCACGAAGTGCAGCGGTACTCTTTCTATCAGCGACACCCATGACTGGTGTCTAAAATGTTTGGGTCCTGACCACTCCATCACTGATTGTGAGTCCTGTTCCATGATGTCTAAAAGAGGTCGACAGAATCGAGCGGCCAAGCTCAGTACCCTGTTTCTCTCTGATGCAGCTTCGGTGGCATCGACATCTTCCAGGGCTGCTTCTTCCTCCCATGGATCTCAGGTAACCAAACATAAGTCCAGCCGGTCCTCGAAGGGTAGATCTCCCTCTAAGTATCGAGATGCCTCCGGGCTTGCTCTCGAGGATCCCGCACCGGCAAAATTACCCCGGCAGGAAGCTCCGACTTCCAAAGCTTCATCTATGGGGTTACAGGTTGACATCGATGGCTCGACCTCGACCGATCACCTGTTGCCATGTTCTGGGGTATCGGTGGTTTCCACTGGTACCGACATCCAGACATTGGTTGCGTCGATGGATCAGAATATTCTGACCATGCAGCGTGCCATTATGGCATTCATATAAGCTGCGACGCTGCCGGTACCGCAACAAACGTAGTTGTCTGTACCGGTTCCAGCACCGATATCGGTTCCGGTGCCGGTACCGATTGCATCGACATCGACATCGGCTTCGGTGTCGACTGCAGAGGTACCCTGTTCTGTGATGCCCATCGGTACTGAATTGGTACCAATCATTCCCGATGTCGATACCACTCGGTACGTGTATCGGGCTCTGCAGGAGCATCTAGACAGGCGATACTTCGATTCCTCTGAAGACTCTGATGAATCAGAGGCTTCTGTCGAAGCATCGGTACTCCTTCCTCAGGAGCCCTCTTCTCCAAAAAGAAGAATGTCTCCTCCAGAAGACTTGTCTTTTCAAGACTTCATTAGGGAAGTGTCCAGGGGCCTCTCCATTTCAGTGGCCCCTGAATCAGGCTCCTAAAGAGGCAGCTACTTTACCAATTCATGAGATCCTTTATGATCACATGTTGGGCATATGGGAGACACCTCTCACTATCGCCCCTCATTCTCGTAGGTTGGACACCATGTACCGTGTTCCTCCTTGTCCTTGCTTTCATAAGACTCAGCTTCCTCACCACTCTATTGTGGTGGAGTCTGCTATGAAGAAGATAAAGAGTGCAAAAAGACACTCATCTAATCCTCCAGGAAGAGAATACAGAACCTTGGATGCTTTTGGCCGGAGAATTTTCCAGGCCAATATGCTTGCTGCCAGAATCAACTCCTATAGTCTCTATATGGGGATGTTTCTAAAGGAAGTTACAGATCATCTGCAAACTTTATATCCTTTTATCTCAGAAGATAAAAGGGAAGAGTTTCTCACCTGGCTTAAACATGCCCAGGATGTTTCCAAATTTTCCAACCGTGCAGCCTTTGACTCTTTCGAGTGTGCCAGCAGAGCCTCGGCTATTGCCATAGGTGCACGCAGAGTTGCTTGGTTACAAGCTTCTGATTTGGAACCCTGGGTCCAGGATGGATTAGGAAATCTTCCTTGTACAGGTGAAAACCTTTTTGGCAAGGATTGGCAAGCAAAGGCCACTCGGATGCTGAGAATTCTGCCTTAGATAGACTTTCAAAGTCTACTTCTGCTCCTGTTAGAAAAAGGTTATTCAAAAAGGCTTTCTTTCCCAAAAAGGGGAAATATTATCCTGTTTATGGTCGTCAGGCATCTTCTGCAGGTCGTTTTGCTGCAAAGCGTCAGCAACAACCTAAACAAGCCAAGCCTAAGGCTGCAAGGACTGCTACGGCCCAAAAGCCTCAGCCTCCTCAGGGCCTTTGACTTACATCTAGAGAACTTAGCCTTTCTCCAGGACCAAGCAGGAAGTCAGTCCTCACATATGGGTGACAACGGCGCCGACGGAGCCCTCGCGGAGCAATTTTCCCCAGCTTTCAAGAAAGCCTTTGGGAATTGCAGCGCGCATGCGCGGTCGCCTTCCCGCCCAAGGGTGCCATCTTAGCCAGTCTTCTTTTTTCCGTGGAGCCCTACAGACGTACCCGTCGTGTCCCCGCGAAAAAGTTGATTTTTACTCATAATTTTCTCTTTTTTCCTTCGGTTCGACGCCGGTCTTTTTCCCGCCCGGACTCGCGACGCCGGTCACGAGTCCTCTTCTTCTTTTTCGGGAAACCCGCGAGGGCGGCGTCGGTGGACGCTCCTGGCTCCGCGAGGGCCAGGTCGCATAGCCCCGATAGCCGTCCCGGGTCCTTGGAGAAGGAGCACCTCTCGAAGCGACCTCGCCTGAAGTCGGAGCTGCCTGCTCGGGTAAGTCCTGTGGTCCTCCTGGACTCGCCTCCGAGACTGCCGACGTCGGGCCCGACGCCGTCGGGGCCCGAGTCGGGGGCTGCTGGGTCACCTGAGCTCGGACTCAGGTTGACGGCCTTGGAGAGCAGACTGTCTGCCTTCATGGACCAGCAGCGGGCACTGCTCGCTGGCCTCGCTGGCGCCGCTGCCCCGACCGCCGGGACGTCGGCGTCTAAGTCGACCGAGCCGATCCTCGAGTCCATGCGAACTCGAGTCGATCCTCGGTCGAGGTCACCCTCGGCCTCCCGTTCGGGACCGAGGTCGCCGACGCCGACTCCCTCGGCGTCGGGGCGGCAGGCGCCGCGCCCTGCCCGGGCCGACCCCACCGATTTCCTCGTCGGAGTCGGTCTGGGAGTCTGAAGAGGAAGAGTCACCTGATTCTTTTCAGACTCGGTGTGTCCCCCTCGGACTCACCTGAGTCCGAACCTCAGAAGCAGTCCCCCCCGGAGGATGCCCGGTTCTCGGACTTCGTCAGGGATATGGCCAAGGCTTTGGCCTTCCCTGCGGATCCCGAGGAGGAGCCTCGAGCCGAAGAGCTCGACGCCCTCCAGTATGACTCTCCCGCCAGGGAACACTTTACTGTACCGGTTCCTCCCATGCTGGAACGACTACTCTTCCGCATGTGGGAGAGTCCGGCCTCCTCGCCGGTCCTGAGCAACCGGGTCGATTCTATCTATCGAGTCCGCAAGAGCCCTGGCTTCCAAAAAGCACAGCTACCACACCATTCCATGGTAGTGGAATCGGCCATGCATCGTCTTAAGAGCCAGAAGATGCACTCCTCGGTGCCTCCTGGCAGGGAGGCCCGTAACCTGGATGGTCTTGGTAAGAAGTGTTTCCAGGGCTCTATGCTTGCGTGTCGTGTCCAGACCTACCAGCACCTCGACGACTGGCTCATCAGAGCAGCGTCCGCTCCGGAGGTCACCAACGCCACACGCCGCACGGTGACTCTTCTGCAGTACTTGGGCTTTGTTATAAACTTCGCAAAGTCCACTTTGCTCCCCTCACAGGATCTCGAGTTCATCGGTGCAAGGCTGCACACTCCTCAGGCACGAGCGTTCCTACCGCTCGACAGGGCTCAACGGCTCATGGACCTAGCCGACCGTTTTTCGCAGCCAGCCCCTGGTCTCCGCCAGGCGCTTCCTGAGACTACTCGGCCATATGGCTTCCACCGTCCATGTGACCCCCAATGCCCGCCTGAATATGCGGCCTGCTCAATGGTGTCTCCGCAAGCAGTGGCAACAAGCCACAGGCGGCCTAGCAGACCTAGTGCGCGTCTCCGAGCCGCTGATCTCGTCTCTCCAGTGGTGGCTTCATCGGCCGAACCTGGTACTCGGCATGCCTTTTCAGTCACCTCCGCCGGCCCGGGTGCTGACGACAGATGCATCCCTCCTGGGCTGGGGAGCACATTGCCAAGGGGCACGTACTCAGGGCCTCTGGACCACGTGGGAGTCTGCTCAGCAGATCAACTTCCTGGAGCTCAGAGCGATCCGCCTGGCTCTCAAGGCCTTCTCCCACCTGACCTCTCACTAGTCCGTCCTTGTCCAGACGGACAATCAAGTTGCCATGTTCTACGTGAACAAGCAGGGGGGCACGGGCTCCTTCCTTCTCTGTCGGGAAGCACAGAAGCTCTGCTCTTGGGCCGTCAGTCACGGCGTTCTTCTCAAGGCAGTTTATCTCCCAGGCCAAGAAAATTGCCTGGCGGACAAACTCAGCAGGATCCTCCAGCCGCACGAGTGGCGCCTGGATCCCTTGGTAGTTCAGAAGCTCTTTCTAAAGTGGGGCCTCCCCACGATGGATCTCTTTGCCAGCCCTCTCAACCGGCAACTTCCTCGCTTCTGCTCTCGTCAGCCACATCCCCTTCGAGTTGCGGCAGACGCTTTTCTACTCTCATGGTCGGAGAGCCTTCTGTACGCTTTCCCTCCCATCCCGCTAGTCTCTCGGACTCTTTTCAAGGTTCTCCGAGACAAAGCCTTCATGATCCTGGTGGCCCCTCGCTGGCCCAGACAGCCGTGGTTTCCACTCCTGCTGCAATTAGCGGTAGAGGATCCATTCCCTCTGGGGTTACAACCGGATCTCCTCACTCAGGATCAGGGGTCTCTGCTACACCCCAACCTCAGATCTCTCAATCTAATGGCCTGGCTGCTGAGAGGGTAGTCCTTGCTCCCCTTCTTCTGCCGGCAGAGGTGGAAGAGGTCGTCCTAGCTTCTCGGCGACCTTCTACCCGCAAATGCTACGCCCTTAAATGGCGTCGCTTTTCTGTTTGGTGTACCCAACAGTCTCAGGATCCCTTCTCCTGCCCGGTGTCGGTGATCCTGCAGTACTTGCTATACCTCTCTAATCTGGGACTTAAGTCCAACTCCGTCAAAGTTCACCTCAGTGCTCTTTCAGCACATCATGTGCCGGTGGACGGCAGACCTCTTTCCAGCGACCCTCTTGTAGCGAGGTTTCTCCGAGGTCTCCTTCTGCTTAACCCACCTCTGCGCCCGCCAGCGCCTGACTGGGATCTGAATGTGGTTTTACAGCGGATCACCTGTCCGCCTTTTTGAACCTATGGCTACCTGTTCTCTCCGTTTTCTTTCTTGGAAAACATTGTTCTTGATAGCCCTCACTTCCGCTAGACGCGTAAGTGAATTGCAGGCCCTCGTGTCTGATCCCCCTTACACTCGGTTCTACAAAAATAGGGTAGTCCTACGGACTCACCCAAAATTTCTTCCAAAAGTGGTCTCCCCTTTTCACATCAATCAGGAGGTGGTACTTCCGACCTTCTTTCCCAGACCACACTCCAGCCGAGCTGAAACGGTCCTCCATACCCTGGACTGTAGAAGGGCATTGAACTTCTACCTTGACCGTATGCGGGAGCACCGTAAAGCTGCTCAGCTTTTTGTGTCTTTTGACGCCAATAAATTGGGGCTCCCGGTCTCCAAGCGTACTCTGTCCATCTGGGTTGCGGACTGTATCACTTGGGCTTATGGGGCAGCCGGACTCTCCTGGGAAGGTCGAGTCACGGCTCATTGCGTTCGGGCAAAGGCTACGTCAGTGGCTTACCTCCGCTCTGTTCCGCTGGCAGACATCTGCCGGGCCGCTACTTGGTCTTCGAGCCAGACTTTTGCGGTCCATTACTGTCTCGAGAGGGAGTCCCGCAGGGACAGTGCTTTCGGACAGGCAGTCCTCCGTAATCTCTTTGAGGTCTGAGCAACTCCTACCCTCTCCATCCCGGATGTGGGCTACCGGTGGGTGATAATTCAGCGAAGATTCCTTCCTTCTGTGCTGCTGAGCTAGAGGGAGCTCATTTTTGTGCTTAGGGTCTCCGGTAGCCTTAAGCTTGGGAGTCCCATATGTGAGGACTGACTTCCTGCTTGGTCCTGGAGAAAGCGTAGTTACTCACCTGTAACAGGTGTTCTCCAGGAACAGCAGGAATCAGTCCTCACAACCCTCCCTCCTCCCCTTGGAGTTGCAATCATCTGCTTTAGTTTTTTTGCAAATTTTTATGCTGTCTTTTTTAGCTATGTCATCTGACTGGCTAAGATGGCACCCTTGGGCGGGAAGGCGACCGCGCATGCGCGCTGCAATTCCCAAAGGCTTTCTTGAAAGCTGGGGAAAATTGCTCCGCGAGGGCTCCGTCGGCGCCGACGTCACCCATATGTGAGGACTGATTTCCTGCTGCTCCTGGAGAACACCTGTTACAGGTGAGTAACTACGCTTTCTGGCTCTAGAAGAACCAGAGCCTCTCACCATTCCGGGAAGGTTAGCCCACTTTACTCCCAGATGGGAACAGGTCACGGCAGAGCAATGGACCCTCTCCATCATAAGGGAGGGGTACAAACTTCATTTCTTAAACCTTCCCTCCTCACATCATGGTGAGACAGTTCAATTCTCCAACATCTCTCCTCGACCTTCTGGGTCAGGAGATTGCTACCCTTCTTGCCCAAAGGGCAATAGAAGAAGTACCCCTTCTTCAACAGGGCTCAGGGTTCTACTCCCCCTATTTTCTTATCCCAAAGAAAACAGGGGGCTACAGAGCCATATTAGATCTCAGAGAATTGAACAAGTATCTATGCAAGGAGAAATTCAAGATGATTTCTCTCGGTGCTCTCCTTCCATACCTTCAGAGTCAGGATTGGCTTTGTTCTCTAGATCTCAAGGATGCGTACACCCATATCCTCATCCATCCAACACACAGAAGGTTCCTTCGGTTCCTTTATCAAGGAAAGCACTACCAATACAGAGTGCTTCCTTTCAGTCTGGCCTCTGCTCCAAGAGTGTTCACAAAATGCATGGCAGTAGTAGCTGCATTTCTGCGCACTCTAGGAATATTTGTATTCCCATATCTGGACGACTGGCTCATCCGAGCTCCGTCCCAGTCAGAGGCCCAGACTTCCCTAGCCTGCACAAGGCGTGTTCTTCAGTATCTGGGACTTGTAATAAACATCCCAAAATCCCATCTCACCCCCTACTCAGTCACTAGAGTTCATAGGGGCCTTGCTGGATACCAGAACTGCAAGGGCCTATTCTCCCCAGGCCCTTTGCCTACGCTTGGTGCAGTTAGCCTCTCAAATTCAGTTAAAGTCCCATTTAACTGCCCGAGAAATGTTACAACTGTTAGGCCACATGGCATCCACCGTGCATGTGGTTCCTTACGCTCGCCTTCACATGAGGGCAGCTCAGTGGACGTCCACCCAATGGACCCAGGCATCAGGGTGCCTGTCAGACAAAATAGCAACCTCCAGTCGCCTCTTCTGGTCTCTCCAGTGGTGGAGGTCCACTCAAAATCTGTTACTGGGGTCCCCCTTTCAACAGTCGCTACCCCAAGCAACCCTTACAACAGATGCTTCTCCAAAGGGTTGGGGAGCTCATCTACAAGATCTCTCCACCCAGGGCATCTGGTCTCCACAAGAGACATCTCTACATATCAACCTCTTGGAGCTCAGAGCAATTCTTCTAGCTCTGAGTCTTCCACACCCTGCTCATCTACAGGACAGTCCTCATCCACACGGACAACCAAGTAGCCATGTTCTACGTGAACAAGCAGGGCGGGACTGGCTCTCTGTCGCTTTGCAACAAAGCTTTGAGATTGTGGGCCTTCGCCAGAGAGCATCAAATTCATCTCGTGGCAGAGTATCTTCCAGGGGTTCAAAACTCTTGGGCAGACAGACTCAGTCGAGTTCTGCTTCCACACGAATGGTCCCTCCATGGGGACCAGATAGCCAGGATCTTCCGAATTTGGGGAACCCCCGGACATAGACCTGTTTGCAAGTCCGTGGAATGCCAAACTTCCCCGGTTCTGTTCCAGGATTCCGTGTCAGGGAGTTCAGGCCAGGGATGCCTTCCTCCTTCATTGGGGGCAAGACTTCCTCTATGCCTTTCCACCCATTCCCCTAATTCCCAAGACACTGTTCAAACTTCAGAGAGACAAGGGGTCTATGATCCTCATAGCACCACATTGGCCACGCCAGGTGTGGTACCCTCTACTTCTGCATCTCTCTCAAGCTCCCTCCCTGGAATTGGGATCTGCTCCAGACCACCTGTCCCAGGAGGAGGGAACGTTGTGGCACCCAAATCCCCAGTCTCTTCATCTCAGAGCCTGGTTGCTGAAGGCCTAGACCTTCAAGATTTGCATCTTTCTCATCATGTGAAGGATATCCTTCATGCTTCCAGAAAGCCTTCCACTAGACATTCCTATGCTTTTAAATGGAAAAGGTTTTCCATTTGGTGTGCACAAAAGGGTCTTAACCCTCTTGCAATACCTCTGAATTCTTTACTAGAGTATTTGCTGCATTTATCCCATGCAGGCCTTAAAACGAATTCAGTAAGAGTCCATTTGAGTACTATTGCAGCATCCCTTAAGCCTCTCAATGGACAGCCTATTTCCTCTCATCCTCTTATTGCAAGATTCATGAGAGGCCTTCTTTTAACTAAACCTCCCATTAGACCACCTCCAGTGGCATGGGACTTGAATTTGGTTCTTGGCCAGCTTATGAAGCCACCCTTTGAACCCTTAGCCACTACCTCCTTGAAATTCCTTTCCTGGAAGGTTATTTTTCTCATTGCAGTCACCTCAGCTCGCCGCATCAGTGAGCTGCAAGCCTTGGTGGCTAGCCCTCCTTATACAAGGTTCCATCATGACAAGGTAGTCCTCAGGACTAATCCACACTTTATGCCTAAAGTGGTCTCACCTTTTCATCTGAACCAGGAGGTGTATTTACCTGTCTTTTTTCCAGGACCTCATGCATCAAGTGCAGAGAGGAATCTCCATACCCTGGATTGTAAGAGAGCGCTCGCTTTTTAGTTACAAAGGACACAGCAACATAGAAAGTCCTCTCAACATAGAAAGTCCTCTTCACTCTTTGTTGCTTTTGATCCCTCTCATTTGGGACTTCCAGTCTCTAAGAGAACTCTGTCTAATTGGATTGCTCAGTGTATTTCTTTCGCCTACCAGAGTAAGAACCTTTCTCTGGAGGGCCATGTCACAGCTCACAATGTGAGGGCCATGGCAGCCTCTATGGCTCATCTGGTCCTCGGTTCATTCCTTTACAGCCCATTACTGCTTGGACAAGGACTCCCGCCGGAATGCCTTGTTTGGTCAGGCTGTTCTCAAACACCTGTTCCATACCTAATCAACTCCTACCCCCCATCCCTTGTTGGATGCCTGAGATCCATGGGGGCAGGTAGAGCCCTTCTCAGGGACTCACAACCTTGGAGATCTCCCTGGCATCTCTAGCCGGGAGTCCCCATATGTGAAGACTCATTCCTGCTTGTTCCTGGAGATAGCACAGTTATTTACCTGTAACAGGTGATCTCTGGGAACAGCAGGAATAAGTTTTCACAACCCACCCACCTCCCCTAGGAGTTGTATCTCTCTATCTATCTTTGCTTTCCTCTCTCTCTCTCTTTGTCTCAGCTTTAAAACTCGAACTGGAGAGAGGCGGTTGGGAAAGGCGGGAAGGCAGTGCGCAGGCGCTGTGGGATGCTCCCAAAGGCTTTCTTTCTGGATGCTGGGGAGCGTTCCCATGCAGGCTCCGTCGGTACCGACGATACCCATATGTGAAGACTTATTCCTGCTGTTCCCAGAGATCACCTGTTACAGGTAAGTAACTGTGCTTTACAGGTGAGTAACTACTCTTTTTATCCGATAGGGAAAACCCCTCAGCATGAGTAAAGATGATGGACTTAACAAAGAAGTGCAATGGACATATATGTGAAACAGCATCAAATTAGTTGTCTTACCAAAACACTCTACCCTTGTAAGAGCACTTAAATAATGTTCTGTGGGCAGGTATGGCAGCAGAAATAGCTTTATGAGATTTGTACAAACAGCCCCTTGAACACAACTACTCTCATCCTCTGGTAAAATGGTCATGACTTACTATATATTAGGCAGGAAGGACATAAAGAGTTCTGGTTGTGCACCAGTTAAAAATAGACTGCACCATTTACCACCTAACAGTGTCGCCAGGTTAGTCTGGTGGTTTTTTTGTTTGTTTTTGTCATAAGCATTGAGAATTACATCATCCATGTTGATAGAACATCATAGTTTATTTTATACAATATTTTCTAGATATGGTCCTCTAGGAACTTGCAGGAGAGCTGGTTCAAGTAAAAATCCACAGATATTGAAATTGTGATTTCTCAAGATTGCTTTAGAATCAGATGAAAGGCAAGTAGCTATGCGGCATCTCCAAAAGCGAGGTTGTATAAACTACTGATAGAGTTTGCAAAATACTTGTGACCCTGAAAGTAGCAAAATAGTGAGGCACCTGGCACCCAATAAAGCAGTTATTGAGGCATACTTATAAATTTATATGCCACTCATTATATGGACTTAACGGCTTTCATGTCAACATTGATAATAGGGTAGTTACTCACCTGTAACAGGTGTTATCCAGGAGCAGCAGAAATCAGTCCTCACATATGGGTGTCATCGGCGCCGATGAAGCCCCAGCGGAGCATTTCCCCAGCTTTCTGTGAAAGCCTTTGGGAATGCAGGCACGCATGCGCGGTTCCCTTCCCGCCTAAAGGTGCCATCTTACCTCAGTCAAATGACATAGCTAAGAACAGCACACAAAATGAAAAATGAACTATGTACAACTGCAACTCCAAGGGGAGGAGGGAGGGTTGTGAGGACTGATTCCTGCTGCTCCTGGAGAACACCTGTTACAGGTGAGTAACTACTCTTTCTCCAGGACCAAGCAGGAAGTCAGTCCTCACATATGGGTGACTCCCAAGCTCTGGGCTACCGAGGAACCCAGGCTGAACAAGAGTACTCCCTCTAGTCTCAGCAGCAAAGAAAGGCTTTTCAAGGACACAACCTCCACCGGTAGCCCAACAGAGGGCAGGAGTTGCCTAAACCTCAAAGAGATTCCGGAGTACTGCCTGGCCAAAAGCACTGTCCCTATGGGACTCCCTCTCCAGACAGTAATGGGCCGCAAAGGTCTGGCTTGAAGACCAAGTTGCAGCCCTGCAGATGTCTACTAAGGGCACAGAGCGGAGATGAGCCACTGAGGCAACCATTGCCCTGACACGGTGGGCCGTAACCCGACCCTGCAAAGGAAGGTCAGCTGCCTTGTAAGCCCAGGTGATAGTCAGCCACCCAGATGGACAAGGTACGTTTTGGACACAGCCAACCCTAATTTATTAGGGTCAAAAGAAACGAAGAGCTAAGTAGCCCTTCTATGCCCCTGCGTATGCTCAGGGTAGAAGGATAAGGCCCTCCTACAATCCAGGGTATGCAGGACTGCTTCAGCCTGGCTTGCATGAGGCCTAGGGAAGAATGTCAGAAGAACCACCTCCTGATTGAGGTGGAAAGAGGAGACAACCTTTGGGAGGAACTTTGGATGAGTCGTGAGGACTACCCTGTTCCTATAAATCCTGGTGTAAGGCCTATCACAGACCAGGGCCTGAAGCTCACTCACTCGCCTAGCCGAAGTAAGAGCTATCAGGAAGAGTGTCTTCCAGGAGAGGAAGCGTAGTGGGCAAGTAGCCATGGGCTCAAAAGGTGGGCGAGTCAGTTGCTGCAAGACCACATTCAACTCCCACTCAGGGGCAGGAGGACGGATTGGAGGCTTGAGTAAAAGCAGGCCCCTGAGAAAGCAGGACACCAATGGGTGACCCGACAGAGAATGTCCCTCCACCAGTGAGTGGTGAGCTGCTAGAGCTGAGAGGTGGACCCGAACAGAATTGGACTTAAGTCCCTGATTTGATAAGTGCAGTAAGAACTGAAGCACTACTGGCACACAGTACAGGAGAAAGGATCCTCTGTACGTAGCTGACACCACACAGAAAACCTTTTCCATTTGAGAGCATAGGTTTTCCTAGTGGACTGTTTCCTAGATGCTAGGACAACCTCCTCAACTTCCTGAGGTAGGCCCCAGGGAGCCAAAACTACCCTTGCAGCCTCCAGGCCATCAAATTGAGAGCTTTGAGATTGGGGTGTAGAAGGGAACCCTGATCCTGGGAGAGAAGGTCGTGTTGCAAACCCAGAGGCAGTGGGGGGATCCACCGCCAGTTGAAGTAGAAGTGGAAACCAAGGCTGTCTTGGCCACCTGGGAGCCACCAGCAAGACCGAGGCCTTGTCCTGAAGAATTTTGAAGAGTTCGGGCCACCAAGGGCGTGGGAGGAAACGCATACAGGAGGCCCTGAGACCATGGAATCAGAAAAGCATCTGCTGCTATTCTCGGAGGATGCGGTTGCCTGGAGCAGAACTTTGGCAGTTGCTTGTTCATTGGGCTGGCAAAGAGATCTACCAAAGGGAGGCCCCATTTTAGGAAGATCTTCTGAACTACTGAAGGATGCAGCTGCCACTCGTGGGGTTGCAGAATTCTGCTTAATCTGTTGGCCAGGTAGTTGTCCTGGCCTGGAAGGTACACAGCCTTGAAGAGCATGTTGTGCTTGAGGGCAAATGAACAAAGGTCCTGAGCCTCCCGACAAAGGATTCTGGACCCAGTCCCGCCCTGTTTATTCACATGGTGTGGAGGAGTGGCCTAGTGGTTGGGGCAAGGTACTTCAGGCCGGAAGGTCGGGGGTTCAAATCCCACTAGAGGACAGCAACCTTGGGCCGGAAGGACTGGGGTTTCTAGTCCCACAGGTGCTCCTTGTGGTCTTGGGCAAGCCACTTAACCCTCCATAGCCCATGTTCCCTGTAAAATAGTTATCTCGAAGTTATAATGCCCTGTTCAATGTAATTTCAGTTTGTTCAATGTAAACCGCACTGATGCAGAATAGCGCGGTATATAAGAGAATGTAAATAAATAAATAAAACATGGCTACTTGGTTGTCTGTCTGAACCAGGACAGATTGATGAGCCAGGGTAGGAGAGAAAGCTTTGAGTGCTAATCGAATAGCTCTGAGTTCGAGGAGATTGATCTGCTGTGCAGCTTCCCAAGGAGACCACAGGCCCTGGGTGCACTTGCCTAGACAATGAGCTCCCCAGCCCTGCAGGGAGGCATCGGTGGTCAGTACCACCATGTACCCAGGAATCTGAAAAGGCACCCCCTTTAGTAGATTGGGTGGATGCAGCCACCAGTTGAGGGAGTTCAGAAATTGTCTGGACACCCTTATCCTGTCCCTGAGGCTGCCTGTGGCCTGTGACCACTGAGTCCGAAGGCACCACTGTGCAGGCCTCATATGGAGCCTGGCATTGGGGGTCACATGCACTGTCGAAGCCATGTGGCCAAGCAGCCTCAGGCAGAGTCTGGCGGAGACCAGTGACCTGCTGAGAAACTGATTTGCCAAGGCTATCAATCTTTGGGCTCTGTCTTCTGGCAAGAAAGCCTTTGCCAGCAGAGAGTCCAGCCTTGCTCCTATGAACTCCAAGTTCTGGGAGGGGAGCAAAGTGGACTTTGCGAAGTTTATTACAAACCCCAGGCTTTGAAGAAGAGCAAGAGTCCTGAGGGTGGCTTGTCTGGCCTCCTGGCACATCTGACCCCTGATGAGCCAGTCCTCCAGATAGGGGAAGACAAAGATTCCCTGATTTCTCAGGTAGGCCGCCACCACTGCCAGGCATTTGGTAAAAACCCTGGGAGCGGAGGTGAGGCCAAAAGGCAGTACTCTGTACTGATAATGGTTTCCTCCCACATTGAACCTGAGGTACTATCTGTGGTCTGGATGAATGAGGATGTGAGTGTACGCATCCTTTAGATCTAAGGAGCATAGCCAATCTCCCTGCTGGAGGTAGGGCAGAAGTGTTCCAAGAGTAAGCATCTTGAATTTTTCTTTCTCTAGGAACTTGTTGAGGTTCCTGAAGTCCAGAATGGGTCGAAGGCCACCGGTTCTTTTGGGCACCAGGAAATACCTGGAGTAGAATCCGTGACCTTGCAAGTGGGGAGGCACAGGCTCCACCGCCCTGTCCACCAACAGACCTTGAAGCTCTTGAAGGAGAAGGTTTGTGTGCAGGGGAGGCTTTGGAGGCTCCCCTGGGAAGTATGGAGGAGGCAGTTGGTGAAAATGCAGTGCATAGCCCCTGTGGACTATGTCCAACACCCAACTGTCCCCGGTGATGAGGGGCCACTGGTGGGCAAAGAGGGCGAGGCGACCTCCTGTGCAGGGTTGGGAGAGCAGGGATGGAGAGGCTATGCTCAAGGAGTCAAAAAACCCCACCCTGCTGAGTGGGGGCAGGGGCCGGAGGCTTGGGGGTCCTCTGCCTACGGGGCCCATTACCCTGCCCCTTGGCTTGCTGACCCTGGGGTGCAGCTTGGGTAGCCTGATATTGAGGGTACTGTTTGTAGGCAGTGCCCTTCCTCGGGTAAAAGGGCTTTTTACCTGAGCCCTTCTTTTTATGAGAAGGGGCAGAGGTCTTCCTAGACAGCCTTGTCCGTGTAAGGTGCTCTGTTTCGAGCTGGGTGGCCTTCTCGGTCATGGGCTTGCCAAAAAGGTTTTCACCTCGGCAAGGGACATCGACCAACTTGTCCTGAACCCATGGCTCGAGGTCCGATGACTGCAGCCATGCCTTGCATCGAGTCGTGATGCCGGCTGCCGCAACACTGGCCGAAGCCTTGAAGCCATCGTAGGCGGCGCGGGACATGAACTTCGAGCAGTCCCGAATCCCCGAGGACAAGGACTTGAATCTCTGCAAGGGTTCCCCGGAGAGTCCAGCAGAGAACCCGGCCGACTCCTTGGCCAGGTTCCGCAAGTACATGCCCATGTACAGCTGGTAAGACTGGACACGGCAAGCAAGCATCGAACCCTGGAAGCACTTTCTACCGACGCCATCGAGGTTGCAGGCCTCCCTGCCGGGGGGCACCACGGAGTGCATCTTCTGGCTCTTCAGACGATGCATGGCCGATTCCACAACCATGGAATGGTGTGGTAGCTGTGCCTTCTGAAAGCCAAGGCTCTATCTGAGTCGACAGATCGAGTCGATTCGCTTGCTTAAAACCGGCGCCGAGGCCAGTGCCTCCCACATCCTGAAAAGGAGCCATTCCAGCATCGGAGGAACCGGGACAGTAAAGTCCTCCTTCGGAGGAGAGTCATACTGCAGGGCCTCGAGCTCTTCAGCTCGAGGCTCTTCCTCAGGGTCTGCCGGAATAGTCAAGGCAGTGGCCATATCCCGGACGAACTCCGAGAAGAGTATCCCCGGAGGGGATCTACTCCGGGGCTCAGACTGCGGTGAGTCCGACAGGACGCACCGAGTCTTGAACGTATCGGGGGACTCCTCATCCTCCGTCTTCTAGGCGGACTCGTCCGACGAGGAGTCAGAGTCCGACCCCGCAGGGCCCTGGAGCACCCTCCCCGACACCGGAGGCACCGGCTTCGACGCCCTCTTTCCCGAGCGGGAGGTCGAGGGAGACCGCGACCGAGGTCGACTTTGAGTCATGATGGACTCGAGTATCGATTCGGTCTCTGGGGTCGACTTCAAAGTCGATGTCCTGGTGGTCGGGGCAGATGCACCAGACAGGCTGGCCATCAGTGCCCACTGCTGCTGCATGAAGGCAGACAATCTGCTCTCCAAGGCTGTCATCCTGAGACTCAGCTCAGGAGACGCAGCAGCCACCGACTCGGGCCCGGCGGCAGCTCTCTGGGAGGAGAGTCCTCGAGGACTACGGGGCTTATGTGTCCTCAGACTCCGGCTCCATGCGAGGAACTTTGGCAGGCTTCTCTTGTTCCACAGGCCCGGGGCGACGGTCGTGGGTTTTAGACCTGGCCCTCGAGGAGCCAGGGACCTTCTCCTCCGACACCCTCGTGAGCCGCTTCTTCCTCTTGCGTTCCCGGTCGGGGGACCCCCGGTCTGAGGAGCTCCGGCGCTCGGGATCCGAATCCCGAGATGTCGAGGCCTCAGATGAGGTCCGGCCGGAGGCTGTCCGAGAAAAGCCTTTCTTTCTGCTGCTGGCGACTTCGGAGTGCCTTGGAAGACATCTTCCCACAGGGTCCACACGACTTAGGGTTGTGATCAGGACCAAGGCACCTAAGGCAGCAGTCATGTGTGTCGGTGAGAGACATTAATTTCTTACACCGATCACACTTCTTAAAACCGCTGGAAGCCATCGGGGAAAAAAAGAGTCCCCGCGAGGTCAAAGGACTGGCCTTCCAGGGAAAAAGCAAAAAAGGGCGCGAACGCCAGCCATGAAGGGCAAAAAACCGAAAAAGAAGAATCGGGCTCGATACCGGTGTACCGAACCCGGTGGGAGGGGAACCGGCGTCGAACCGGATCAACTTTTATCCGGGATGACAGCACACACGTCCGGTGGGCTTCTCGGGAAAAAAAGAGACTGAGGTAAGATGGCACCTTTAGGCGGGAAGGGAACCGCGCATGCGTGCCTGCATTCCCAAAGGCTTTCATAGAAAGCTGGGGAAATGCTCCGCTGGGGCTTCATCGGCACCTATGACACCCATATATGAGGACTGACTTCCTGCTTGGTCCTGGAGAAACACAACAATCAGCAGGCACAGGCTTTCTGACAGAACTACCATAAACATTTTCAGCACCTGAATGGACCACATTTAGTGTTTAACCTCCAGAACCCAGACACCGCATGTAGGTTGTTTGGTATCAGAGCCTATTTCAAGTGCAGAGCTCTGCTTCTGTCAACCATGGAGACAGAGACTTGAATCTCTGTAGACAGAGCAAATGTCATTATCTTGCTGCTTTGATCTCAACCATGAACTCAGAACTTTTACAGACAAAAATACCAAAGTGAGTACCCTTTCAAATGTCTCCTCGACTACGTTGGGAGTACCCCTTTCTGGTCGGGAAGTTATTAAAGAGTTTGTTCCCCCCCCCCCCCAACGAGTATGTTCCAATGGTGGGGGATCACTTCATTGGTTCACAATAGGCCTCTTGTCTATTGACTATTAAGGTGGACAAAGGGAAGTGTAATTTAACGGTGATTTTGGACTTGGCGTTTTCTGCTGCCTTTGTTACTCCTCCTTTGGATGTTTCTCTTCGTGATGTTTGGGAGGTAGTGGCTCGCATTGAGTCTTCTGAGTTCTTCTTTCTCTCAGATAACGCAATTTTCCAAAGATGTGGTTCAGAAGTTTTCAGACCAAGATGTATCTCCAGGAACAAGCAGGAATGTAGTCTTCACATATGGGTATCGTCGGTACCGACGGAGCCTGCGCGGGAACGCTCCCCAGCGTCCAATTAGAAAGCTTTTGGGAGCATCCCACAGCGCCTGCGTGCTGCCTTCCCGCCTTTCCCAACTGCCTCTCTCCAGTTCTTCGTTTTCCGCGGAGCCAGCAGGTCGTTGTTCCTGTCACCGCAGAAAATCTTTTCCTTATTCTTTCTTTTTGTGGTTGCGTATGCCTTCCTCGACGCTGTACCGGTACCGCCGGTGGTTCTTTCTTTCTTTAAAAAGAAAAAAAAAAATATATATATAGTATAGTATAGTATTTTTTTCCAAACTGGTCCCTCCAGGTGCAAGCGCCATTTTGGGCCTTAAGCCCAAAATTTCCTCCACTATGGAAAAACCCGCTTCGGGTTTCAAAAAGTCCACCAAGTGTGGCAGTACCATCTCCGTCAGTGACACCCATGAGTGATGTCTTAAATATTTAGGTCCTGACCACTCCATTTCGGAGTGTATGGCTTGTGCCATGATGTCCAAGAGGGGTCGACAGAACCGAGCTGCTAAGCTCAGCACCCTTTTTCCCTCCGATGCATCCTCTGTGGCATCATCGTCTTCCAGGGCTTCATCCTCCTCCCATGGATCTCAGGTAACTAAACATAAGTCTAGCCGTTCCTTCCAAGCATCGAGATGCCTCTGACGTTGCCCTTGAGGGTTCTGTACCGGCAAAATTGCCCCGGCGGGAGGCTTTGACTTCGGCTTCCAAAGCATTATCGGAGCTCCAGGATGTTCTCGAGGCCTCGACCTCGGCAGAACTACTGGTGCCATGCTCTGGGGTACCGGCTGCTTTCTCCGGTACCGATACCCAGGCATCGGCAGTGTCGATAGACCAGAGGTTCCTGGCTATTGAAAGCAGTCTGGCGGCTCTCCTTGCGGCATCAACACCCTCAGAACCGCGTCAGACAGCTCAACCGGTACCGGCACCGACAGCATCGGCATCGACATCGGTGTCCGCTTTGCCGACACCCAGTCTTGCTATGCCTTCTGGTACCAATACACCGGTACCGATCCCTCCCGGTACCGACTTCGGTCGGTACGGGTATCAGGCTCTACAAGAGCATCCGGACAGAAGGTACTTTGAATCCTCGGAAGAATCTGAGGATTCTGATAGCTCTGTTGGTACCGGAGTACTTCTCCCAGTGGAGCCTTCCTCTCCTAAACGCAGGATGTCTCCTCCAGAGGATATCTCCTTTCAGGATTTTATCAGGGAGGTGGCTCGAGGTCAGTCCATTACTGTGACTCCTGAAACAGAGCCCAGGGCAAAGGAGTTGGAGATTTTACAGTATCCCAAGGCTCCTAAGGAGGCAGCTACCTTGCCTATCCATGAGATCTTACATGATCTCGTGTGGGAGACACCTCTTACCACCTCTACTCACTCTCGCAGACTGGATACCATGTATCGAGTCCCTCCTTGTCCTGGTTTCCAGAAAACTCAGCTGGCTCACCACTCTATTGTAGTGGAATCAGCTATGAGAAGGATCAGGAGTGCAAAGAGGCATGCCTCTAATCCTCCAGGACGTGAATGTAGAACTTTGGATGCCTTTGGACGTCGTACTTTCCAGGCTTTCTGCCAGGATCAGTTCCTATATTTTATATATGGGAATGTTCCTTAAAGAAGTCACAGGAGACTTAGAGATTTTAAGCCCTCTCCTTCCTGATGACAAGAGGCAGGATTTTCTCACACTGGTTAAAGATGCCCAGGATGTTTCTAAGTTTCTCAATCGTGCAGCTTTTGACTGTTTTTGAGTGCATAAGCAGAACCTCTGCCATTGCCATAGGTGCACGTAGAATTGCCTGGCTCCAGGCATCTGATTTGGAGCTCTGGGTGCAGGACAAACTGGGCAATATCCCTTGTACAGGTGAGAATCTATTCGGCAAAAATTGGCAAGAGAAAGCCAATGAGTTGGATGCTGACAACTCCACTTTGGATAGGTTATCCAAAGCCACAGCTGATCCTGCAAGAAAGAAATCTTTCAAGAAACCATTCTTCTCAAAAAAGAAGAGGTTTTATCCCTCTTATTCCCAGCAGGCATGTTCTGCAGGTCAGTCTGCCCGAAAGAGTCATCAACCACCTAAACAAAGGAAAGCAAAGACTGCTAAGCCTCAACCGTCTCAGCCTCCACAAGGCCTTTGACTTTCATCTAGAGAACTTAGCCTTCCTGGCCCTCAATGGACCAGAGCCTTCCACCGTTCCAGGAAGGTTGTGTCACTTTGCCCCCAGATGGGAGCAGATGACAGCAGAACATTGGACACTCTTTATTATAAAAGAGGGGTATAAGCTTCACTTTTTGAGCATGCCCCCCTCTCACAATGGTAAGACAGTTCAATTCTCGGACCTCTCTCATCAACCTGTTAGATCAAGAGGTCACTATGCTTCTTGCCCAAGGGGCAATAGCGGAGGTACCCATTCATCAACAGGGTACAGGGTTTTACGCCTCCTATTTCGTTATCCCAAAGAAAACAGGGGGGCACAGACCTATTTTAGACTTCAGAGAATTGAACAAATTCCTGTTCAAAGAGAAATTCAAGATGGTTTCCCTGGGAACTCTGCTGCCATACCTTCAGAGTCAGGATTGGCTTTGTTCTCTAGATCTCAAGGATGCGTACACTCATGTTCTCATCCATCCAACTCACAGAAAGTTCCTTCGGTTCCTTTTTCAAGGAAAGCACTACCAATACAGGGTGCTTCCTTTCGGCCTGGCCTCAGCACCAAGAATGTTTACGAAATGCATGGCTGTGGTAGCAGCATTTCTCCACACTCTAGGAATATTCGTCTTCCCCTACTTAGACAGGCTCATTCGAGCCCCATCAGAGTCAGAGGCCAGGATTTCTCTATCTTGCACAATGCGTATCCTCCAGTATTTGGGTCTGGTCATAAACATCCCAAAATCCAGTCTAACTCACACTCAGTCTATCTTCCTCAGACCCGTTGCCTTCGCATGGTGCAGTTAGTACTAAAGCCTCATCTCACTGCCCGAGATATGTTACATCTACTAGGCCACATGGCATCTACAGTGCATGTGGTTCCTTATGCTCGCCTCCATATGAGAGCAGCCCAGTGGACTTTATCCACTCAATGGACCCAGGCATCAGGGTGCCTGGCAGACAAAATAGCAAACACAAATCGTCTTATTTTGTCTCTTCAATTGTGGCAGTCCACTCAGAACCTGTTGCTGGGGTCCCCATTTCAACAACCTTTACCCCAGGCAACTCTCACAACCGATGCTTCACCAATGGGTTGGGGAGCTCATCTGCAAGACCTCTCCACCCCAAGGCACTTGGACTCCACAAGAGACTCATCTACATATCAATCTCTTAGAACTCAGAGCAATCTTCCCTGCTCTTCGAGTGTTCCACACCCTGCTCAGCTACAAGACAGTCCTCATTCATACGGACAATCAAGTAGCCATGTTCTACGTGAACAAGCAGGGGGGAACAGGCTCTCTGTCTCTTTGCAACGAAGCTTTGCGACTATGGGCCCTCACCAGAGAGCATCAGATTCATCTCCTGGCAGTGTATCTTCCAGGCATACAAAACTCTTGGGTGGACAGACTCAGTCGAGTTCTGCTTCCACACGAATGTTCTCTACATGCCGACCAGGTGGCCAAGATTTTTCAAATTTGGGGAACCCCGGACATAGACCTCTTTGCAAGTCCGTTGAATGCCAAACTTCCCCGGTTCTGTTCCAGAATACAGGCTCTCAGGCCAGGGATGCTTTCCTCCTTCACTGGGGTCAAGACTTCCTATATGCCTTTCCACCCATTCCCCTAATTCCCAAAACCCTGTTCAAGCTTCATAGAGACAGATGCCGTATGATTCTCATAGCTCCACATTGGCCACGGCAGATGTGGTACCCTCTGCTTCTACATCTCTCTTAAGCTCCCTCTCTGGAATTAGGGTCTGCTCCAGATCTCCTGTCTTAGGAGGATGGACTGTTATGGCATCCCAATCCCCAGTCTCTGCATCTCAGGGCTTGGTTGATGAAGGCCTAGATCTCCATGATCTTAAGCTCCCTCAGCAAATAAAGGATATCCTTTATGCTTCCAGGAAGCCTTCCACAAGACGCTCTTATGCTTTCAAGTGGAAAAGGTTTACCATATGGTGTTCGCAGAAGGGTCTTAACCCCCTTGAGATACCTCTGGAATCATTACTGGAGTATCTCCTTCATTTATCTAATGCAGGACTTAAAACTAACTCACTAAGAGCCTATTTGAGTGCTATTGCAGCTTCTTTCAAGTCTCTAAATGGGCAACCTATTTCCTCCCATCCTGTTATAGCAAGATTTATGAGAGGCCTTCTAACTAAGCCTCCCATTAGGCCACCACCGGTGGAATGGGACTTAAACCTGGTTCTTGGTCAGCTTATGAAGCCACCTTTCGAAACCTTAGTACTACCTCATTGAAATTCCTTTCTTGGAAGGTTATCTTTCTCATTGCAATCACATCAGCACTCTGCATCAGTGAGTTGCAGGCACTAGTAGCTGATCCACCTTGTACAAGGTTCCATCATGACAAGGTAGTCCTTAGGACTCATCCACACTTTATGCCAAAGGTGGTCTCGCCTTTTCATCTAAACCAAGCGGTCTACCTGCCTGTGTTTTTTCCAAGGCCTCATGCATCTAATGCAGAAAGGAATCTTCATACTTTGGACTGTAAAAGAGCTTTAGCCTTTAACTTGCAAAGAACACAGCAACATAGAAAGTCTTCTCAACTCTTTGTTGCTTTTGATCCTTCTCATTTGGGACTTCCAGTCTCCAAGAGAACACGGTCGAACTGGATTGCTCAGTGTATTTCCTTTGCCTATCAGAGTAAGAATCTTCCTCTGGAGGACCATGGCAGCTTCAAAGAGACAGAGTGCAGATGAGCCAATCGACGACATCTGTCGAGCAGCCACTTGGGCCTCGGTTCATACCTTCATAGCCCATTACTGCTTGGACAAGGACTCCCGCCGGAATGCCTTGTTTGGTCAGGCTGTTCTTCAACACCTGTTCCATACCTAATCCACTCCTACCTACCATCCCTGGTTGAATGCCAGAGATCCATGGGGGGAAGTGGAGCCCTTTCACAGGGACACACAGCTTCTGGGGTCTCTCCCTGGCAGCTAAAGCTAGGGAGTCCCCATATGTGAAGACTACATTCCTGCTTGTTCCTGGAGATAGCATAGTTACTCACCTGTAACAGGTGATCTCCGGGAACAGCAGGAATTTAGTCTTCACATCCCACCCACCTCCCCTAGGAGTTGTATCTCTGTCTCTCTTTCCCTCTCTCTCTCTTTGTCTCAGCTTTAAACTCAACTTGAGAGAGGCAGTTGGGAAAGGCGGGAAGGCAGCACGCAGGCGCTGTGGGATGCTTCCAAAAGCTTTCTAATTGGACGCTGGGGAGCGTTCCCGCGCAGGCTCCGTCGGTACCGACGATACCCATATGTGAAGACTAAATTCCCGCTGTTCCCGGAGATCACCTGTTACAGGTGAGTAACTATGCTTTCTATTGGTAAATGTAATTTGTCTGTTAATAAGTTGGAAGGGCAGGTCTCCATGGTGCAGGCGGCTATTTCTTCTTCTATTAGGGATAGTTTTACGATACACCAACTGGAATATTTGGAGAATTCAGTTCGCTCGAAGAATTTACGATTCTTAAATTTTCCTTGTACTCACTACTAGTATATTATTGTATAAATATTTTAGGGAGATTTTGTTATTGGAAGATCCTGAAGCGATAATATTTTCTTCTGTTTATTATGTGCCTAGGCTGCCCCCCACGGAGACTGCCTCTTCACTTAAAATTGGTAGATAGATCCCTCCCTCAGTAGAATCTTTGGATGTTTCTGCATTTTTGGAGTCTTCGTTAGATGTGATTTCACATTGTGTTACATTAATTGTTTCTTTTTTGTCATTGGCTGATAAGAATTTGGTGATGTGGTGTTATTTTTCAAAAAAAGATTGTTTTTTTGTGGTAATTCCATTCAGATTTTTCCTGATTTTTGTAGATCTACCCAAAAGCGCAGAAAGGCTTTTCTTCTGTTAAAACCTAGATTTGTGGCTTTGGGGGCTTCTTTCTTATTAAAGTATCCTGTAAATGTATTATAATATATCAACGAGTTAAATATGTTTTTCTTGAGGTTGAACAATTAGAGGCGTTCCTGTTGAACAAGGAAAATGCTTGATTTTTCTCCTTCCTGGCCTTGTATAAAGGGGTTGAGTATTGTTTCATGGGAATCCAATCATATTTTGTTTAATGGTGGAATACTTTTTTATTGCTTTTATTTTCTATGGTTAAATTTGTTAGTATTCCTGTCTTATTTTAGTAATACCTGTTAGCAGTCCTCTTGATGTGGACTTGATTGTATTGCTTGTATAAATATGTTATTAAAAGCATGTATATATAATAAAAAATTCAAATTATGAAAAAAAAATACTAAAGTGTCCCAGGATCTCTGGATTTCCTGCTTCTGGGGATCTGGAAGAAGGCACAGTGTTACTGTTAGAGCGATCCTTCAGAGAAATAGACTCGTTTAAAAAAATAAAGATTTGGATCTTTGCTTCAAAATATGTAAAGTAAACATACTAATTTTGGAAAAATTTGACAAAGCTATATTAATGAGAGGAATTATTTTTTAGAGAGAGCAAAATCCATTCTGTGTAGCTGAGTGAATGAAACAGACTAAGGAGGAGCAACCAACACTCAGGCAGTTACACACCTATGCATGCTCAGAAAGACACCTAGAGTTTTTCTGGGCTCAGAGAGCATGTCTGAAATGAAGCCGTCAGAGTTGATGTCAGTCAATGAAGTGTGATTATGTACTGCTTGTCCAAGGAGAATGCTTGCTTTTTTTTTTTTTTAAACATGGTCACTATGTTTATAATCTTGTTGGCCGTTTAGCTCTACGTGCTTCTTGTTTTTATCTTTGGAGGCAATCTCCAGTGCCTCTACCAATTTTCAAGAGATTTGGGTTTTTTTGTTTTTTGTTTTTAAATTTAGATTAAAATGAGCTTTCTCCATCTGCTGACATGGGAAACTGTTAATACTTGATAGATATATGGTGCAACTTTTTAATATTCTTTATCTATATATACATCTCCAGGAACCAGCAGGAATGTAGCCTTCACATATGGGTGACATCTGTAATGATGGAGCCCATGCGGAAACGCTCCCCAGCGTCCACTAGGAAAGCTTTTGGGAGCATCCCACTGCGCCTACTTAGCTGCCTTCCTGCCTTCCTAACTCTGCCTCCTCAATTCTTTGTTTTCCGCAGAGCCAGCAGGAAGAAAATCTTGTCACCATAGAAAATTATTTTATTCTTTTTGTGGTTGCATCTGCCTTCCCGTCAGCACTGGAACCGTCTCTTGTTGTCTGTTCCTCGATTCTTCCTTCTTTCGATCTTGTAAAAAAAAAAAAAAAAATACAGAAGTAGAAGACTTTTTTCTTCAGGTGCATCAATGCCATTTTGCGTCTTAAGCCTACCAAACTGTCTACTGACATTATAGAGAAACTAGCTAGTGGTTTAAAAAAAAAAAAGTTCTAAATGTGGCAGTACCATCTTGGCTACTGACACTCATGACTGGTGTCTAAAATGCCTCGGGCTTGACCACCAGCCATTAGAATGTCCCCTTTGTAAAAAGATGGCAAAGAGGCCTGCAGAACTGGGCCACAAAGTTTTTGGAACTTTCTTTGCCTTGGATGCGGTCTCTTTGGCATCAAGAGCATCGTTTTCCTCTCAAGGATCTCAGGTATTAAAGCACAAGTCTTCTTCGAAGACAGATCATCCCTCCAAGGGTAAATCTTTCAAAGCATCAAGATGCTTCAAGCATTGCCCAGAGGTAGATCGGCCAGCCAAACAGCCCCGGCGGGAGGACCTGTCCTCCAAAGCCATCGAGGAGTTCCAGGATGCTCCCGAGGCCTCCACCTCAGGAGAGTCCTGGTGCTATGCTCTGGGACAGTAGCATAAGCTCCTGGTACTGACACCTAAGCATCGGCAAGCTCAATGGATTAGCATATACTAGAGATCGAGTGCAGCTTGACAGCTCTATTGGCAGCTTCGGTTCTCATCAAAAACATTACCGACGGTACTGCTGATTACTGTCTGATATCGGTACCGATGCAAACTGCTATGGGATACATGCCGCTGGGTTCACTGCCACCCATGCCTGCCCTCGAGTCCATTCCTGGTACCGGGGCCTCTTCCAAACAGATCCCCCATCCCGATAATGACATTAACTGGTATCGGCAATTAGCGGAGCTGGAGCATCAGCATCGTTCTCGCCGATACTTCTCTGAGTCTGACGCTTTCGATGGAGAGTCTCTTGATTCCCAAAGACTGCAGAGTCTGCCGGCAGAGCGCTCTCCTTCACTAGAACGGTGCATGTCCCCTCCTGAGGACATATCTTTCCAAGAGTTTATTTGAGACCTAGCTAAAGGTCTCTCCATAACAGTAAAGAAAGAGCTCGGCCACCCTTCCAATTCACTGCATTCTCCATGATCTCATGCTTCCGATGTGGAGACGCACCTCACAGTTGTGAGCAGTGAGCAGTCTTGCTTTATATTATTTGGGCACCTCCCCAATTAACAAAACACAAGGACTTGGAACAGCATGTTTTGTAAATAATTAAAGAGATTTAACTGCTTTTTTTCTCTGAAAGGACAGCTGGGAAACCGGCTGGTACTTTGGTAGATCTCTCTCTTTTGCTTTAACAGATACCTAAGCTCCACGAACTGAATAATGGCTGGGAAAAATTGTATTGCTAAAGTTGTTGCCCCTGTTACAGCTTCTGCCTCTGTCTAGACAGAGGTCCCAATGCCAGTTGAAGGACCGGTTCCATGTGCAGGATGCCTGCATGCTGAAGCTCTCAGGAAACAAGTGGAGGAACTCAGAGAGGAGGTGGCAAGGCTGAGGATCATTCGAGACAGTGAGAAGTACATTGATGAGATGCTTCTTGCAACAACCAAGCTCTCCAGCAGAGGAGAAGATGGGTGCCTACAGAATGATGCCTTGGGCAAGCCACTTAACCCTTCATTGCCTCAGGTACATTTAGATTGTGAGCCCTTTGGGGACAAGGGAATAAAAAGTACCTGTTAGTATACATGTAAACTGCACTGATTCTAAAGAGCATGGTATAAAATAAATAAATAAATAAAATGATGAAGGTTGGACACAAGTCACCAGGGTCTGCAGAATCACCAATCCAACTTCTCCAGCCCTTGAACTGAAGAACCATTATGCAGCCCTGGAAGTGGAGGAGGTGAAAGTATCCCTGGAAAGGGAAAAACCAGAGCTCAAGTACCCCAAAGTTGCAGAATCAGTGACCACAAGGGAGCGAAGGGTAGTGGTGGTGGTTGACTCTTTTCTGAGGGGTACCGAGGTATCTATCTGCCGACCAGACTTGATGTTCAGAGAGGTATGCTGTCTGCCAGGTGCCAAAGTCCAAGATGTTACGGAGAATTTCCCGAGACTCATCAAGCCCACTGACTATTACCCAATGCTGCTAATCCATATCGGAACAAATGATACTGCCAGGTATCCCTCTGAGCGTATCAAAAGTGACTTTATGGCTCTGGGACAGAGGGTGAAGCAGATAGGTGCACAGGTGGTGTTCTCGTCAATCCTCCTGTTGAGGGTAAAGGCCAAGGCAGAGAGGCTCACATCCTAGAGATGAATGCATGGTTACGTGGATGGTGTCATCGAGAGCGTTTTGGTTTCCTGGACCATGGGATGCTGTTCCAAGGGTGGCAGAGCAGAGATGGCGTCCATCTGTCCAAGAAAGGTTGACACGTCTTCAGTAGTAGACCGGCTAATCTACTGAAGAGGGCTTTAAACTAGATTTGTTGGGGATGGGTGAAGAAAGCCCCAGGTAAGTGAAAGCCCCCAGGTAAGTGAAACATTAAATACCTTTATGGAAATGGGTAAAAGGGGTAACATATGGAGAGCAGTGTATATAAATGCCTGTAGCATGGGAAATAAGATCCTTGATGTTGAAGCTTTGGTGGGAGTGGCTGACTTGGATTTAGTGGCAGTTACAGAAACATGGTTCACAGAAAACCATGACTGGGATGTAACTATACCAGGCTATACTTTATTCAGAAAGGACAAGGTTGGAAGATGGGGAAGAAGGAGTGGCACTATATGTTAAAAATAATATTAAAGTTTTGGAATTACAGAGCTTAAAAGGGAGAGAAGAGGCACTGTGGGTTAAACTAGAAAGAGGGAAAGAGAAATCTATTTGTATTGGCGTGATATACAGACCTCCCTCACAGGAGGAAGAGGTGGATGGAGAGTTAATTGAAGACATATGCAGCATTGCTAGGAATGGGGAAGTGCTACTGATAGGGGATTTCAATATGCCAGATGTTGATTGGCACATTCCTGCTACAGTATCATCTAGAAGAAAGGATATCCTGGATTCTCTACAGGGAGACCTATTCAGGCAATTGGTAACAGACCCCACATGTGAAGGGGACATACTGAACTTCGTGCTTACCAATGGTGAAAGTGTTTCTGATGATCTGGAACAAGCAGGAATGTAGTCTTCACATATGGGTATCGTCAGTACCGACGGAGCTTGTGCGGGAACGCTCTCCAGCGTCCAATTAGAAAGCTTTTGGGAGCATCCCACAGCGCCTGCGTGCTGCCTTCCTGCCTTTCCTATCTGCCTCTCTCCAGTTCTTCGTTTTCCACGGAGCCAGCAGGTCATTGTTCCTGTCACCGCAGAAAATTTTTTCCTTATTCCTTCTTTTTTGTGGTCGCGTCTGCTTTCTCGACGCTATACCGGTACCGCCGCCGGTTTCTCTTTTCTTCTTTTGTTAAAAAAAAAAAAAAAAAATATATATATTCTATTTTTTTCCAGACTTTTCTTTCCAGGTGCACGTGCCATTTTGGGCCTTAGGCCCAAAATTTCCTCCACTATGGAAAAACCCGCTTTGGGTTTCAAAAAGTGCACCAAGTGTGGCGGTACCATCACCGACACCGATGACTGGTGTCTTAAATGTTTAGGTCCTGACCACTCCATCTCGGAGTGTATGGCTTGTGCCATGATGTCCAAGAGGGGTCGACAAAACCGAGCTGCTAAGCTCAGCGCCCTTTTTCCCTCCGATGCAGCTTCTGTGGCATCGACGTCTTCCAGGGCTTCGTCTTCCTCCCATGGATCTCAAGTAACTAAACATAAGTCTAGCTGGTCCTCAAAGGGTAGATCTCCTTCCAAGCATTGAGATGCCTCTGGCATTGCCCTTGAGGGTTCTGTACCGGCAAAATTGCCCGGCAGGAGGCTTCGGCTTCAAAAGCATTATCGGGGCTCCAGGATGTTCTCGAGGCCTTGACCTTGGCAGAACTACTGGTGCCATGCTCTGGGGTACCGACTGCTTCCGGTACCGATACCCAGGCATTGGCAGCGTCGATAGACCAGAGGTTCCTGGCTATTGAGCGCAGTCTGGCGGCTCTCCTTGCGACATAGACACCCTCAGAACCGCGTCAAACAGTTCAACCGGTACCGGTACCGACGACGCCGGTATCGGTACCGATAGCATCGACATCAGTGTCTGTTTTGCCGGCACCCAGTCATGCAATGCCTTCCGGTGCTGATACACTGGTACCGATTTCCCCCCGGTACTGACTTCGGTCGGTACGGGTATCGGGCTCTTCAAGAGTATCCGGACAGAAGGTATTTCGAATCCTCGGAGGATTCCGAGGATTCTGACAGTTCTGCCAGTACCGGAATACTTCTCCCGGAGGAGCCTTCCTCTCCTAAACGTAGCATGTCTCCTCCAGATGATATCTCCTTTCAGGATTTTATCAGGGAGGTGGCTTGAGGTCTGTCCAATACTGTGACTCCTGAAACAGAGCCCAGGGCAAAGAAGTTGGAGATTTTACAATATCCCAAGGCTCCTAAGGAGGCAGCTACCTTGCCTATCCATGAGATCTTACATGATCTCATGTTGAGAATGTGGGAGACACCTCTTACCACCTCTCCTCACTCTCGCAGACTGGATACCATGTATCGAGTCCCTCCTTGTCCTGGTTTCCAGAAAACTCAGCTGGCTCACAACTCTATTGTAGTGGAATCAGCTATGAGAAGGATCAGGAGTGCAAAGAGGCATGCCTCTAATCCTCCAGGACGTGAGTGTAGAACTTTGGATGCCTTTGGATGTCGTACTTTCCAGGCTTTCTGCCAGGATCAGTTCCTATATTTTATATATGGGAATGTTCCTTAAAGAAGTCACAGGAGACTTGGAGATTTTAAGCCCCATCCTTCTGATGACAAGAGGCAGGATTTTCTCACACTGGTTAAACATGCCCAGGATGTTTCTGAGTTTGTCAATTGTGCAGCTTTTGACTGTTTTTGAGTGCATAAGCAGAACCTCTGCCATTGCCATAGGTGCACGTAGAATTGCCTGGCTCCAGGCATCTGATTTGGAGCTCTGGGTGCAGGACAAACTGGGCAATGTCCCTTGTACAGGTGAGAATCTGTTCGGCAAAAATTGGCAAGAGAAAGCCAATGAGTTGGATGCTGACAACTCCACTTTGGATAGGTTATCCAAAGCCACAGCTGATCCTGCAAGAATGGTTTCTTGAAAGATTTCTTTCTTCTCAAAAAAGAAGAGGTTTTATCCCTCTTATTCCCAGCTGGCACGTTCTGCAGGTCAGCCTGCCCGAAAGAGTCATCAACCACCTAAACAAAGGAAAGCAAAGACTGCTAAGCCTCAACCGTCTCAGCAGTCTCAGCCTCCACAAGGCCTTTGACTTTCATCTAGAGAACTTAGCCTTCCTGGCCCTCAATGGACCAGAGCCTTCCACCGTTCCAGGAAGGTTGTGTCACTTTGCCCCCAGATGGGAGCAGATGACAGCAGAACATTGGACACTCTTTATTATAAAAGAGGGGTATAAGCTTCACTTTTTGAGCATGCCCCCCTCTCACAATGGTAAGACAGTTCAATTCTCGGACCTCTCTCGTCAACCTGTTAGATCAAGAGGTCACTATGCTTCTTGCCCAAGGGGCAATAGAGGAGGTACCCATTCATCAATAGGGTACAGGGGTTTACTCCCCCTATTTCCTTATCCCAAAGAAAACAGGGGGATACAGACCTATCTTAGATCTCAGAGAATTGAACAAATTTCTGTTCAAAGAGAAATTCAAAATGGTTTCTCTGGGAACTCTGCTGCCACACCTTTAGAGTCAGGATTGGCTTTGTTCTCTATATCTCAAGGATGCGTACACTCATGTTCTCATCCATCCAACTCACAGAAAGTTCTTTGGTTCCTTTTTCAAGGAAAGCACTATCAATACAGGGTGCTTCCTTTCGGCCTGGCCTCAGCACCAAGAGTGTTTACAAAGTGCATGGCTGTGGTAGCAGCATTTCTCCGCACTCTAGGAATATTCGTCTTCCCCTACTTAGACGACTGGCTCATTCGAGCCCCATCACAGTCAGAGTCCAGAATTTCTCTATCTTGCACAATGCGTATCCTCCAGTATTTGGGTCTGGTCATAAACATCCCAAAACATCCCAAAACTCTTCCCCTATACAACAATGCAACCCTCAACCTCGACAATTTAATCTCCTCATGGAATAAGAGTCTTAGCTCTATTGCTCAAAAACCTATGAAGAACAACATCTCAAAGAATAGAAAACATTCTCCTTGGTTCTCTCCTGAACTATGTGTCTCCCGCTCACATTTACGGAAACTAGAGAAAAGATGGAGGCGGTCCCACTCCGCCGGAGACCAGTCAGCTTACAGAACTCACCTTGCAATCTACAGAGAGGCTATCCTAACAAATATGAAACAATACCATACCGACACCCTCAAAAGATCACTAAACAAACCACGTGACCTTTTCGAACTCGTTAAATCATTCTCTAAGGAACCATCCCCATGTCAACCTGAAGAGATCCACCCACAAGAGTTTGCCAACCATTTACAATCCAAGCTACTTCAAACTGATAAAGTTAACACGTTCATAGCACAAGACACCGCTAGTCCAACTTCCCTTTCTAAGTTCTCCACACCATCCAAGAAACTTGTGGAAGATACTATTGCAGCCCTCAACACCACGACTGCACAAACAGACCCCTGCCCCGCTTATTGGATTAAAAATTTACGAACAGAGCTCAGCCCACTTATCACAAAAATGATGAACTTATCTTTCACAAATGGATCCTTCCCTGCAGCACTCAAGCAAACATCCATCAGACCTCTGTTAAAGAACCCTAAACTGGACCCAAGCAAAGTCGAATCCTACAGACCCATAGCCAGTATACCTCTCTTAGCCAAAATAATCGAAAAGGAAGCACAAAGGCAACTACAAGACCATATAGATTTAGCCTCCCCCACTAGACCATCGTCAACATGGCTTCAGGGAATACCATGGCGTCGAAACCCTACTTACCTCTCTCTTCAATAAAATCGTCACAGGTATCGACAACATCCATCAAGGTTTCGCTCTCATCTTCATAGACATCGCGGCAGCCTTTGACTCTGTACACCATGGTCTGCTAGTAGAACGACTAAAAGAAAAGGGCATAAATGGCATCGCCCTCGATTGGTGCAGATCATACCTTGAAGGCAGATGGCAGCATGTAAAATCAGGATCAAGATCTTCCAAACCCTTCCATCAACGACAAGGCGTCCCCCAAGGGTCTTCCCTTTCATCTCTCTTATTTAATATTTACATGCAACCTATTTTCAACATTATCGGATCATTCAAGGTCGACTGTCTAATTTATGCTGATGACATCCTCCTCTTCATGCCATTTTCCACAGAACAAATGGACCTTTCGCCACTGATTGAATGCTTCAACGCAGTCTCCGAATGGCTTCTGTCACAAAACCTCAGGATCCAACACAAAAAGTCTGAGGTGCTATTCATCACCAGAGACCAGAGTTTCTGCCCTCCACCTCATATAAAGGTTAAAGAAGCTGAGCTCCAAACCAAATCAGCAATTCGGTACTTAGGGGTCACCCTCGATCAACGACTAGATATGAAAACCCATATATCCAACATAGTCAGAGCCATATATTTCAAAATCCGGTCACTCAGACACCTGCAATCCCTTCTAAGCCCTGAAGACTTCCGGACAATATACCAAGCCCTGATCTTGCCACACTTTGACTTTGCCAACGCTATTCTCCAAGGTCTCCCTCAATCAACTCTCAATCCGTTGCAACTTGCCATGAATGCCGCAGCCAGAGTCTTAGTGGGAGCAGCAAGATGCGACCATATAACGCCTATCCTAATACAACTTCATTGGCTCCCCATACAAGGAAGGCTTACATTCAAATCTTTGTTACTCACCTTCAAATCCATCCATGGCATCACCTCCCCCTCATTAACCGACATCATCCAACCCATTCCTCCCAACAGAATAAGGAGAACCCCATCTACAAATGCGCTAGTAATACCAAAGGCTTCAACAAAGTACACAACCGCAACATCTAACAGGGCATTCAGTATCTATGCCCCAAAATGTTGGAACGCATTACCACCAGGCATCCGTGCGATTACTGACTTAACACAATTCAGAAAGGCTCTCAAATTCCATTTATTTACTCAGTACTACCAGATTAACCCAACCCCTACATAATTGCCTCTCCCCTTACCCCCTCAAGTTAACATATCAACCCTATCGTACACATGTACACCCTAAATTCTCAGCACTCGATCTCATTGTACATATGTAATTAGTTCAGTTCGCATTACCTGTGTTATCCAAGTTGTTACCCCTGTTCTCTGTAAAGCAAAAACATGTTATCCAAGTTGTTACTCCTGTTATATGTGAAGCCAAGCAGTTTGTTATGGTCATTTTGTTGTATGTAAACCGCGCTGACAATAGTGCGGTATATAAGAAATTGTAATAAATAAAATAATAATAAATAAATAAAATCCAGTCTAACTCCCACTCAGTCTCTAGAGTTCATAGGAGCTTTGCTGGATACCAAAAAAGCAAGGGCCTATCTTCCTCAGACCCGTTGCCTTTGCATGGTGCAGTTAGCTTCTCAAGCAGTGCTAAAATCTCATCTCACTGCCCGAGAAATGTTACAACTAATAGGCCACATGGCATCTACAGTGCATGTGGTTCCTTATGCTCACCTCCATCGGAGAGCAGCCCAGTGGACTTTATCCACTCAATGGACCCAGGCATCAGGGTGCCTGGCAGACAAAATAGCAAACACAAATCGCCTTATTTTGTCTCTCCAATGGTGGCAGTCCACTCAGAACTTGTTGCTGGGGGTCCCCATTTCAACAACCTTTACCCCAGGCAACTCTCACAACAGATGCTCCCCCAATGGGTTGGGGAGCTCATCTGCAAGACCTCTCCCCCCAAGGCACTTGGACGCCACAAGAGACTCATCCACAAATCAATCTCTTAGAACTTAGAGCAATCTTCCCTGCTCTTCGAGTGTTCCACACCCTGCTCAGCTACAAGACAGTCCCCATTCATATGGACAATCAAGTAGCCATGTTCTACGTGAACAAGCAGGGGGGAACAGGCTCTCTGTCGCTTTGCAACGAAGCTTTGCGACTATGGGCCCTCGCCAGAGAGCATCAGATTCATCTCCTGGAAGTGTATCTTCCAGGCATACAAAACTCTTGGGCGGAAGGACTCAGTCGCATTCTGCTTCCACACGAATGGTCTCTACATGCAGATCAGGTGGCCAAGATTTTTCAAATTTGGGGACCCCCGGACATAGACCTTTTTGCAAGTCCGTTGAATGCCAAACTTCCCCGGTTCTATTCCAGAATTCCGATTCAGGGCTCTCAGGCCAGGGATGCTTTCCTCCTTCACTGGGGTCAAGACTTCCTTTATGCCTTTCCACCCATTCCCTTAATTCCCAAAACTCTGTTCAAGCTTCAGAGAGACAGAGGCCGTATGATTCTCATAGCTCCACATTGGCCATGGCAAGTGTGGTACCCTCTGCTTCTACATCTCTCTCAAGCTCCCTCTCTGGAGTTAGGGTCTGCTCCAGATCTCCTGTCTCAGGAGGATGGAATGTTATGGCATCCCAGTCCCCAGTCTCTGCATCTCAGGGCTTGGTTGCTGAAGGCCTAGATCTCCATGATCTTAACCTCCCTCAGCAAGTAAAGGATATCCTTTATGCTTCCAGGAAAGCTTCCACAAGACGCTCTTATGCTTTCAAGTGGAAAAGGTTTACCATATGGTGTTCGCAGAAGGGTCTTACTCCAGTAATGATTCCAGAGGTAACTCAAGGGGGTTATCTCCTTCATTTATCCAATGCAGGACTTAAAACTAACTCAGTAAGAGTCCATTTGGGGAGGAGCAAGATGGTGGCAGTGTGACTCTACCGGTCGGAGCACACATTTTGAGGGGTCTGTTTGTTGCTGCGCCGTGTTCCGAGGCTAATATGGGCCGGAGGAAGAGAAAGCAGGCTTACCTTCCCTCGGGGGAACCTGCTTCTAGTGCTGCGGCACAGAGGACTCTCCAGATGTGTGGTTTTTCGAGTCCGGTGGAGCGAGCGGCGTCTACAGCGGGTCCGGAGGGATCTTCTGACCTGAGCACGGTATCCGTGGTGTTTCTTTCTCCGGAGCAGCGGGCCCCCCCTCCATGTCCCGGAAGCGTTCTGGCCATTAGCGGTGACTCTCCTGCTGGCGTGGTGACGAGTATGCCACGGCAGGAGAGTGTCGGGGGCACTTCTATTGTGGCGAACGCTCCGTGTGGGGTCCCTGTAACCCGAGGTCGATCTGGAGTTGGCCCAGAGTCGCTGGGTAGCTCTCTCCGGGGAAGTGAGTCCCGCTTTTGCAATCAGGTGCTGGAGTGTTGGTGAAGCCTGCAGTAATTACAGTGGAGGTGCTATGGGAGGCTCTTGCTACAATCAATGCTTCTTTGGAGAAGTTTGTGGTCTCTGTGAGTTCTGAATCTGTATTTGTGAAGGGTCAAATTCAACAGGTATCGTCGGTACAGAAGGAACAGGAGGGGAAATTGGACCAGTTGGCTGCTGAAATGGAACATTTCCGTGACTTGCACCAGGCCCATGTGAAAGATCGGAATATGAATATGAGGAAGCTGGAGTACTTGGAGAACCAAGTCCGGAAGAACAATTTAAGACTGGTTAATTTTCCCAAGTCTCCTTTATGCTCCCCTCTGGAAATGGTTCGTAGATACTTCCGGGAGGTTTTAAAGATCCCTGAGGAGGCTCTACCACCATAACCAGAGTTCAATATTTACTGGTGGGTACTGGTAGTCAAGGGAATAATAATAATCTTCCCCGGGGGGCCTCTGGGGATCTTACGGGATTCCTAGAGAGCTCGTTGGAGTTAGTCACGGCCCGTACTACCCTCCTTATTACGCTTTCCCTCGAGTCTGATAAAGCATTAATTTTCCGTTTGTATTTTAGAAATTTCCAGGAACAGTTTATGGGAGCAAATGTAAGGATTTTTCTCCAGGACCAAGCAGGAAGTCAGTCCTCACTTATGGGTGACGTCGGCGCCGACGGAGCCCTCGCGGAGCAATTTTCCCCAGCTTTCAAAGAAAGCCTTTGGGAATTGCAGCGCGCATGCGCGGTCGTCTTCCCGCCCGAGGGTGCCATCTTAGCCAGTCTTCTTTTTTTCCGCGGAGCCCTACAGACGTCCCCATCTTGTCCCCGCGAAAAAGTTGATTTTCTTCTTTATTTTATCCTTTTTTCTTTCGGTTCGACGCCGATTCGTTTTCCCGCCCGGACTCGCGACGCCGGTCTCGAGTCCTCTCACTTTTTTCGGTTTTTCTGACTTAGTCAGCTTTCGTTTTCGTTTTCCCTGGCAGCCCGGTCCTTTGACCTCGCAGGGGCCCTTTTTCCCCCGATGGCTGCCAGTGGGTTTAAGCGGTGTGGTCGGTGTGACCGAAATATGTCACTAACCGACACACACGACTTTTGCCTCCGCTGCCTGGGCCCGGATCATGAGGAGCTGATCTGTGGGCCCTGCAGCAAACTGTCCTCAAAGGCGTTGAGAAGTCGGCGGCATCAGCGTGAGAGAATCTTCGCTGACCCCAGCCGTACCGGACCTCGTCGGAGGCCTCCGTGTCGAAAGGCTCCAGCTCGGACCGTCGCCGGAGCTCCTCCGACCGGGGTTCTCCCTCCGGGGACCATCGTCGGAAGGAAAAACCCGCGAGGGCGGCGTCGGTGGACGCTCCTGGTTCCGCGAGGGCCAGGTCGCATAGTCCCGACAGCCGCCCCGGGTCCTTGGAGAAGGAACACGTCCCGAAGCGACCTCGCCTGGAGTCGGAGATGCCTGCCCGGGTAAGTCCTGTGGTCCTTCTGGACTCGCCTCCGCGACAGCCGACGTCGGGCCCGACGCCGTCGGGGCCCGAGTCGGGGGCTGCTGGGTCACCTGAGCTCGGACTCAGGTTGACGGCCTTGGAGAGCAGACTGTCTGCCTTCATGGACCAGCAGAGGGCACTGCTCGCTGGCTTCGCTGGCGTCGCTGCCCCGACCGCCGGGACGTCGACGTCCAAGTCGACCCCCGAGTCGATCCTCGGTCGAGGTCGCCCTCAGCCTCCCGTTCGGGACCGAGGTCGCCGACGCCGACTCCCTCGGCGTCGGGGCGGCTGGCGCCGCACCCTGCCCGGGCCAACCCCACCGAGTCCTCGTCGGAGTCGGTCTGGGAGTCTGAGGAGGGAAGAGTCACCTGATTCTTTCCGGACTCGGTGTGTCCCATCGGACTCACCGGAGTCCGAGCCTCGGAAGCAGTCCCCCCGGAGGATGTCCGGTTCTCGGACTTCGTTAGGGATATGGCCAAGGCTTTGGCCTTCCCTGCGGATCCCGAGGAGGAGCCTCGAGCCGAAGAGCTCGACGACGCCCTCCAGTATGACTCTCCCGCGAGGGAACACTTTACTGTGCCGGTTCCTCCTATGCTGGAACGACTACTCTTCCGCATGTGGGAGAGTCCGGCCTCCTCGCCGGTCCTGAGCAAGCGGGTCGATTCTATCTATCGAGTCCGCAAGAGCCCTGGCTTTCAAAGGCACAGCTGCCACACCATTCCATGGTAGTGGAATCGGCCATGCATCGTCTTAAGAGCCAGAAGATGCACTCCTCGGTGCCTCCTGGCAGGGAGGCCCGTAACCTGGATGGCCTTGGCAAGAAGTGCTTCCAGGGCTCTATGCTCGCATGTCGTGTCCAGACTTACCAGCTATACATGGGCATGTATCTCCGGGATCTGGCTAAAGAGCTAGCCGGATTCTCCGCTGGTCTCTCCGAGGAGCCCTTGCGGAGGTTCCTAGCCTTGTCCACTGGCATTCGGGAATGCTCAAAGTTCATGTCCCGAGCAGCCTATGATGGCTTTGAAGCCTCGGCTCGAGTGGCCGCAGCCGGCATCGGTGCCCGCCGACAGGCTTGGCTTCAGTCGTCAGACCTTGAGCCCTGGGTGCAGGACAAGTTGGTCGATGTCCCCTGCCGAGGCGAAAACCTCTTTGGCAAGCCCATGGCGGGAAAAGGCTGCGCAAATTGAGACTGAGACTCTCACCCGGACCAGGCTTTCTAGGAAGACCTCCGCCCCTTCCCAGAAAAAAGAAGGGCTCGGGGAAAAAAGTCCTTTTACCCGAGGAAGGCGGCTGCCTACAAACAATACCCCCATTATCAGGCCCCTGCAGCTCCCCAACAGGGCCAGCAGGCCAAGGGACGGGGTAACGGGTCCCGTAGGCAGCAAGCCCCCAAGCCTGCACCACCAGCCCCTGCTCAGCAGGGTGGGGGCTTTTGACTCGCTAAGCATAGCCTCGGCCCCCCCCGCTGGTTCCTCCCAGCACTCGGAGGCCGGCTGGTTCACTTCGCCCACAGGTGGTCCAGCAATCACCGCAGATGCCTGGGTGCTTCAGGTCGTGGCGAGAAGGCTATCTTCTCCACTTCCATCAGGTCCCTCACTCCTATTTTCCGGGAGAACCTCCGCGCCCCCCTCTGCACAGGGAGTTTGCTCCTTCAGGAGTTAGCAGGTCTTCTGCAGGAACAGGCGGTGGAACCGGTGCCACACCACCTGAGAGGTCAAGGCTTTTATTCAAGGTATTTTCTGATACCAAAGAGAACAGGGGGCCTCAGACCCATCCTGGACTTGCGCAACCTCAACAAGTTCCTTGTGGCGGGAGAAGTTCAAAATGCTTACCCTTGGAATCCTTCTGCCCTACCTCCAGCAGGGAGATTGGCTATGCTCCTTGGATCTAAAGGATGCCTACACGCACATCCTCATCCACCCAAGCCACCGCCAATACCTAAGGTTTGTGGTGGCAGGAAATCATTACCAGTACCGAGTACTGCCCTTTGGCCTGTCCTCCGCACCGCGAGTCTTCACAAAATGTCTCGCGGTCGTGGCGGCCCATCTCCGGCTTCACGGGCCTCTATGTCTTTCCGTACCTCGACGACTGGCTCATCAGAGCAGCGTCCGCTCAGGAGGTCACCAACGCCACGTGGCCGCACGGTGACTCTGCTGCAGCACTTGGGCTTTGTCATAAACTTCGCAAAGTCCACTTTGCTCCCCTCACAGGATCTCGAGTTCATCGGCGCAAGGCTGCACACTCCTTCAGGCTCGGGCATTCCTACCGCTCTCGGACAGGGCTCAGCGGCTCATGGTCCTAGCCGACCGCTTTCGCAGCCAGCCCCGGGTCTCCGCCAGGCGCTTCCTGAGACTGCTCGGCCATATGGCTTCCACCGTCCATGTGACCCCCAATGCACGCCTGAATATGCGGTCTGCTCAATGGTGTCTCTCCAGTGCCAGCAGTGGCGACAAGCCACGGGCGGCCTAGCAGACCTAGTGCGCGTTTCCGAGCCGCTGGTCTCGTCTCTCCGGTGGTGGCTCCGCCAGCCGAACCTGATATTCGGAATGCATGCCGTTCCAGTCACCTCAGCCGACCCGGTGCTGACCACCGATGCATCCCTCCTGGGCTGGGGAGCACATTGCCAAGAGGCACGTACTCAGAGGCCTCTGGACCACGTGGGAGTCTGCTCAGCAGATCAACTTCCTGGAGCTCAGGGCGATCCGCCTGGCTCTCAAGGCCTTCTCTCCACCCTGACTTCCCACAAACAGTCCGTCCTTGTCCAGACGGACAATCAAGTTGCCATGTTCTCCGTGAACAAGCAGGGGGGGCACGGGCTCCTTCCTCCTCTGCCGGGAGGCACAGGGCTCTGCTCTTGGGCCGTCAGTCCACGGCATTCTCCTCAAGGCAGTTTATCTCCCGGGCCAAGAAAATTGCCTTGCAGACAAAACTCAGCAGGGTCCTCCAGCCGCACGAGTGGCGTCTGGATCCCTTGGTAGTTCAGAAGCTCTTCCCTCAAGTGGGGTCTCCCCACGTTGGATCTCTTTGCCAGTCCTCACAACCGGCAGCTTCTCGCTTCTGCTCTCGTCGGCCACACCCCCTTCGGGTGGCGGCGGAACGCCTTTCTGATCTCGTGGTCGGGGACCTTCTGTACGCTTTCCCTCCCATCCCCGATGGTCTCTCGGACCTCTTTTCAAGGTTCTCCGAGACAAAGCCTTCATGATCCTGTTGGCCCCTCGCTGTCCCAGGCAGCCGTGGTTTCCGCTCCTGCTGCATCTGGCGGTGGAGGATCCAATCCCTCTGGGGTGCAACCGGATCTCCTCAACTCAGGATCAGGGGTCCCTCCTGCACCCCAACCTCAGGTCTCTCAACCTCATGGCCTGGATGCTGAGAGGGTAGTCCTTGCTCCCCTTCTCCTGCCGGCGGAGGTGGAGGAGGTCGTCTTGGCTTCGCGAGCGGCCTTCTACCCGCAAATGCTACGCCCTTAAATGGCGTCGCTTTGCAGTCTGGTGTACCCAACAGTCTCAGGATCCCTTCTCCTGCCCGGTTGTCGGTGATCTTGCAGTACTTGCTCTCACCTCTCAAAACTGGGACTTAAGGCCAACTCCTTCAAAGTTCACCTCAGTGCACTTTCAGCACTCATGAGCCAGTGGACGGCATACCTCTCTCCAATGACCCACACGTAGCGAGTTTTCTCCGATGTCTCCTTCTACTAAAACCACCTCTGCGCCCGCCAGCGCCCTGACTGGGACCTTGAATGTGGTTTTGGCAGCGGATCACTTGTCCGCCTTTGAACCTAGGCTACCTGTTCTCTCCGTTTTCTGTCTTGGATATCACTGTTCTTGATAGCCATATCTTCAGCTAGTCGCGTAAGTGAATTGCAGGCCCTCTTGTCTGATCACCCTTACACGAGGTTATACAAGAATTGGGTAGTCCTTCGGACTCACCAAAAATTTCTGCATAAAGTGGTCTCCCCTTTCACATCAATCAGGAGGTGGTACTTCCAACCTTCTTATTGTGTCGCGAACCTAAACCAGGAGTATTCCAACCATACTCTGATTCCTCGACCAGACCACTCTCCTAAGCGTTCGAGCTGAGACGGGAACTCCATACCCTGGACTGTAGAACGGGCATTGAAACTTATACCTTGACCGAAGACGCGGGAAGACAAACCGATAAAGCTGCTAAGCTTGTCTGCCGTGCATCTTTTGACACCCAATAAAACTTGGGGCTCACGGTCTCACAAGCGTACTTGTCCATCTGGGTTTGGCGGACTGTATCTCTTGGAGGGCTTATGGAGGCAAGCCGGGACTCTCCTTAGAAAGTCGAGTCAACGGCTCACTTGCGTTTCGGGCAAAGGCCAAGTCAGTGGCCCCGTACCTACGCTATGTTACGCTTGGCAGACATCTGCCGGGCCGCTACCGTTGGTCTTCGAGCCAGACTTTTTGCGGTCCATTACTGTCTCCGAGAGGGAGAGGTTCCGTCAGGGACAGTGCCTTTCGGGACACGGCAAGTCTACGGTCAACTTCTCTTTGAGGTATGAGCAAATCCACCCTCCATAAGGATGTGGGCATACGAGTTGGGTGAAAATTCAAGCGAAGATTCGATCCTTCTGTGCTGCTGAGCTAGAAGGGAGCTCCAATTTTGTGCTTAAGTGGTATCCCGGTAGCCTTGAGATTGGGCACAAGTTCCCTAAGTGAGGGCCTGAACTTCCTGCTTGGTCCTGGAGGTTGAAAAGCCGTAGTTACTCACCATGTAACAGGGGGTGTTCTCAAGGACGCAGAGAAAAGGGAAGAATCAGACAGACTAAACGCACTCCTATATCCGTGGAGTTGCAATCGTCTGCTTATGTTTT